>VZQC01008131.1:314545-490816 GCA_009823505.1 Rhizomys pruinosus
ACTTGCTCTGTAGACCAGACTGGCCTTGAACTCACAAAGATCTGCCTGCCTCTGCCTCCCAAGTGCTATAAGAACACTTTTTAAGATGTTTCTCAGCCATCTTTACTTCCTCACTGGTGAAGTCTCTGTTCAGCTCTTTACTCCATCTTTTGAGTAGGTCATTTGTTTTCTTCTTTGTTTTTTGAGTAGTCTATATATTCTGGACATTAATGCTCTGTAAGATGAATCACTGGTGAAGATTTCCTCCCACTCTGTGGGTTTTCTCTTCACTTCCTTGATGGTTTCTTTCACTGTACAGAAGCTTTTGAGTTTGATGAGATCCCATTTGTTAACTGTTGACCTTATTTCCTGTGTAGCTGCTGTCTGATTTAGAAAGTCTTTTCCTTCGCCTGTGTCTTGTAGGTTGTTGCCAACTTTTTCTTTTATCACCTTCAGTGTTTAACGTTGAGATCTTTGATCCACTTGGAGTTGATTTTTGTACAGGGTGTGAGGTAGGGGTTTAATTTTGTTCTTCTACAAATGGTAATCCAATTTTGCCAACACCATTTGCTGAAGATGTTATCCTTCCTCCATTGAGCTTTATTGCCCCTTTGTCAAATATGAGGTGGCTGAAATTGTATGAGCTCAAGTTTGGATCTTCAATTTTGTTCCATTGGTCAACTGGTCTGTTTTTGTGACAGTACCATGCTGTCTTTATGATTATGGCCCTGTAATATAACTTGAAGTCTGGTAGGGCAACCCCCCTGTATTGCATTTTTCACTCAGGGTTGCTTTAGCTGTTCAGGGTCTTTTGTTTTTCCATATCAATTTAAGGATTTTGTTTCCAAGTCTGTGGAAAAGCTCATGGGATTTTGATTGGGATTGTGTTGAATCTATATATCAATTTAGGTAAAATGGACATTTTTACTATATTAATTCTTCAATCCATGAGCATGGGCAGTCTTTCCATCTTTTGATGTCATTTTCAGCTCCTTCTTCAGGGATTTAAAATTTTCTTGTAGAGATCGTGGGTGTCTTCAATTAGTTTTGTTCCCAGGTATGTTTTTTAGGCTATTGTGAGTGGGGAAAGTCTTCTTATATTCCTTCTCCACTTGTTTATTGTTGGTTTAAAGAAAGACTACTGATTTTTCCAGGTTAATTTTGTATCCTGCCACTTTACTGAAACTCTTAATCATTTCTAGAAATTTTCTGGTGGAGTTTTTCGCATGCCTTAGGTAAATTATCATATCATCTGCAAAAAGGTATAGCTTAACTTCTTTTCTGATTAGTACTCCTTTAATTTCCTTCTCTTGTCTTACTGCCCTAGCAAGCATTTCAAGCACTACATTGAAGAGGAATGGTGATAAGGGGCAGCCTTCCCGGATTCCCACCTTTAAGGGAAATGGTTCCAATTTTTCTCCATTTAGGATGATGTTGGCAGTGGGTTTGCTATAGATGGCTTTGATCATGTTGAGGAATGTTCCCTTCAGTCCGATTCCCTCTAGGACTTTAAATATGAAGGGATGGTGGATCTTGTCAAAGGTTTTTTTCTGTATCAATTGAGATGATCATGTGGTTTTTGTCTTTCAGTCCATTTATGTGTTTTATTATATTTATTGATTTATGTATGTTGAACTATCCCTGCATCTCTGGTGTGAATCCAGCTTGGTCATGGTAGGTAATCTTTTTTATGTGGGTCTATATGCGATTTGTAAGTATTTTGTTGAGAATTTTTGCATCTATATTCATTGATGAGATGGGTCTATAGCTTTCTTTTTTGGTTGTATCTTTGCCTGGTTTTGGTATTAGAGTGATGCTGGCTTCATAGAAAAAATTTGGGAGGATTCCCTCTGTTTGTATCCTTCTGAACAGATTAAGTAGTAATGGTCGTAGTACCTTTTTAAATGTTTTATAAAATTCTGCTGTCAATCCATCTGGGCCCGGGCTTTTTTTAGTTGGGAGGTTTTTTATTACATCCTCAATTTCCTCAAATATTATGGGTCTGTTTAAGCTTTGTTGGTTCTCAGGATTTCAAATATTCATCCATTTCTCTTAGGTTTTCAAATTTAGTGGAGTATAGGTTTTTGAAGTATTCCCACATGATTGTCTGGATCTTTACTTTGTTGTGATGTTTCCCCTTTCATCACGAATATTATTGATTTGGAGTTGCTTTTTTTGTTGTTAACTGTGCTAGAGGTATGTCTGTTTTGTTTATCTTTTCAAAGAACCAGCTTTTGGATTCGTTGTTCTATGTATTGTTTTCTTTGTTTCTATTTCATTGATTTCTGCTCTGATTTTTGTTATTTCTTCCTGTCTGTTGGATTTAGGGTTTATTTGTTGTTGTCTCTCAAGTGTTTTTAGCTTCAGTGTTAGATCATTTATTCGTTCCCTTTCTAGTTTTTTTTTTTTTTTTGCTGTGGGCGCTTAGGGCTATAAATTTCCCTCTTAAGACTGCTTTTAAAGTATCCCACAAGTTTTGTTGTGTTGTATTGTCTTTTTCGTTCAATTCCATAAATACTTTTATTTCATTATTTATTTCTTCCCTGACCCATTCGTTATTCAGGATTGTGTTGTTTAGTCTCCATGTGTTCTTGTACCTAGTTGGACTTTTTCTGGTGTTCATATTGAGCTTTATTGCACTGTGGTCTGATAGAATGCATGGAATAATTTCTATCCTTTTGTATTTGTTGAGGTTCCTTTTGTGTCCCAGTATGTGGTCGATTTTAGAGAATGTTCTGTGAGGTGCTGAATAGAAAGTATATTCTCTCATATTTGGGTGAAATATTCTGTAGATGTCTATGAGGTCCATTAGGTATATTGTATTGGTTAGTTTTGATATCTCTCTGTTTATTTTTTGTCCAGTTGATCTATCCAAGGGGCTCAGTGGGATGTTGAAGTCTCCCACTATTAGTGTGTTAGGATTAATCTGTGTCTTGAGGTCCTCCAGAGTTGTGTTTATAAAGTTAATAGGACTAAAGTTTGGTGCATAGACATTTAAGATTGTGAAATCTTCATGGTTCATTGTTCCTTTGACAAAGATATAATGGCCCTCTTTGTCTCTTCTGACTAATTTTACTTTGAGATCTATTTTGCCTGATATTAGAATAGACACTCCAGCTTGTGTCTTAGTACCATTTGCTTGGAATATTTTTTTTCCATCCTTTCACTCTAAGGTGGTGTCTGTCCTTGAGGGTAAGATGGGTTTCTTGTAGACATCATACAGAAGGGTTCAGTTTACTAATCCATTCTCCCAGTCTATACCTTTTGATTGGGAAGTTTAGATCATTAGTATATAATATTATTATTGAGAGATGTGTGTTGTTTCCTTTTACCTTATTTTCTGTTTGTATTCTTGGTCTGTGTTTATATTTATTCTATTATGATTTTGTTGCTTTCGCTCTTTAATTGCTTAGGGATACTTGCTTCTTTCCTCTGTTCTTTTGATTGCTTTGAGGATTTTCTGAAATGGTTTCTTAGACATGTATTCTTTCATCTCGTTTATGTCATGAAAATTTTTCTTTCTCCTTTGACTATAATTGACAGTTTTGCTGGATATTGAAGTCTGGGTTGGCATCTAAAGTCCTTTAGCACAGGGAATACTTTGGCCCACTTTCTTCTAGCTTTCATCGTTTGGGATGAGAAATCAGCTGTGATTCTGATGGGTTTCCCCTTATATGTAACTTGTTGTTTTTCTCTTGTGGCTTTCAGTATTTTGTCTTTGTTTTGAGCATCTAGTGTTTTAACAATGATATGGAGTGGGGAGTTTCTTTTCTGGTCCTGTCTATTGTGTTCTATGTGCTTCTTGTATTTATGGGATTTTCTTTTTTCAGTTTGGGGAAATTTTCTTCTATTATCTTGTTGAACATCTGGTCAATAATGTTGTCTTGGGATTCCTCTCCCTCCTCTATCCCTGTGATGTGAAAGTTTGGTCTTTTCACAGTGTCCCACATTTCCTGGTTCTTCCACTCTTGTGTTGTTTTTTTTTTTTATTTTTCATAATATTTACTTGAGCTTTCTAGTTGCTCTGTATTATCCTGCAGGTCTGATATTCTTTTTTCTGCTTCTTCCATTCTGCTTCTGAGGCTTTTTACCACCCTTTGCTGATGGTTGTATGAATGTTCAATATCCTTTTTCATTTCGTCCTGTGATTTCTTTAGATTTTCCACTTCCCTCTGGAGCCTTTCTTTCTCATCTTATAGCTCCTTGGTTCCTTGGTCATTTTCTTTTTCCATTTTGGCCTGAGATCTTTTCAATGTTTTGACTTCCTTCCAGAGTTTGTGATTTTCTCCCTCTAGGTCAATCCTTCTTGAGTTTTTCAATCTCTCCCCATAGTTCTTTCCACCATTTGTCATTGTCTCCCTCTAGATCCTTCCTTGGCTTCTTTCTTCAGAGATCTCATTGTAGGGATCTTCTGTAGGATTAGTAGAGTTTGGTATGGATTTATTATGAGCTTTTCCCATATTGTTTTTCTTTGTGTCTTTGGCATGTGGATTTGTCTGTATTTGTTTTTTTGAATTCTGGGACCTCAATATTGGCTGCATAGACTATAATCACCAATGCTCCACCTGTTAGTTCCTCTGCACCAGAGCTCCACCAGGATGATCTGGGGGGGTGGAGCATTGGGTTGGGTTGCTACTTTGGCCTGCACAGCAGTAGGCCCTCAAGAGTCCAGGCAGGTCTGCCTTGCCTCACTGGAACTGCACTGACAAAGGGTGGGTGTCTGGAGTCCGAGCTGGGAGTTCCAGGGGCAGATGGCATGCCCTAAAAGGACACCTTGACTCACCAGAACCTCACTGACTCCGGGCAGGTGTCTGTAGTCTGAGCTGGGATTTCTGGATCTGATGGCACACCCCCCCCAGGGACAAGGCAAGACTGCCTTGACTCACCAGAACCTCACTGACTCACCAGAACCTCAATGACTCCAGGCAGGTGTCTGGAGCCCAAGCTGGGAGTTCCAGGGGCTGATGGCATGCCCTGCAAGCACAAGGCAAGATTGCTTTGACTCACCAGAACCTCACTGAATGTGGGCGTGTGTTTGGAGTCCAAACTGGGTGTTCCAGGGGCAGATGTAGTGTCCCCCAAGGGCACCTTGACTCGCCGGAACCTCACTGACTCCAGGCAGGTGTCTGGAGTCCAAGCTGGGAGTTCCGGGGGCTGGTGTTGCTATTTTAATATCAGACAAAATAGACTTCAAAGTAAAAAATTCAGAAGACACAAAGAAGGCCATTACATCTTTATCAAAGGAAAATTGACCATGAACTCTTCACAATCATGAATATATATGCACCAAAATCTGGTGCACCAAACTTTATAAAGATATTTCTCCAGGAACTCAAGGCACAGATTAACCCCAATACACTCACAGTAGGAGATTTCAGTACCCTCCTGATCTCTTTGGACAGGTCAACCAGACAAAGAATAAACAAAAAGACATTTGAACTGAATTATACGATACACCAAATGGACCTCACAGACATCTACCAAATATTCCACCCTAAAACCAGAGAATACACTTTCTACTCAGCATCCCAAAGAACATTCTTTTTTCTGTGTCTCACATACTGGGACACAGAAAAAAACTCCACAAATACTAAAAGATTCCATCAGACAACAGTGCAATAGAGCTCAATATCAACACCAGGATAAGCCCTACTATCTACAAAAACATATGGAGACTAAACAACACACTCCTGAATAATGAATCGGTCAAGGAAGAAATAAAGAAAGAAATAAAATCATTCCTAGAACTGAATGACAATGATAATACAACACAACAAAACCTATGGGATACTTTAAAAGCAGTCCTAGGAGGTAAGTTTTTAGGCCTGGTTGCCTACATTAGAAAAACAGAAAGAGCACAAGTGAACAATCTAACACCACAACTAAGAACACTTGAGAGACAACAAAAAATGAACCCTAAACACAACAGACAGGAAGAAGTAACAAGAATTAGAGCAGAAATCAATGAAATAGAAGCAAAGAAAACAATACAAAAAAATCAATAAATAGAAAAGTTGGTTCCTTGAGAGAATAAACAAGATAGATAGATCTCCAGCCCAGTTTACCAAAAGAAAGAAGGAACAACTCCAAATCAATAGAATCTGAGATGAAATGGGAAATATCACAACAGACAGTGAAATGATCCACACAATCATATGGGAATACTTCAAATCATATACTCTACTAAGTTTGAAAACCTAAGAGAAAGGGATGAATTACTGAAATCCTGGGAATCACCAAAGCTCAACCAAGAAGAGAGTGACAACTTAAACAGACCCATAATATATGAAGAAATTGAAGATGTAATAAGAATCCTCCAAAGTAAAAATAGCCTAGGTTCAGATGGTTTCACAGTAGAACACTATAAAACATTTCAAAAAGACTTATAACCATTATTACTGAAATTATTTAGATGGATACAGAGAGAATTCTCCAAACTTCCTTCTATGAAGACAGCATCACTCTAATACCCAAACCAGGCAAAGATACAACCAAAAAGGAGAACTGTAAACCCATCTCATTAAAGAACAAAGACACAAAAATTCTCAACAAATCCTTGCAAACTGTGTACAGACCCACATCAAGAAGGTCATTCATCACGACCAAGTTGGATTCATACTAGAGAGGCAGGGATGGTTCAACACACAAAAATCAATAAATATCATAAAACATATAAATGGACTGAAAGACAAAAACCACACAATCATCTCAATTGATGCATAAAAAGCCTTTGACAAAATCCAGCATTCCTTCATGTTTAAAGTCCTAGAGGGAATTGGATTGCAGAGGTCATTCCTCAATGTAATCAAAGCTATATACAAGAAACCCACAGCCAATATCATCCTAAATGGAGAAACGACCGAAGCATTCCCTTTAAAGATAGGAACTCGGCAAGGCTGCCCCTGTCACCACTCCTCTTCAATATAGTGCTTGAAACACTTGCTAGTGCAATAAGGCAAGAAAAGGAAATTCAAGAAGTACTAATTGGAAAAGAGGAAGTCAAGCTATCCCTTTTTGCTGATGATATGATTGTTTAATCAAGGGATGCTAAAAACTCCACCAGAAAACTCCTAGAAATGATTAAGATTTTCAGTAAAGTCGCATTATAAAAATTAACCTAGAAAAATGAATAGCCTTTCTTTACACCACCAACAAGCAACTGAAGAAGGAATACAAGGATACCTTCCCATTTACAATAGCCTCAAAAACAATAAAATATATAGGAACAAACCTAACCAACGACACCAAAGATCTCCACAAAAAAAAATTGTAAACCCCTGAATAAGGAAATTGAATAAGACATCAGAAGATGGAAAATCTTCCCATGCTCATGGAATGTGAAAGTTAATATAGTAAAAATGTCCATTCTACCCAAACTCTTGTACAAATTTAATGCAATCACAATTAAAATCCCCAAGAGTTTCTTCACAGGCTTGAACAAAATGTCCTTAATTTCATTTGGAAAAACAAAAGACCCTGAATAGCCAAAGCAACCCTGAGTGAAAAGAGCAATAAAAGGGGGATCTTTGTACCAGACTTCAAACTACACTACAGGGCTATAATTCATAAAAAGAGCTTGGTACTGGCATCAAAACAGATCTGTTGACCAATGGAACAAAACTGAAGATCCATACTTGAGCACATATAATTTCAGCCACCTCATATTTGACAAGGGGTCCAAGAAGACACAATGGAGGAAAGACAGCATCTTCAGCATGTGGTGTTGGAAAAACTGGATGACCACTTGTAGAAGAATGAAATTAAGCCCCTACCTTTTGCCCTGTACAAAAGTCAACTCCAGATGGATCAAAGACCTCAACGTGAAACCCCAAACTCTGAAGGCAATAGAAGAAATAGTTGGCAGCAGCTTACAAGACATAGGCTTAGGAAAAGACTTCCTAAATCAGACAGCAGCTGCACAAGAATTAAGGTCAACAATCAACAAATGGGACCTCATTAAACTCAAAACCTTCTGTACATCAAAAAAGAAAAAAAAAAACACAAACCAATCAAGGAAGTGAGAGAAAAACCACAGAGCGGGGAGGAAAACTTCACTGCAGATACATCTGACAAAGCATTGATTTCCAGAATATAAAAACTATCACAAAACAGGAAGAAAGAAAACAAGATCCACTCAAAAGATGAGCAAAGAGCTGAACAGAGGACTTACACAGTGAGGAATTGTGATGGCTGAGAAACATCTTAAAACGTGTTCAATGTCGCTAATAATTAAGGAATGCAAATTAAAAGCACTTTTAAGATATCGTCTCACTCCATAAGACTGGCTATTGTCAAGAAAACAAATGTACCAAGTGCCGGAGAGGTTGTAGGGAAAAGGAGACACTCATCCACTCCTGGGGGTAGTCTAAACTCATACATCCACTATGGATAAAAGTGTGGAGAACCCTTGGAAAAAAACTTAGAATGAACTCATCACCTGCCCAGCCATACCACTCCTAGGCCATGTACCCCCAAGACTCATCTTACGCAGAGATAAGTGCACAGCCATGTTTACTGCAGTCTCTTCAAACGAAGAGCTGGAACCAGCCGAAGTGCCCCTCAACAGGTAGGGGGATGAAACAATATGGTACATCTACACAATGGATTTCTATGCAGTGTAAAGAAAGATGACATCATGAGCTTTGCAAGTAAAATGGATGGGCTAGAAGTATCATGCTAAGTGAAGTAACACATCCCAGAAAATGCTAACGCCAATTAACTAATTATATGGCAAAACTGAGCAACATTAATGTGATCTGAAAACAACTTGCTCTTTATTTGTGAATCCCTTAAAAGTAAATAGAAATAAATAAATAAAAAAATTAAAAAATATATTTTGAAACTAAAAAAAAAAAAAATCCTTTGTTTTTAGTTTCAGGGATGGTAAAAACAAAATCCCATAGGGAAGTTTTAGCTGTAAATTTTTGAGAAACCTCTAGACTGATTTCTAAATATTCTATACCAGTTTACACTTCAATAAAGAGTCTGTAAGAGTCTCTCTCCACATCCACACAAACATTAGTTATCATATGAATTTCCAAAGAGTGCCGTATTTAATGGGTTGATATGAGATCCTAAAGTATCTTTAATCTGCAATTCTTTGATACCTAAAGATATTGAACACTTTTAAAAGTGGTTTCTAGCCATTTGTATTTTTCTTTTGAGAATATTCTATTCATATCTCACACTATTATTAATAAAAGAATAGGTAGTATTTTATTCCACCATCAAAATACAAGTAGTTAAAATAATTATGTAATAAATAATTAGGATAATAATTTTTGGTAGAATAAGAAAGAAGGTAATTTTGTTGCAAAATATTATATTTTATATGTTTTTAATTATTTACTATATTTTACTGAATTTTGTGTGGTTTCATATAATAAGTCTTAATAATATTTAGCCCCTGCTTCCCTATATGCATACCCCCATAGCCTGCCAACAAAAATTCATGCATTTTGTCATATGCGTTAAGGCCTATCAAGTCTCTCAGTGAATAAGCTAGTTTAAATTGCTGTAACAAAGAAATATTTAAATAATTTACCATAGGATTATTCTGTCAAATATTCCAAAAGTTTCATTGCCTACAGAATTTTTTTTCTTTTTAACTTTTTTTAGTTACTTCTTTATTTTTTTCATTTTTAGCTATAAGTGATAATCCATGAGTACAAGCATCCTTCATGCAAAACCTATCTGCAGGCTGTTGTGCCCAAACACCTACAGCCCCACCATCCAGTGGGGGGTGACAGGTTGTTTGTTCAATCAAGTTGATCAAATGAGTGTCCAGACTACATTGCTGTAGTTTCACCATTCACCCCAATCGCAGCCCTTACATTCTACCACGCCCCCTCTTCCGCAGATTGTTCCCTAGGCTTAGGAAAGGGGCACAGGTGGACAAGAAGCAAAACAGGCTACTTTCTCTGGAGCTGTTGTTTTGGACTCTGGTCAATTCTGGCTGTTTCCTTTCATAGGCTGACAGTTTGTCTAGGAATAACCTTTCAATCCTACTAATGAAGCACAAGCAATTAGATATATAGGTATTTAAACAGTACTAATTGTTATCGTAGGTTACTTTGGTATAGACACAGATGTTAGGATGGTATGTTAATCCATGAATTACATTTTTTCTGTTAAATGTGACAGAGTCTTACTGTGGCTACAGAATATTTTTAAAGGTAGTAGACATGAGTAAGTTTTCCTCTTTCCAGGGAGAGCACATTAGGAAAATAATCATTAACACTCTCTGTAATCAAGAGTTCTGAAATGTATATTGATCTCTGTCAGTGTTTTCTCACCTGTAAACTCTTAAGGCAGAGTCGATTTCACTTATTTCCTCTGCTTATTATAAAATGAAATGCATTCCTTAGTTCATTTTGAGTATATTATTAGAGAGGGTATGGTAGATATTTATAGAGATATTCTCATTCCAACCATTTGCAAAGAAAACCAATTTTGCCTGCAGCTGCTTGTTCATCAAGTATCTTTTGCTAGTAAATATAGTGTTAACATCAAGATAGATACAGAAATCCAAACATGAGCATTCTCTGTACTTTATCCCAAAGTAAGGAGACAATATATAAACATTTCTGTTATTTTCCCTCAGCTCGTAGAAGTCTTTTGCTTTTTACCCAAAACAAACATGATTGATCTTTTTAAAACCTGTTTTTGAAAAATACATGGTATAGAAATATAAATCTCTTTTAGAAAAGAGTTCTGGATTTTTTACTCAAATAAGGAAGGAGTAGTTGTTTGTTCTCTGTGCATTATATAAAAAATTAGCTTATCATAAATTTTGATGAGATAGGCTCCTTTTTAAGCCATACTGTCTAGCTTGCCTGTTAATATATATTGAATAATTATTTGTGGATTGGAACCTATAACTATAATTTACTTGATATTCAGTGTCTAGTGAGAGGGGGGTCATACGTATAATTTTCACTATCTTCTGTCATCTCCACAATGTTATCAGACAGCTGCCCTATATCACCGATATATGATCTGATACCGAAGTCCGAAAATCCAGGGAAAGTAAAGAGGAAAACTTGCAATAAAAGAGGTGTAAGGAGAATAGGTTGTGAGTGTGCAGCCGACAGAGAAATTAACTGTGAAGGAGAGCATGCATTCCAAAATTTAAAAATTCATAAAGATGTCAAAGTTTATTTTATCTCACACAAAACTAGCATTATTCAGTCTACACTAGGTGAAATGATACGGCAATTTGAAACAAACAAAAGAAAACTTTAGAAGCATAAACAGATTTAATTTATTGTATTTTTATTGTAATTTTGTGCATTTCATACAAACCATCTTAATTAGTTTTATGTACCTTCCCCCATCTGCACCCCCACAACTCCCTACTTGATTTCATACATTCTATCATGAGTTAAGATCTATTGAATCAAGTTAGTTTACCCACATAGCAAGTTTATCAATAGGGATCTCATCAGCCTATCTAGAGTCTCTCATTTAAAAAGATCAACTTTCCCTCACACAGTAATAATCAGCTCACATCACTTATTCAGTTAATGTTGGAGCCTACTGCATGTTACCCCAGGTCTATGATAGGATGTTTTTCCCCTTCAGTGTGCATGGGTCTTGTGCATGTTTACACCACTGTAGTAGGTTCATATAATCAAGGTCCCAGGAAGCTGTAAGACTATTTCCATAAAAGATCCTTTATCTCTCCCATATCTCTTAAAATATACATATTCTTCCCCAGTGGTCCTGGAGCCCTGGCTACATGCAATTTAATATAGGAGTCCAGTCCAGGGACATACACTGTGCATTTTGACCATTTGTGTCCATTTGTGTTCATGGCCTTCTGTTGCACAAAGGACCTTCATTGGTGATAGTTGAGAGATGCATTAGTATTTTGTCTACCCCTTACCCCATTATATTCCCCAAGCCTTATGTTCAGAACGCCTTCCTGAGAATTTTAAGCAGTCTTTGAACATTAGTCTACTTTAAAATAGAAGTAAATGGGCAAAAATATATAATTCCTCAAGGCCATATTCAGAAGGAAATTATTCCTACCTTCCTACTAGACTTGTATAAATAATAAACCTAAGTTTCTAAGAAAAAAATAAAAGACATATGAGAGATACCATTTGTTGTTTGTTTTTCTGGGACTGTGTTACTTCACTTGGGCACAACTGCTTGCAAATTGGTTTTACATGAAGGATGCTTGTACTCACAAATTATCACTTATTGTTAAAAAAAATGAAAAAAAAACAAAACAAGATGCAGAAAAGTTACAGCAGAATGCATGATCTGGGATGGGTAGGGGTGGGGTGGGGGGAAGGGAAGGGGATATATGCCTGAACTGAATTGGAAAATGTTGTATGAAATACACAAAGCATCAATAATAAAAAAAGAAAAACAGTTCAACATTTTCATCAAAAAAAAAAAAGAAAAAAATAAAAGACAAAGGGCACCATTTTTCCTCTGCATTCCTGAATTTAATTACTATATTTTAAAGAAAAGACTATTCTAGGGGCTATAGAGATGGTTCAGTGGTTAAGAGCGCTGACTGCTCTTGCAGAGGACCCGGGTTTGATTCCCAAAAACCACATGGCAACTAAGAATAGTCTTAAGCCAGGCATGGTGGAGGACGCCTTTAATCCGGGAGGCAGAGGGAGGTGGATCTCTGTGAGTTCAATCTCAGCCTTGTCTACAGAGTGCTACAGAGTGAGTTGCAAGCCAGCTGAGGCTATAGGGAGACCCTGTCTCAAAAAAAGAAAAAAAAAGCTATTCTCATTAAAAACTTCAAAGCATTGAACATTAAACAAAAGTATCATGTATCATCGCACTTACATTTTGTTTGGAAAAATGCCGTTTGGACTCAAAAGTCTTTTTTTTTTATTGATGTTTTGTGTATTTCATACAAACTACAAGACGTAGGTGTAGGAAAAGACTTCTTAAATTAAAAGTCTTTACTTATATAACTGCTGTTATTTTACATAAAGTTGACATCTCTACAAACTGATTTCACATTTATCTTCTCTTTTTTGGGTCCTCTTGAGTCATCTCTGTAACCCCAGTTGTCCTGGAACTTGCTATGTAGACAAAGCTGGCCTTGAATCACAGAGATTTACCTGCTTCTGCCTCCTGAGTGCTGGGATTAAAAGCTAGCGCCAACACACCCGACCTCACATTTATCTTCCAATAAGTCCTCAGAAAAATTTATTAGTACTTAATCTGGTGGATAACTTCCCAAATTTTTCATTACTGTAGTAAAATATACCCAGTTATATGGCTTGAACATAAAAGTATCAGGGTTTGAGAGTTATGCAAGGAATTTAAGACAAACATCTATATATGGACATTTGGTTTATAATTGTCCTTTTAATTGGCAATTGAATGGTACAGCTGTTTGTAATAAACTTAGTACTTAGATCTCCTGAGATCATATGATATGTAACCTCTACTAATTTTACATTCAACTAAGTCTAAATCAGGTTACATCCTTTCAAAACTAGTGATTTCTATAAGGGCAAAATATGAATAATAGCATGAAGTCAAATTTGTTGCAATTTATGAGAAACATTGCTTATGAATGACTACTCCTTTTTCTTTCTGCTCAAAACTAGCTACTTAAACAAATTGCAACATGGCTAAAATTAACAATAATTTATCCTGTATGCAATATTTTCAAATTCACAATTGAAGAAATGAATTTAGTTTGATGCATGTATTATAACCAAACACTTTAATTTTCCAAATGATTTGGGATGAAGAAACTATTGTGAACAAAAGTTCCCAAAACAACCGTGTCTTGAAAATATAAAACTTCATGGAAATGCTTCTATATTTGGAACTAGAAACTTGGGATAACATGAATCTGTGTTCCCACTCTGTAATCACTCATTTGGTTCCAAAATCAATTCTCTCTTATCCCTTGTAATGTGAGAGCTGTGCTTTTGCCTGAACACTAAGATAAAACTAAATATATAGATATGAAGGCATTGGCTGAATATAAATGTCAGCAAGGTTTTCATAATACATCGAAGGAAAGAAACAAATGCTAATTAGACAGAACTTTTGAAAGCATCTGTCATCAGAAAGACAATATTAGAATATCTTCAAAAATCAAACACTTAAAAAAATCAAACACTTGATTTAAGGACAACTAGAATTTCATTATAATCAATTTTTATTCATCATTAAAATAAGTTATAAATGCTGTTTTTATTCTCTTTTAAACTCTGAAGAAATGGAAGCTAAGGGAAGTACTGTTTCTTTTGTTTTGTTTTGGTCTTTTCAAGACAGTGTCTCCCTGTAGCCCCAGCTATCCTGGGTCTCACTCTGTAGATCAGGGTGGACTTCAACTCACAAAGATCCACATGCCTCTGCCTTCCGAGTGCTAGGATTAAAGGCGTGCACCTCCATGCCCATCAAGGAGAGAGGTATTGTTTATATTACAGCATTGCACAGCTCTGTAAGTTTAAAAACTGAGGTCAAATCAGGTATTGGATTCCAAAGTTGGACTTCATTCATTGTGTGTCTGTTTGTGTGGTATACAAGACTGTGCACATATGTGTTCTTGCCTTCATATGTATGTGGAGAGGCTGTAGGTCAAGGTCAATATCACTTGTCTTCCTCTATTTTTCTCTACTTCATTTTTGAGACAGATTTTCCTATTGATGTTCCAGTTCAGGGAAACACTGCCACACTGTTAGGGGAAGCTGAAGACAGATTTAAACTGCTCTGTGTCCAGGGAGTCTAGCCAAAATGGCAAGTTCCAGATGCTCACAGACTTTAATAGAAATAATTTGAATCAATTGTTTCACACTGAAATACTACTAATATTATCTGTTGAGCTGGCTTAGGGATCATACATACCTTAAATCTCTTTTTATTGTAAAATATTTTCTTTCTCGCCTTAAATTATGACTGATAATTTTACTGGATATAATAGCTTTGCCTAACATCTGTGGTCTTTGAAACTTGGAGAGTAGTCTAGGCCCTCAAAGCATTCAAATGCTCCATTGGAAATAGTGTACTAATTCACTGGGCATGCCTTTATATCTAATGTGTGTGTTTTTTCCTCGCTTAGAGCTTTCAATGTATTTTTTGGTCTGTACATTTAGTGTTTTGACTATTATGATGTGTGGGGATTTCTTTTATGGCCCTGTCTATGTGATGTCCTGTGGCATTCCAGCACTATGCCCAGCATCTCTGTTTTTACATTTGGGAAAAATTTCTTCTATGATTGTACTGAAAATATTTTCTCTGCCATTGACTGGGGGTCTCTGCTCCTTTATTTACACCATTCATTTTTAGGTTTTGTCTTTTATAGTTCCCCAGAATTCTAAAAAGTTCTTTTCTTGGAGTTTTTTTTCAATATTTAGTATTCTTTTTTTCCTTTAACTCACTGATCCAATTCCTCTACATGGTCTCTCAGCTTTCTTCCATTTGATTTATTCTTTTGGTAAGGCTTTCAACTTGGTTTTGTTTTATATCAATAGATCAAAAGATTGTGCAACTATTAAAGGCTCTGGTCCACAGCCAAACACATGAGTTTCCTATTTTAAGTTTTATATCAGATATTTTTATCTTCATGTTGAATTTTATTTTTATATTAGGGAATGTTTTCTTTAATTCAATAGTTTGCTTGTGTTTTCTCTGTTTTTATTCTTTGCTACCCACTAGAACTTGAAGTAATGACCCTATTGGTAAAGATATTACATATATGTGACATGAAACATGGAGAAACATGGTCTGGAAGTTTCACCTCTACTGGTTAGCTTGCATAATGCTTGAAGCTGCAAAGAACACTAAGGAAAGGGAAATGGATTCATCAAGGTGAGCACTGTGAGCTACATACAGTAATGACTGGCTTAGCAAGTTAGGCCTATAGGTACAATAGTGGCATGACTGCTTTTGGAGTAAACAACCACTTTCTAATTGGGACTAAAATGTCCCATGTCACAAGATGGAACCCATAATTGGGACCATTATGAAAGGGGAAAACCTGTGACTGGTAAAGTCATGGGCCCTAGGGGAGAACCTACTAATATTATTTTACTAATTGGACATAGTATTTATACAGATCCCTAAAGACGTATACTTATGCACTATAATGAACTCTCAATAGATGTTTCAATTTGTAGTATATGATGATTAATGTAGATCACTAAAACTGGTCATTATTCAGAGACTAAGAGATGTGGATTGGTAATTACTAAACTTCACAAGTACATTTTACCATTCCCCTAGTTCAGCAACTCTTCTAAATAAAAAAAGGAGTAGAAATATTGTATGACTACAGTGAAACACTATTTTTCAGGGACAATATACCAGTTGAACATATGAAGTCACAGCACTTATGACAGCATGCACAAGACTTAATCAATCTCAAGCCAGACAAAATTCAAGCATTAAGGGGGGGGGATGAGCATCAGGAGAATTGACAATTGATATTTGGGGAAAAAAAGAATTTTCTTAAAAGATGTGACATCGGGTAGGTCTAATATACTCCAGATGATGTGTAGATACCCAAGTGTATAAGGGTAGCACAAATTAGACTCCACGGTTTCAAATATATTTGAAGACACAAATTTGACTGGTTAGGAAAGGAAATGAATCTGGGAGTATTGGATGAACATGAATATGATCAAAATGTATTATGCTGAATTCTCAAAGAATTAATAAAAATAAAAAAAGAAGACACAAATTGAGGAAAAAAGATTTTTAGGAATGAGAGGGGCATGACAGTCATGGATGGAACATGAGAGGATGGGTATGCTAGCAATTAGACTGCAGTGTACATTTATCTGACATTGTCAAATAACTAGTTATTACAATTAAATAAATAAAACTTAATATTTCACGATACTGATGTATGATATCAGAAACAAATCATAATAACTTCAAATTTCAGTTTTGATATAAAATCGACACATATTTATAAGAAGAAATCAAAGCTTATATTCTGAATATCCATTACTTTTCTTGGATACAGTAGAGACTTGAAGAAGCAGTAGAAATCAGCCTACAGAAATCGGGACATATAGGCGTCAGCAAGAATAAACATTGTCTTTCCTACAGTAGGAATATTTAATACCATAAATGGTGGAACTCAAAGGATGATTTTGATCATACTACTAGAAACTGAATAAAGAGTTGCGATAGTAATCAAAATTAGCAATCTAGGTTTAAGCAACACCTAAGTATTAATGGAACTTACCTTTAGAAGCTCCACTACGTTCTCCCACTAATTAATCAAAGAGAGCTCTATTTTTATCTGGCTGACAGTGGAGAATAGAGTCCCTGTAAAACAACTCCAGAATTTTTTTCACAAATATTTGCTCTCCAATGGGGAGGAAAAAAACCCCTTTATTAGAGTTTTGTGACAACTTCCAGCACAACACTTCTCACTGAAGCCCTCCTATTCTTCCTGCCTTACCATAAGGCACTGTACAATTGAAGGATAACACTGAAGAAATTCTAATGAAGAGGCATCCACCATTAAAACACTGAAATTAGTGGTAGGCATGGTGGCACATGCCTTTAATCCCAGCACTCCAGAGGCAGAGGCAGAGGCAGAGGCAGGTGAATCTCTGTGAGGTCAAGGCCAACCTGGTCTACAAAGCAAGTTTCAGGCTAGCCGGGGCTACAGGGATACCCTGTTTCAAAAAGACCAAAAAGAAAAAAAAAAGAAACCCTGAAATTTAAATACACAATTAAAAAAAGTTCTCTATCTCTTAATCATAACATTATACCAGAAACTCTTAGGGGAAATTTTTACCAGTAAATAAGAATATTAGAATAAATCTGACTTAATGATCTGAGATTACACATTAAAAATAAAGGTAAAAGCAGTTGATCAAGGTCCAAAGGGCATGGAAAATGAAAAGTATAAAAAGTAGAGCAGAATATAAAAATTTGGGTACAAATAATCCATGAAAACAATAGCATATATATATTTTCCTTTTTTATTTTTAGATTACCTGTTCAGAACATTGCTTACAGAAATATTTGAAAATGACACAAGGAATATCCATGATATTTCAGGAGTATCATATTCAGCAGAATGAAGCCCTGGCGGCCAAAGAAGGACTCCTTGGTCAACCACAGTATACAAGTCCTGGTGTAGTGTAGGGACTTCACCAAAAGATTGCCAACAGGACGGGCGCACGCCTTTAATTCTAGCACTCGGGAGGCAGACGCAGGCAGATCTTTGTGAGTTCAAGGCCAGCCTGGTCTACAGAGTGAGTTCCAAGACAGCTGGGGCTACAGGGAGACCCTGTCTCGAAAAGTCAAAAAAAAAAAAAATGTTGCCAACAGCTGTTGACTGGAAATGAGGATTCATCTGGTAGAATCCCTTGGCAAATGAAGGAAATTTTCTGCAAGAACATCTCAAATACCTCGGGAGGGAGGATTTGTTTGAAAGCTCTCAGAAGCTCCTGTGGTTGTCCACACACTAAAAAGCTCTCAGAAGCTCCTGTGGTTGTCCACACACTAAAAAGCTCTCAGAAGCTCCTGTGGTTGTCCACACACTAAAAGAGCATTGCTGAGATGTTCAACCCACATTCCATGCTCTCCTCTAGGTAACCAGAGTTTTCCCATCTGCACCTCTTGCAAAAAAAGTTCTTGTAGATTTTCAGTGTTTGCAGGATCCCATAACTACATGTCCCATGCCTGGGCCCCAGGGCTGTGCAGCTCTTCTCTCTGCAGATAAACAGGGCTCATGCAGGCAGGGGGCCAGCGGTTCCCAAGGGGTCGCAGACTGCGCCCTCCTGGCCGTCCTCCCCGCCATGCTGGCACTCACACTCACTGCCTGGCAGTTGGTGCCAGAAGACTGGGTGGGCTCGCTCTCTCTGGTCGAAATAGACACAGTAGCCTTAGCATATTAAGCATATATTTTTAAAAGCTATCAAGGCTAATCATAATGCAATAGAAGTCAAAATTCGGGTTGATGTCTGTAATCTCAGCACTCTTAGAATGATGTTTCATTAGGATTTCCATGAATTTGAGAACAAACTGGGCTACATAGTGAATTCTGGGCAAAATAAGATTACATAACAAAACCATGAGTCCAAAAAATAAAAAAAAGAAAGAAGGAGGGAAGGAAAGAGAGGGAGAAAGAGAGAGAGAAATGGGGAAAATGATGGAAAGAAGGAAGGAAGGAAGGAAGGGAAATAAGAGAAAGATAAAAGAAAGAAAGAGAAAAAGAATAAGAAAAAAATAATGAGAAATAAAGAAAAAAGAAGGAAGAAAGAAAGGGAGGAAGAAAAGAGCAATTATTAATTTCAAAAATGAGTACATGGCATGATATTAATCGCATAGCAATTAAAAGGATTACAAACTATTTTTATGATCTAATCATTTAGATGAAATTGATAAACTGTAAAAACTCACAGTAGGAATTATCTGCAAAATCTGTATGTATGAAAAAAGAATCACAATAACTTATAGGTAAAGAAAAGGTCAAGACACATAGACTGATCAATGCTACTAAACATTGGTGGAAGAAGTTATTTCAATTCTCAAAAATTTCTTACAGTGGTCTGATAGAGTGCATGAAATAATTTCAGTCATTTCATATTTGTTGAGATTTCTTTTGTGTCCCAGTATGTGGTCGATTTTGGAGAATGTTCAGTGGGGCTCTGAGTAGAAAGTATGGTCTCTGGTGTTTGGGTGGAATATTCTGTAGATGTCTGTGAGGATGGAAAAAAGCCTCAGAAGCAGAATAGATGAAGCAGAAAATAGAATATCAGACCTGCAGGATAACATGGAACAACTAAAATGCTGAAGTGAAGATTATAACACAATTTATAAAACTGTCCACGAATCAAAGACTGAGCTTTAAACCCACCATAGTATCTCTGTCTAGCTCTGAATGCACCATAGTATCTCTAGGTTTCACAAACCCCCAACACACACTCGTGTGTTTGTGTTACTGAATAAAGAAATCAAAGTAGATATAAACAAATGAGTTCTAGTATTCCATACCTATGAATAGTAAAATTCATAGTTTATGCTATCAATTATCCTCAAAGTATTTACATATTCAAGGCATGCAAAATAAAATATCCCCATGTTATTTTGTAGAAATTGATGGATTTTGAGCTGGGAGTGGTGGTGCACGCCTTTAATCCCAGCACTCAGGAGGCAGAGGCGGGAGGATCTCTGGGATATCAAGGCCAGCCTGGTCTACAGAGTGAGCTCCAGGCCAGCTGGGACTAAAAGGAGTCCCTCTCTCAAAAAAAACAAAAAAAAAAAAAAGAGAGCTTGACAGATTTTGAAAGAATTTAAAAATTTATTGTTTGTAATTTCAAACATAAATACATACCTTTAGATCATGTAGAAGTCTTAAAAATACCCTCCAACTCTTCCATCATCTTTCACTACTTCATATCTTCTTTTTCTGTATAACCCCAGAATCCAATTAAGGCTGTCTGTATGTGCATAGGTGAACAATAAAAGGCCTAAAATAACATGGTAATTAGAACAGTGAGTCAATGACAAGAATGTCAGTGTTTTAGTCCTTGGAAATTAAGAAAATATTATGTTTTCATAATATATATTATGTTATATATCAAAATTGAATGATGGCTGTTAATAGAATTTTGGTTACAATAAAAAAATCTTTATAATGGGGAGATTATTTCAAATTATATGAATAAGACTAATCCCATTTTTGGGATTCAAAAAATGGAAGTTATTTACAGGAAAGGAATAAAAGAGAAATACATGTGACATGGGAAACAGGGCCGGAGTGATTCATTATGCATTTGTTGACTTTTAAATATGGAAATACTTTAAATATGGAAGGACAAGGTGTATCAAAGATGCCTAAAATGGAATAATGCTATGGTACAAAAAGGAAGATGTTAAAAGCTGGATAAGATGAAAAATGTGTTCTTGTTAGTGTTACCATGAAGGAAAAAAATCTTGCTTCATAACTAAACTATAATAAAAAATGTTTCATTTCCTAAATTTGTGTTGATTTGTAACAGTACTCATAATAAGTAATTGTAAATCTAACAGCATAATAAGGAAAATGAATAAATCTAAAGGATATGTATATGACATTTCCAGTTTTCTGTAACTATCAAACTGTAATTTAGTATGGTATTAATAAGAGAATAGACTAGAGAGAAAAGTGGGGTATGACCAAGACTAGGCTAAATATATCAGAAGCTTAAAAACATAAAACATTAAAATAAAAAAATAAAACAAAGTAACAATTTTCAAAGAATTTAAAGAAATCTAAATATATTGATGAAAATAAAAATAAGATACTACTGCCCAAGACAGAACATAATTCAGAAATAAGACTTGGAGAAATTGAGCAGAAACTGACCTGGAAGCCTTCTACTTGAAGTTTAGTGCTCATAATGCTGGATAATACCACACTGTTAAAAGAAAGTCAATCAATGGTCCAACCCAACCCTAAAGCCTAATAACCATAATGTTCTGCACAGCCCACTACCTCTATTAGTGCAGTTGTGATACTGTTATCTGTGAGCAAATCAACAAATACCTACTAAATACCTAATTGGATTTAAAATCCTCACAATAGTAGTGAACTCAGAAGTTGCACTGTAAACAACCAAATGAACAAAACTAGAGAGGACACAGATCTTAGAGAAAACCCAACTACTGTCATATCTCTAGACAAATAAAATTTCTTACCATACACTAACTATGGAACCTTATATTTACAGACAAGCATACCATATATCACTCAGCAAAGAAGCTTCTCTTTGCAACAGATAGAGGCTACTTAAGACTCCCACACTGGTTAGATACAGAAAATATACATCTGAAAGTTGTCCAGTCATAGGAGACACATGTACAATTGAACCTCTACACTTATGACTCATGGAACATAGAGGAATGAGGAACAGATAAAAAAAATGAGTGGAGCCGTCAACTCATACCAGCAAATCTTCCTGCTACAACAGAGTGTGGTACACACAGAAGGCCACAATTGGTTGAATTTTAGAGAATAAGGGACTGCAGAGTGTGTGGCCCTGGATAGGACTCCTATATTTAACCTCACATCTCAGGGATCATTTTGGAAGAGGTGGTGGAATGATTGGAAGAGCAAGAGGTGGTGCATGAACATATGGATACTTTGAGACCACTGGGAAATTGTTTATATTAACTAGGAGGAATGCTGGACAGCATGCAAAAGTCCCTTGCACAATCAATCAGACAAAAACTCAGCATAGAATGTGGGGAATGGGCAGCATGCCCCAGCCCTAGCCAAGGAAATATTGATAAATTATTACTGTTAGGTAAGGGAGCACAGACATAGATCTTCTTTAAGGCAGTTAATCTAGGTAAGCTTACTAGACTCCAGCATATGAACATTCAGTGAGTGACACGTGGATAGAAATGCTTGACCACATACGGCTTAGCAAATATGATAGAATACCTAATTTCTGGGGCAACGGTTGCTATTATGGGTGGGAAGGGGAAAGGATGTCTAAATTTGATTAAGATCTATTATATCAAAAATACAAACACTTAATAAAAATGTTAAAATAAATAAAAAGCCAAATTGTGTAAACAGAGACAATGGCCAAATTTTAAACCCATATAAATCAGTAAATAGTAAAAAATTAAATTGTGGTAGAACAAATTATGGTGCATCCTCCCAATGCAATATTATGGAATACATAAATGAATGAGTAAAATATGTGAAGCTACAAAGAGTAATTTCTGAGAAATATGAAGTATATTTTAATAAACTATTTTATTATTCTTTTGTGTGTTTCATACATCATTTCTGAGTCCAATTTAGACACATTCCCTTTTCCATGCTCTCCACCCCACCCCAGTTCATGCATTCTGCCATACATCTATTATAGCCTTTTCTCAGTCTTTTTAAAGTTTTTCTCTGCAGAGGTTTATTGTTTGGGCAGAAGTTAACTATTTCAGTCAGTTCTTTGACCCAGTCCTCTTGTCATAGTTGTTCACTCCCATTTATCCTATATATCACATATATACCAAAATTATGACCTCTGAAAATAAGCTGTATGTTAATTCCAAAATATGTTTAGGAGTTCACATTTTACCTTTAATTTTATATTACTCTAAAATATGAATACATACCCTCGACCCATATACCACAATTACAAAGTCTGAAAACAAGTGGTAAGTTAATTCTAGAGCCTGTTAAAGGATTCATACTATAACAGCACAATTGCCTTCAGATAAAAAAAGATATATATTATTAACTTTGCTCAGCTTGCCTTTCAATTAGGGATTTCATGCTAGCGTACACAAATGCGGGATACCATTCGTTGTTTGTTTTTCTGGGACTGTGTTAAGTTACTTAGCATAATGGCTTCAAGTTCCTTCCATTTACCTGCAAAGTTCATGATGTCATCCTTCTTTACTGCTGCATAGAATTCCATTGTGTAGATGTACCACATTTTGTCTCTCCAGTCCTTGGTTGAGAGACACTTGGGTGGCTTCCAGCTCTTTGCTGTTGTAAAGAGAGCTGCAATAAACATAGATGTGCATTAACGTCTGCAGTAGGATGAGTCTTGTGGGAATATACCCAGGAATGGTATGACTGGGTAAGGTGGTACGCTCATTTTCAGATTCTTAAGAGTTCTCCCCACTGCTTTCCATTGGGGTTGCATGAGTTTGCATTCCCACCAGCAGTGGATGAGTCTTCCCCTTTCCCTACAACTTCTCCAGCATTTGGTACCCTTTGTATTCTGGATCATAGCTAGTCTTACTGGTGTAAAATGAAATCTTAAGGCGATTTTAATTTGCATTTCCTTAATTATTAGTGATGTTGAACACTTTTTAAGATGTTTGGCAGACATCTTTACTTGTTCATTTGTGAAGTCTCTGTTCAGCTCCTTACTCCATTTTTTGAGGGGGTCATTTGTTTTCTCCCTCCTTTGTTTTTTGAGTATTTTATACACTCTGGATGTTAATGCTCTGTCAGATGTAACACTGTTGAAGGTTTCATCCCATTCTGTGGTTTTTCTCTTCACTTCTTTGACTTTTTTTTCACTATACAGCTCTTGGGTTTAATAACATCCCATTTGTCAATTGTTGACCTTATTTTTTACACAGCTGTTGTCTGATTTAGAGTCTTAAGCTACATTTATGTCTTGTAGGTTACTACCAATGTTTTACTTTACCATTTTCAGGGTTTAAGCTGGTTCTTTGAAAGGACAAACAAGATAGATAGACCTCTAGCCCAATTGACTAAAAGAAGGAAAGAGCAACTCCAAATCTACCAAATTAGTGATGAAAAGGGAAACATCACAACAGATAGTGAAAAGATTCAGACAATCTTATGGGAATATTTCCAAAACCTATACTCTACTATATTTGAAATCATAAGAGAAATGGGTGAATACCTGACAGCATGGAATCCAACAAGAACGAAATTGAAATTGTAATAAAAAAAAAAAAAACTCCCAACTAAATAAAATCCCAGGTCCAGATGGATTCAGGGCAGAATTCTATAAGACAATTAAAGAAGACTTACAGCCACTACTACTCACATTATTCAAGAGGATAGAAACAGAAGGAAATCTTCCAAATTCCTTCTATGAAGACATCACTCTAATACCAAAACCAGGCAAAGGTACGACCAAAAAGGAAAATTATAGACCCATTTCATTATTGAACATAAATGCAAAAATTCTCAACAAAATATTTGGAAACCGCATACAGGCACATATCAAAACGATCATACACCATGGCCAAGCTGGATTGATACCATAGATGCAGGGATGTTTCAACACATGTAAATCAATAAATATCATAAAGCACACAAATGGACTGAAAGACAAAAAACACAAGGTCATCTTAATTGATACGGAAAAGGCCTCAACAAAATTCAGCATGCCTTCATGTTTTTTTTTTTTTTTTTTTTTTTTTTTTTTGGTCTTTTCGAGACAGGGTCTCCCTGTAGCCCCAGATGTCCTGGAACTCACTCTGTAGACCAGGATGGCCTTGAACTCACACAGATCCACCTGTCTCTGCCTCCCAAGTGCTAGGATTAAAAGTGTGCGCCACCACGCCTTCATGTTTAAAGTCCTGGAGGGAATTGGACTGGAGGGAGCATCCCTCAATACAATTAAAGCCATTTACAACAAACCCACAGCCAGTGTTATAATAAATGGGGAAAAGCTAGAAGTGTTCCGCTTAAAGTCAGGAACCTGGCAAGGATTCCCCCTATCCCCACTCCTTTTCAATATATTACTTGAAATGTTCACAAGAAAATAAGAGAAGAAAAAGGAAATTAGAGGAGTACTAATTGGAAAAGAGGAAGTCAAATTATCCCTTTTTTCAGATGACATAATAGTTTACCTAAGGAACACCAAAAACTCCACCAGAAAACTCCTAGAAACCATCAACAGGTTCAGTAAGTAGCGGGACACAAAATTAACTTAGAAAAATTGGTAGCCTTTCTTTATGCAAATAACAAGCAATTGGAGAAAAAATACAAGGAGACTTCCCCACTCATAATAGCCTCCAAAAATAATATCTAGGAACAAACCTGAGCAAACACACTAAAAATATCTACAAAGAAAATTTTAAAACCCTCAAGACAGAGATTGAGGAACATACTAGAGGATGGAAGAAACTCCCATGCTCATGGATTGGAAGAATCAATATAGTAAAATTGACCATCCTGCCCAAAGTAATATACAGATTCCATGCAATCTTAATTAGAATCCCCATGAGCTTCTTCACAGAGAGAAAAAAAATCCTAAAGTTCATATGGAGAAACAAAAGATCCTGGATAGCCGAAGCAACCCTGAGCAAAAAGCAATACAGGGGGTATTGCCATACCAGACTTCAAACTATATTACAGGGCTATAGTCATAAAAACAGCCTGGTATTGGCACAAAAACAGGCCTGTAGATCAATGGAACAAAACTGAGGTTCCAAACCTGAGCACATCCAATTTCAGCCATCGCATATTCTACAAAGGGGCCAAGAAGATTCAATGGTGGAAAGACAGCATCTTCAGCAAATCGTGTTGCATAACTGGATCACCACTAGTAGAATAAAACTAAACCCCTACCTCTCACCATGTACAAAAATGATGTATATTTTTGCATAAAATTATTTGTGTGTGAATGTGTGTCTCTGTGTGTGTGCACGTGGGTGTTTGTGTATGTGCCAGGCGTGGCAATTCAAAGCGAGTATGTGTATATCAGAGTAGAGCGTGTGAAAATTGGTTCTCTCCTTCTGCAATATATGTCCTAGGGGTCAAAAACATCATCTAGCTTGGTGACAGGCACCTTTACCTGCTGAGCCATCTCAGTAGCTCTTCAATAACTTTAAAAAAATGAAGCACAAAGAGAAACTTCAGTGTTCTAATTTAAGGAATGAAAATGGTAAGAAAACAATTTATTTTGGTTTGGAAAATTAAATATAGGAAGGATATATCTGAGATCAAAGAGATTGGTTACCTACAAAGGGTGAATAACACAGTATACAAAGGATGTGTGATATAAACATGAAGTACCCAGGTGTGGTGGCACATGCCTTTAATCCCAGCACACGGGAGGCAAAGGCAAGCAGATCTCTGTGAGTTCAAGGCCAGCCTGGTCTACAGAGAGAGCTCCAGGCCAGCTGGGACTAAAGGGAGACACTGTCTCAATAAATAAATTAATAAATTAATAAATTAAACTATCGAGAAGCTATAGAACTGTGACTGAAACTTTTTTGAGGACATCTTTCTAAATCGTTTTAATATTTTGAGAACTATTTTAATATATTGCATTCTTTAAGTCCAAACCATTCCTCCTTGTTTGTGAACTGCAGCAGGAAATGTTCTTATCAGAAAAAAAAATATGCGCAGCTTTTTTCCAGACTCACAGGTTTAATTCCAACCTAACAGCTGCAGTGCAGTCCATGAAATATTTACATTGTTTTTTGCTAAATTATATACATTATTCACTATATCATGTATTAAATATTGAGTGCCTTTCCAAGTATGTCATGTATCACAACCCCCAGTTCTTGTTCCTTTTAGCAATAAACATTAAAGGCCAAGCCCTGCAGAAGCCTTGAGAAAGTGGCTGTGAGAAAGAAGAGCTTAGAGAAAAACATGCAAAGAAACAGAAGGCAGCTTTCCAAAAAGGCGCTCAGTTTTATGCATTCACTATTATTCCAAACATTCCCCTCTTTTATGGGCGGTGATTATTTCTCTCAGTTAAAAACTATGTTTTTATCCTGCAATTATGCATGTAAATATCTAACAGAAATTATTTTGGAAATCAGCACTATTATTCATCAGATATCAGAGCTGTGATATTTAATGGGCAGATATGCTGAATGATCTGTTAAGCAAAACTCTACTGGGGCTGGAGAGATGGCTCAGCGGTTGAGAGCACCGACTGGTCTTGCAGAGGACCAGGGTTCGATTCCCAGCACCCACATGATGGCTAAGAACCATCTTTAACTCCAGTTCCAGGGAAATCCAACACCTTATTCTGACCTTCGCAACACTATGCGACACGGGTGCACCTACTTACATGCAGACAGTACACTCATACACATAAAATAATAAATTAAAAATAGAAAGGAAAACTGTACTGTGTTATCAGAAGTTCAGATATCAAAGCTCCTTATTTGCAACTGTGCCTTACAAGAAACGTAATTGAATACGGTTCATAAAATGGAATATAAAAACAATTTCCAAATTTATACAAGCATAGTTATTTTCTCCACTGTAGGAAATATGAAAACCAATAACATATATCAATAAAAGATGTTAAACAATGAAGCCATTGATAGTATAAATGATACAAGACCAAAAACACCAACTAATTGTTTTCTGCTTAAATAAAATTGCCTTTCACGTCTCCCTTGTCTCTAAAGAAGGCAGTATAGATATTGCTAGTTCCCTGACTGTTACATATTATCCTTTTTTTTAATTTTATTTATTTCTGTATGTGTATCAATGTACTGTCTGGATGCAGGTTTGTGCACCCGTGTCGTGCAATGCCGCGGAGGTCAGAAGAGGGTGTCGGATTCCCCTGGAACTGGAGTTCTCCTGGAATTGGCCACCATGTGGGTGCTGGGGATCAAACCCGGGTCCTCTGTAAGAGCGGTCGGCGCTCTTAACCACTAAGCCATCTCTCCAGCCCCATATTATCCTCTTTTATTGTACTTAACAGAACCTTGAATTTAGAGCAACACATTGAGAGTCCATCTTCCTAAATTCCTAATACCTGAGGGTGGAACATGATTGTTTCCAGCAATGAGAAGAAAGTGTAAGTGTCCTGGGACCTCCTGAAGTCTCTTTATAAGGGAGAGGCACATGACTTTATTATTTCTGTCATCTTATTCTTTAAAAGCCTGAAAATGGGGGCTGGAGGGATGGCCTAGCGGTTAAGAGCGCCGACCGCTCTTGCAGAGGACCCGGGTTCGATCCCCAGCACCCACATGGCGGCTGAGAACCGTCTGTGACTCCGGTTCCAGGAGAACTCCAGTTCCAGGGGAATCCGAGACCCTCTTCTGACCTCCGCGGCATCGCACGACACGGGTGCGCAGACCTGCATGCAGACAATACATTCATACACATAAAAATAAAAAAGAAAAAAAAAAAAAGAAAAAAAAAAGCCTGAAAATGATAGCTGGCATACCAGTAACCATCGTAGATTCTAAGAATGTGAGTCATGTTACAGGAACCAAACAACAGAAAGCAAAATTTGGTCTCTTTGATAACTACGGCATTGCTATGTTGGTCATTATAAACCTTCAGCACCTGCTTTACATGAGAGAAAAATAACTGCCATATTAAGCTCTTTTGTTTTAGGTCTACTATGTGTAACTGGATTGAGCACAGTGCTAATGTTGTGTGGTTCACATTATTTTTTCTTGTCTACCACCTCACCATGTCTGTTTACAATCAAATCATTTTCATTCATTCATTAATTATTCAAATATAACACTTTGCATTATCTCATCACATCATCTGTACAATCTTATTAAAGGTTATTTTGTTATATTGCATATTTGACATGAGCCTGAATACTCTGTCATTTTACCCCAACTTAAATTAAAATGGATTCAAATGGATTAAAGCACTACAATTATCCTGAAGCACATTATTGATATCCTTATGCTTATAGCTCTGAGGAACTTACTAGTAAATTCTCATAGGCTGTATTGTGTGGGTTATTTGCAATTATTGTGCAAGACATGTTTATTCATATGCAGAACAAAAATTCCTTAAGTACCATTCATTTCAGACAAAAACTTACATGAAAAATTCTTTAATTGGTATTTCAGATCAATAAAGATTTTTTAAGTAGTCATGATGTTAGGAAGTAAAAAGCAAACTAATCTGAGCTTTATCAAGTCCAAATATGGAATCTCAAGACCGAGGGAGGTGCAGACAGCTTTATAGGAAGTATTTGAATTAAAATTGTCCTCAAATGAATGAGCTGCAGAATTTCATTTCTACATTAAAGGTAGTTGTCTGTGGCATCAATACCTCTTTTTAAATCTAGATTTTTTTCTTTTTTGTTTTGCTGAAACAAATGAAATCATTTCATCTTGCAGCTGGGATTTCCTGAAACCTCTACTCTCAAACATTAAAACTCCACAAAGAACATTGCAGGTGTTCTTTAGGAAAGATATTCTTTCATATCAGTTTGAATAAATTATAAAGCCTTGTGATTAAGACAAACTTTTAGAAGATTGTTTCTGGACCAGTAAACTCAGAAAAAATCAATTTACCCTCAGTAATTTTGACTTTTTGGTATTTAGTATTAAGTATATTTTATTCCCAAAATAATCTATATAATTGCTCAATTTTTTATCTTTCCACAATTGGCACCGTAAAAATATAATATGAATATACATAAACATATATATTCCATTTACAGCTATCCAAAGTGTAAAATATTAAACAGAATGATTAGCAAGAATTTCAGCATTGCATGGCATTATTATTTATTTTATTTTACATAGCAAATTGATGTATGCTTTAAGGTACTTTCACACAAGAGTTTGATTCTTTCACATAAATCTTAAAACTTGGGAAAATAGAGACATAAACTTCAAGTTATATCTATAGTAGCATCAGGCTTGACTTACATATAAGAGTTTGGTGCTAGGATCCACAAATGATGGACACCATACATTGTCTTTCTGGGACTGTGTTACTTAATATGGGGGCTTCTAGTTCCATCCACTTACCCATAAATTTCATAATCTTGTCTTTCTTCACCACTGCATAGAATTCCATTGTGTAGATGTACCACATTTTCATTATCCACTCATCAGTTGAGGGACACTTGGATAGCTTCCAGGTCTTCACTGTTGTGAAAAGAGCTTCAATAAACATGGTTGTGCAAGTATATCTGCAATATGATGAATCTTCTGAGTGTATCCACCCACTTATACTACTTCTGGGTGTGTAGTATAGCTGGGTCAAGTGGTAGGTTCATTTTGAGCCATTTAAAAGTTCTTCACCCTGCTTTCCATAGGGGTTGCATGAGTTTGAATTCACATCAGCAGTAGATGAGTATTCCCCTGTCCCCATAACCTCTCCAGTATTTGATATCTTTTGTTATCTTGCTCATAACCAGGATTACCAAGGTAAGATGAAATATTAAAGTGGTACTAATTTGCATTTCCTTAATTACTAGTGATACTGAACATTTTTTAAAGATGTTTCTCAGCCATGACATCTTTACTTCTTCATTTGTGAAGTCTCTGTTTTGGGGGGTTATTTGTTTTCTTGCTCCTTTTTTTGTGAGTAATTTATCTTTTGAAATGCAAGCTTTATTTGTAAAAAATAAGTATAAATGAAGATTGTGCTAAATGTTTAATCGGAGTTTGGAAGAAAAGAACAGAGATTTTAAAGCACACAGATCTTTGAAATAATCAATAAGCACAGTCACAGGAGAAAAATAGACAAAATGTTACCTATTGTTTGTTTTCTTTCCTTTCTAGTTTTTTTTGTGCCAAGAATAAAACCAAGGGTGTGCACATACCCAACAATTGTTCTACTGTAGAGTTATATTTACTTCCTAACATGAACCTTTAGAGCCACTTAAACCATTACTGGCTTCATAAAAACAGATGGAGATACGACAGAATGCATGATCTGGGATGGGTAGGGGTGGGGTGGGGGAAGGGAAGGGGATATATGCCTGAACTGAATTGGAAAATTATGTATGAAATACACAAAGCATCAATAAAAAAATAAAAAATAAAAAAATGAAAAAAAACCAAATGGAGATTTCAATGATAAAATAAACAGACGGCTTCAAAGAGCTACAGATTTCAAAATAAGATACAGCAGATACTTACAATAATTCATTAGGAAAGCACAGATGAGAGAATTGAATCTCAGTCTTTGCATTTTATGACTGAAAAAATGTAACGATGGGAGGAACTAGAATAAGCAATCTACATAAAATTAAAAGAGAAAAATTAAGACATATCATAAAGTATGTATTTTCCCCACCAAGGAATGGGAGAGAATTTGGGGGGTTCTCAGAAATATGTTTCCTATATTTTCACCTGTTCTGATGAGTAGTTTTCTTCCAACTGATCTGGTTATACATGTTCCTCACCATTAGACATTTGACAACCTCAAGGGGTCAAACTTAAATTATGTTTTCCTTTCCTTATTTATTATATAACTTATTCTAATTCTATAGTAACATGATTTCCTTTATATACTTACCAAATTATAAACCAACATTAGTTCTTAAACAAACATAATTAGTAAAGTTCAATATTATTTTGCAATTTTATGTGCTTAGACTCTCTGTCAGAGTTCAGTGAGAGTACTAACGGAACTGTTAATTGAAGGGTGTGTTTATGTGTACGCATAAGTTCAAGTAAGTTGCCCTTTGGAAAACTAGTTATTGATATGGCATTAGTATTTAAGATTCTCATTTATTATCTTATGGATGAATGTTTTTGAATCTTATTTTTAAGATTTTTTTTACTTTATTTATTTATTTATTTATTTATTTATTTATTTATATGAATGTACAGTCTGCATGTAGGTTGGTGCACCCATGTCGTGCAGTACTGCAGAGGTCAGAAGAGGATGTTGGATTCCCCTGGAACTGAAGTTTTCTTGGAATTGGAGTTACAGATGGTTCTCAGCTGCCACGTGGGTGCTGGGACTCTAACCCAGGTCCTCCTCAAGAACAGTTGGCACTCTTAACCACTAGGCCATCTCTCTAGCCCATGTTTTTGAATCTTTTTTTTTTTTTTTTTTTTTTTTGGTCCTTTTCGAGACAGGGTCTGCCCTGAGCTCCAGCTGTCCTGGAACTTTTTTTTTTTTCCGTCCGTGCCTGAACTCACAAAGATCCACCTGCCTCTGCCTCCCAAGTAGCACGATCAATGAAAGCGTCGGCACGCCACCATGCCCGGGCCGATGTCTTTTGAATCATATAAACACCACTTAGTACAAAGAAAAAATACAAAACTTTTAAAGAAAGATATTGGATGGAAAAAATTCAACTTTCTCATGTCTTCTATCTGGATCCTAGGAATTGATTTGGAAAATGTCTAGTTAACACAACTTTATTCCTTGTAAAAAGAAAATCTTGTGAACCAAACCAAAGATTTATGTCTATTATGCCAATGTTGGATATATAGAATGAAGATCTTTCAACTGGTATGTTTGAAATAATTTAGGCCTATAGGCAATGTTCTATACTTGTCAGCACCAGCTACCTGCACCGTGCCCTGAGAAAATACTGTGCAGCAGTGGCCATATGCCTGTATACCCCAATTTTAATTGGCTAATTGAGCTTCTCGCTTGAGAGGAAAGACCCACCCGCTGATGCACCGCTTACAGTCTCTAAGGGGGTTAGGCATTGTTTATAGCAGCCACAGTAAGACCCTGTCATATTTACAGAAAAACCTAAATATCTGGATTACATACATCCAAACATCTGTGTCCCTATAACAAAATAACCTACCATAACATTAAATACCTGCTTAATAAACCTATATTTATTCTGGCTTCATTAGTAGGATCGAAGGTTATTCCTAGGGACAAACTGTCAGCCCATGAAAGGAAACATCCAGAATTGACCAGAGTCCAAGACAACAGCTCTAGAGAAAGTAGACTGTTTTGCTTCTCGTCCACCTGTGCCCCTTTTCTAAGCCTAGGGAACAATCTGTGGAAGAGGGAGCGTGATAGAATGTAAGGGCTGCGATTGGGGTGAATGACAAAACTACAGCAATATAGTCTGGACACTCATCTGATCAACTTGATTGAACATACAAGCCCCCCCCAGCTGGATGGTGGGACCCATGGGCTGTGTGGGTTTGGACACAACTGCTTGCAAATTGGTTTTACACGAAGGATGCTTGTACTCATAAATTATTACTTATTGTTAAAAAATGAAAAAAAATAAAGAAGTAATAAAAAAATAAAAAAAAATAAAAGTAATTATAAAAGAATGAGTCCACAGTAAATGTGGGCATTAAAACCCTGAGAGACATTAGGTGAGGGGAGAAAAAAGAGAAATTCATTTGAGGAGAATACCAACTAATGAATACATAGGCCAAGATAGTATTAGAAAGTTATAGTTACTTAATGTATCATGCAATGGTTGAATCACAAAGAGATCATTACAGAATGATATTATTACACATTATAAAGTTGTTTGTAAATAATGTGTATGCTGTTTTAAATACACCTAGAGTATAAATTTCAAAGCACAAAATACCTCCCTTTACAATGGAAAAAATATTAGTCACCACTTTGACCATGTTTTCAAATTTAGTTCTTAGTTGACAAGTACCCTGAAATTTGTGTATGTCCCTGGAAGTTATGTACTGTAGAGTGCCTACCATCATATATATTAGATATTGTTGATGTAAATGTTTGATTTGATTGCAATAACGTTTTAGAATATTCCAGAATGTGGGAATTTCCAAAGGGCAATTCATGTGAATTCTTCAAAGCAGGAAATACTATGAGAAATTTGATGAAGCAGTTGGGCTGAATTTATATTAAATGAGAGCAACAGAACATGTGAGTCACGTGGCTTATGAGAATCTTTGACAGATCTTGGATCAAAAATACAAATAAAAATTAGCTTGGTATGCTAGCATATATCTATGACTCCAACATTTTAGAGGAAGAGACTGGAAGGTTAAATGATGGCCTACATAATGATTACCAGGAAAAATGGGAATATATAGCAAGGCCCTGTCTCAGGAAATAATAAAAGAACAAAAATCCTAAATGAATTGAATAGAGAAAAAATTAACAAAAAGTCTTGGAGTAAAATTTTTATAATGAGAGTAATTTAGTCAAGAAGTCTCTTTTTAGCCGGGCGTGGTGGTGCATGCCTTTAATCCTAGCACTTGGGAGGTAGAGGCAGGCGGATCTCTGAGATCAAGGCCAGTCTGGTCCATAGAGTAAGCTCCAGGCCAGCTGGGACTTAAAAGGAGACCCCGTCTCAAAAATACCAAAAAAAAAATAGAAGTCTCTTTTTATTTTTGATGTAATTTCTATAGTTTATATACAATATAATTTGATTGTATTTAGATTCCATCTACTAGCACCTCCCCTTATTACCCCCTGCTCAATTTAATGTAATCTCTTGTAATCTATTATGCAATAAATTCTGAATTATGTCCTCAGGTGTCCTTGACTAGTGTGGGTCCATTCACTGGAGTCTAGGTAACCTAGCAAAAGTCTCATCCCAGTAGGAAACAATCTCCCCACCTCCCAGCAACTGTCCTTAGGTTGCTTTGGGATTTCTTACCCGAGTTGAAATCTCTATGCTTGAATGCTTTCTAGCTTGAACTTACATGGGGATTGTCGGTGCTGTCACTATTGCTGTGAGTTCATATGTGTGACTTAACAAGTGCCTAGAAAATTCTATTTCCTTGTGGTCTTTTATCAACTCTGACTCTTATGATCTTTCTACCCTCCTTTTCTGCAATACTCCTAGAGCCTTAGAAGGCAGCTCTTTGATATGTGTCCCAATCAGATATGAGAATTCTGCAGCCTCTTTTTCTCTGCTCTTTTGATAGTTCTGGCTTTCTATGTTAATCACCATCTGCATCATAAAAAGTCCTCTCTGGTGAGAGTTGAGAGGTTCATTCATCTTATGTGTAGAGGTTGCATTGAAGATTTGTCACGTTGAGCTAAAATTTTCACAGACATATATTTTATTTCATTTTATTTGATTTGATTCGATTATTTTGGGGGGACAAGTCTCCCTGTAGCCCCAGCTATCCTGGAACTCACTATGTAGACCAGGTGACTTTGTTTCTTTTGTTTGTTTGTATGTTTTTTGTTTTGTTTTTGTACTTTTGAAACAAGGTCTCACTTTAGTCCCAGCTTGCCTGGAGCTAGCTCTGTAGACCAGGCTGGCCTTGAACTCACAGAGATCCACTTGCCTCTGCCTCCTGATGAAAAGTGTACACCACTATGCCTGGCACTAAAGATGGTTCTTGGCTGCCATGTGGGTGCTGGGAATTGAACCTGGGTCCTCTGCAAGATCAGTCAGTACTCTGAACCACTGAGCCATCTCTCCAGCCCCAGACATATATTTTGTAAGTTTGACTGGCTATATAAATCAACAGAGCTGTATAACTCTACAGGCTCCTTCTTTGGAAAAAAAATGTTTGATTAATGGTAAGAGGTCCACTTTTCTGTGAATATGAGGATGCAGAGTTAGAAAACATTAGAAATTATGTTGTTCTAGGGATGTGGTAGAAACACATTTTTCTCTAGGATCTAGGATCTTTTAAACCCATGTGTATTTGGCTACATTTAGATTACCACATGTCAGTTACCTCCCACCAAGGAGGCCTAATTCTATTAGATAGCTGTTGATTTCCCTCAAGATGAAAGTGCCACTACTGCACCAATATTGACAGTTTCCTGGGTTAGTACTTGTAGTTAATTAGGTTTTACAGGTGGGGAAGACCCGACCTTGCAGCTTACATAGTATCCATTTATATGTTTTATGACATTTATTGACTTACATATGTTGAACCATCTCTGCATCTTTGGAATAAAGCCTACCTGATTGTGGTGGATGTTGTTTTTGATGTGCATCTGTATGCGGGTTTTATTTTGTTTAGTATAGAAGGAGTTTGGGAGCTCTTCATTTCTACCATTTTGAAAAATTTAAGCATACTAGTTGTAAATCTTTGAATATTTGGTAGATTTCTGCCATGAAGCCATCTGACCATGGTTTATTTTAGTAGGGTAGTTTTGTATTCTTTCATTTTCTTTACTTGTTATGGGTGTGTTTAAGCTGTTGGTCTCTTTTGGTTTAATTTTACTGGTATCCAGGACTCTAGAGTTTCATCTATTTCCTTTGCTTTCAAATTTAATGGAGTATACATTTTTAAAGTATTCCCTTACAATGTTCTGGATGTTTTTGGTGTCTGTTGTGATCTCTTTGATATTTTTGTCTGTGTTTTCTTTGATTTTTTTATCATGTTTATAATTGTTCTTTTAATTCCTGAATCCAGGTGTTCCTCAGAGTACTTTTCATTGTACTGTACTTCTGCAGGAGGATTGCATTTTGTTGGGGACATAGTCTCTTTTTTTAAATATATATATATAGATATATATATATATATAATATATATATATATTATTAATGTATGTTGTGTGCTCCTTTGGGCATATGAATATCTTTGTTGGATTTGTGGCCAGTAGGTACTTCTGCTTGGCTTTTGTTTAATTGAATTTTCATATGTTTATATTGTTTATGTGTTTTAGTAACTTTTTGTTCAGATGTCTAGTGTATCAGTCTGTTTAGCACATCCAGAGCCAAGGAAGATAGGGTTTGAGACCACCTGAGTTCGCTTAGCAATATTAGCTGGGTGTTTAGACAGACTGTTTTAGGCAGCTGGTCCACAGTTATGAGGCAGATAATTGAAACTGATATGGATCCAAGGATGGCAGAGGACAGGATGGGGGAGGGCAGGAGGTGAGCGGGATCTGACTTACCAGGGTCCTAGCTGGCAGGGTCATAAGCCAGGGAAGATGGAGTTGGGAACCACCTGAAGGTTGCTTAGCAATCTTTGCTAGAAGGTTTGTCAACCCTGGGTTACTGAGATAGACCAGAGATCTAAGGTTGAAGAACTGGTGCCTGCCTCTGTCCAAGGTGAGAAGTATGAGAGGAACTGAATAGAGATAGGCAGGAGGACAGAATCTGAAAGGGTCCTAGGTGAGGTAGGTCTCTGAAAGTTCGGGGGCCAGGGGAGATGGGGTTTGGGACCACCTCAGGGGGACTCAGAAATCTGGCCTAGGGTGGTTAGCTAGTCTGAGTTAGAGGGTTAGTCAACAGATCTGAGGTGGGGAAAGTGATGCATGCCTAAATCCAAGTCTCGGTGGGAGCAGGATGGGGAAGGGTGAGATGAACCCCACTGGAAGGTGTGTGAGCAAGATCTGACTTATCAGGATCCTAGGTAGGCAGGTCTGTCAGACAGATATGGAGCTAGGGAAATTGGGGGAGTGGGGACCACCTGAAAGAGTCCTCAGGAATCACTGCATGGGTATTTAGCTTGTTTGGGTTAGGGAGCTAGTCCATAGATCTTAGGCTGAGTTCTTGAGGACTATCAAGGTCCAAGACTGGCAGGAGGCCCACATATATTTATTGTACGTGTATTTATCCTGAGGACTTTTACCTAATACATTTGTCTCATTTTTATACCATCTAAGCATTCTTTATCTTTCTTTTCATATCCTCATGTAATCCTTGCTACTCCATATCCAGTTAAAGTGCCTCCACTTTCCCCATCTCCCCCTTTATTACACCCATTGCTTACTATGCTTTTCTCTCCCTGTGAACTCCTTTCCCTTAATCCTCATGGATCCTTTCCAGTTTTCTGGCTTGTAAGATTATATCAGCATATAATCACTTTTAGGAATTAGAAGCTAAGACCAAAATTAGAGAAAACATATCCATATTGTTTTTATGAGTCTGTATTACTTCACTTAACATAACAGTTTCTATTTCCATCCATTTACTTACAAATTTCGTGATTTTATCTGTTGGTACCCTTGATAGAACTCCATTGTGTAAATGTACCACATATTTATCATCCATTCCCAGTTGAGGGGCGTTTACATTTGTTCTATGTCCTAGGTATTGTGAAAAGAACAGGAACAAACACGAAAGTGAAAGTATCTGTCCAATAGGATGAGTTCCTTGGATATATTCCAAGGACTGAAATCACTGGATCATGTAGTAGATTTCTTTATAGTTTTTATGGTGGTCTTATTAAGAGATGGTCTCCTTATAGCCCCTTTTAAAGATAGATATTATCCCAATATAAAAAGAGGGTAAAAAATTATACAAGTAAATGGCACTACTAGTCTATGTCTTTTAATTAGAAAATTCAGCCCATTGATATTTAAAACTGTTGTTGAGAAAATTAAATTGCATCCAATCATTTTGATCTCTAGTACATTCTTACCCTAAGTTTTTATTTCTCTACAGGTAGTACCATTTGTTTTTTCTGGTGTTAATTGTTTATAGTCATCCCTGCCCTCTGCTCTTTGTATAGCTTGAGGTATTCTCTGCAGGCACGGTTTATTGGAGAGGGATTCTTTCAACATATATATGAACAGTTTCCTTTATCCTTCAATTATAATAGCCATTTTTGCTGGATAAAGTTCTCTGGGTTGACATCTACAGTCTTTTAGAACTGGGAATATTTTAGACCAAGGTCTTCTGGCTTTCATCATCTTCATTGAGAAATCAGCTGTAATTCTGATAGGTTCTCCTTTGTAAGTAACTTGTTTTTCTTTTGCAGCCCTCAGTATCCTTCCTGCTTTGAACATCTTGGGTTTTTACTATGATATGGCGTGGAGAATTTCTTCTAGTCCTGTCTGCTTAGTGTTCTATATGCTCGTGATATTTATATAGTTATCACCAACATTAATCTGGAAAATTTTTCCTGTAAAATTCTGTTGAGGACCTGAGCCACATCATTATCCTGCGAGTTTTCTTCTTCTTCTATCCCTGTGATTTGTAGGTTAGGTCTTTTCATAGTATCCCACAGTTCCTGATTATTCCGGTTTTGTGTTTTTTTTTAATTTTCCATAATATTTATTGATTTATTGAATTCTTCCATATTGTCTTCCAATCTTGATATTCTATTTTACATCATCCATTCTATTGAGTTTCTCCCATCCTTTCCATGTTGTTTGTGGAATGTTGCATTTCTTTTTTCATTTCAACATGGATATTCTTCAATGTTTCTATATGTTTTGCAATTTCATTCCACAATTTGTCATTGTCCCCTTTCAATTTATCCCTGTATTATTTTAGGTTCCTGACTTCCTTGTTTATAAGCTATTTAAATTACCTCAAGTCCCCAAATTCTCTAATCACATTCATAATTGTTCTTTTGAGATTTGTATACTGAATTATAGCCAAGTGATCTTCACTAGAGGGTACTTGAAAAAGAGTATTGGTATTTGGTGGAGTTCCACCTGAGTCTTTTGTATTATTTTTCTTTCATTGAGTTTTAGACATTTGGGTAGCTTCTATTGGGAGTGGTTCTAATGTGAGGCTTGGGTATCCATTGAGCTGACAGTGATTTTGGTTATATTCTTCAGGTGTTTTTGTTGATTTCTTAATTGACGTACAAATGTGAATGCTTTAGTCTCCAAAATCTGAACTCTATCCTAACACTGTACATCAATACCCCTCACCCAAACAGCAAACAATTCGCCCACTGGATTAAGCCAGGCAACACCAACGCTAGCCTAAACTCCCTCGGCCAGTGAAACATGCACCCTGAGGGCCTTAGGCACTCTTGGACCTGTAGGCTGGAAGGTCCCAATGCCTCCACTGCAGTGTGGCTGGAGTTTCCCACATCCAAGTGGGGTGCTCCCCAATCACCCACCCAGTACACACAGAACCACTGTACACCACCCATAATCTACAGACAGATCTCTCAGGGCCAGATGCCAAGGTCTGTACCTGGGTTCTGGAGGAGAAAGAGTCAGCCTACAAAGGAGCTATCCCTGCTATCTCCTGACACGCTTGGGTGGTGGCTATATCATTAACTTGTAGTCCCTAAGGATCCAAAAGCCCTCCAACCACCTCTGATGCTTCCCAAAGCTCGGGGGGAGGGGCTATTCCCCCTCTCCAACTTTGCCACGAGCTGCTCATAATGCACCAGCTGCCCCAGGAGCCACCATCTTGGAAAAGCATTGAACACGTTTTAAGGTGGTTCATAGCCATTGTTATGACTTCTTTTGAGGGCTCCTGTTCAGGTAAAGAGCATAATTTTTGATTGGTCTGTTTGTTTTCTTACTTTTTGGTTTTATCAATTTTTTGTGTATTCTGGATATTAATCCTCTGTTGGACGAGTATCTGGTGAAGATTTTCTCCCATCCTGTAAGCTTCCTCTATGCTCAAATTAGTTTTCAATGCTGTACAAAAATATTTTAGTTTAATGAGATGCCATTTGTTTATTATTCACCTTAATTACTGAGTGAATGTTAGAGGATTTACAAAGTCCTTTCCTGCAACTATATATTGTATTTATAGTACTGCTTAAGTTTCTTCTAACAGTTCCAGCATTTCTGGGTTCAAATGGAGTTCTTTGATACATTTGGAGTTTAATTTCGTGCAGAGAGATAGGTATGGGTCTAATTTAATTCTTCTATATGAAGAGATCCAGTTTTGCCTGCATTACTGATTAAGACGCTGTCTTTCCTCTAGTGTGTGTTATTGCCATCTTTTCTAAATATCAGGTGGCAATAATTTTATGTATTCATGTTTTGGTATTCTATTTCATTCCATTTATCTACAAGTCTGTTTCTCTGTCAATACCATGCTGTTTTATGACTATGGTTCTTTAACATAGATTGAGGTCTAGTATGATACTCCCACTGGAATTGCTCTTTGTGTTCAGGTTGCTTTGGCTAAACATGGTCTATTATATTTCTATATGAATTTTAGGATGGATTTTTCTATTTCTGTTCAAAATTTTGTAAGGGCTTTTATTGGGACTGCATTGAATCGTAAATTGCTTTTGGTAGGACTTGCATTCCCAAACTATTGGTACTACTAACCCTTTATCACAGGAGATATTTCCATGTCCCTTTGTCTTCTTCAATCTCTTTCTTTAAATGTTTAAAGTTTTCACTGAATCTGTCTTTGATGTCTTTGTTTAGATTTATGCTACACATTTATTTTAAATTATTGACTTTTGAATCTTTCTTTGATTGCTTATTTGTATGTAGAAAAGTTATAGATTTTATAGGTTCATTTTTAACCTGTCATTTTGCTGAAATTATTGATCATTTCTAGACATTTTCTGGTGAAATTTTTATGAACTCATCTGTCTAATTTCATGTCATCTGCAAATAAGGATCATTTGACTTATTTTCCAATTAGTACCCACTTAATTTCCTTCTTTTGTCTTATTGCACTAACCAGAGTTTCAAGCAACATATTGAAATGGAGTGGGGGTAGCTGACATCCCTGTCTGGATCCTGATTTTAACAGACATGCTTCAAGTTTTTCTCCACCTAAAAAGATGTTAGATGTTGCATATAACATTAATTATTTTCAAGTATATTCCATCCAGTCCAATTCTCAATGGGAAGATTATCATTAATTCATGTTGGATATTGATAAATGCCTTTTTGTCTTTACCTGCATTTATGTGATGCATTGTGTTTATTGATTTCTATATATTGAAACATCCTTGTATATATGGAATAAAGCCTACTTGCCCATGATGGTTGTTTTTGACGTGTTTCTCTACGTGATTTGAAGGATTTAGTTGAGAATTTTTGCATCACTGTTCAATAGGGATATGGGATTTTGGTTTTTTTTTCTTGATGTACCTTTTCCGGTATTGGTATTAGAGTAATACTAAACTCATAATAGGAGTTTTCACATTCTGTTTTTATCTTTTTAAATAAGTTAAGTACTGGTTGTAGATCTTTTTTGAATTTCTGGTAAAATTCAGTCATGAATATATCTTAAGCCCAGGGTTTTTTGGAGGCTTAAAATTAGTATTTTATATTTCTTTATTTCTTATGTCTATTTAAGGTGTTGTGCTTTTCTTGGTTTAACATTGTTAGATTCAATGAATTTAGGTTGTGTGTCCATTTCTTTTACGGTCCCAGTTTTATAGACAATAGGATTTTGAAGTATTTCCCTCATAATGTTGTGGATCTTTTAGGGGTCTGTTGGGATATTTACCCTTTTCCGTCTGATTTTTTAAAATTTGTACTTCTACAAGAAAGAATAGAGAGGACATTTCAATGGAAATTGAAACATTTGTTTCAATTGAAACATTAGTCCAAAACCTCCCAAATATAAAAAGCTCAGGCCCAGATGGATTTACCACAGAATTCTGTCAGGTATTTATAGAGGACCTACAACCAATATTGTTATACAAAAAGAGAGAAACAAAGATAAATCTTCCAATTTTCTTCTACGAAGCCAGCATCACACTAATATCAAATGCAGGCAAAGATGCAACCAGAAAAGAAATCTACTACAGATTCAGATCCTTAATGAATATTCATGTAAATATTCTCAACAAAATATATGAAAATCACTTAAAGGCACCTAAAAATGGCCATCCACCATGGTCAAGTCAAACTTATTCCACATGCAAGGATGGATCAACATACATAAATCAATAAATGTCATAAATCATATAAATGGACTCAAAGACAAAAAAAAAACATGGTCATCTCAATTGATGCAGGAAAGGCCTTTGATAAAATTCAACATGCTTTCATGTTAAAAGTCTTGAGAGAATTCAACTGAAGGGAACATACTGAAACACAATTAAAGTGTGCTGGATAGCTTTAGTGCCAACTTGACACACCTGGCTTGAAGGAGCCTCAATTGGAGAATTGGTTCCATAGGACTGCCTGTGGCCACCTCTCTGGAGTATTGTCTTGATTGTTGAGTTATGTGGGAGGGCCCAGCCCACTGAGGATGGTGCCACCCCAGGCAGGTTGTTATGTACAGTATAAGAAAGCAGGCTGGGCATGAGTCAGGGGACCAAGCCAGTAAGGAGCATTCTTCCATGGCCTGTGCTTCAGCTCCTACCTCAACGTTCCTTCCCTGAGTTCCTATGGTGGGCTCCCCAATGACGAACTGTGACCCAGGAGATGTGAGCCAAATAAACCCTTTCATCTCCAAGTTGGAATTGGTCACAGTGTTATGTCACACCAATAGAAAAGTGAACTAGAACATAACTTGACACCAGAGAGTGGGCTATTGCTGTGACAGAATTGACCTTGGTGTATTGGGGGAGGATTGTAGCAGCCTTTGGAAATTTGGGCTAGAAAAAATAATTGAGAACTTAAAGTTCCTTGCTGTGGAAATTGCAACAGTTATGCTGAACAAGTTGTAGAGGATGGAGGCCTGGCTTGTAAAGCTTCAAGAGGAAGCAGAGACCACCAGGGTTGTCTACATGATATTTTTTAAGAAAGAATCCCTGGGTTCTGGTTAGCTGGGGCTGAAGAATCACCTCGAGTTAACAAGAAACCAGAACCTGAAGTGAAGCCGTTGTTGTACTGGGACAATTGATGCTTGTTAGCTGGGGCTGAAATAATCAGCTGTAAGTAACAGGAGACCAACATCACAGAAGTGAAATCTGGGAAGGATTTCCTCAGGATCAGCACACAGAAGCTGTGGTTCAGAGGGGAACTGACCCTCCACCTCAAGCTGGAAACAAGACTTGGTAATGCTTATGAGTCATCTATATGGTTCTGCTGTTGAAATGTGAAGGGGTCACAGACAGCAGCTGAGACTGGGCACTGTGAGGGGCCAGGAAAGGCCATTGGTGAAAGTGCACCATCGGTGCAGTGAAGACCCCAGGATTGCAAGCGTCATGAAGATAAGCTGAGGCTTTGCACCAGGAGAGGTCAGAAGAGACCATTGGTGAAGGTGCTGTCAGTTTCAGTGGCGACCCCAGATTTTTGGAGATGGCAGGACCATGGAATCACCACCAAGAGCAGCAGCAGGTGTGGAATGGAGCTGGCCTGGGCCTGCGAGATGAGATGTGTGCTGTGGACAGCAGAGTCAGAGAAGTGGAGCTGCCAAAACCCTTTGGAGCCCTGAATATTGTGAGTGAATCCCAGGCGTCCAGCTTTGAGCTACTCTTCTGGACTTGGGTTTTGGTTAGGTGTGCCTGATTCTTCCCTTTGAAATAAGACAGTACTTGTTTTGTATTTTAGAAGAGCCCACAGTTAAGAGGCATTTAACAAATTGTGAACTTTTAAGTGGAATTTTGAAGAACTGTGGGGTTTTAAGGTTGTACTGTCTTATGTTGTGATTAATGTTATCATACCTTGGGGAAAAGAAATGGAAAGGTGATGGTTTAATAGTGATGTGTTTTGTGTGTCAAGTTGACAAGGGGTCAATGGTGCTGGATAGCTTAATTGTCAACTTGACAAAATTGGGTTGAGGGACCCTCAGTTGGGGAATTGGCTCCATTGGACTGGCCTGTAGCCACATCTGTGGAGTATTGTCTTGATTGTTGACTTATATGGGAGGGCCTAGTTCACTGTTGGTGGTACCACCTCGGGCAGGTTCTTATGTACAGTATAAGAAAGCAGGCTGGTGTCAGCCCATGAAAGAAAACAGCCAGAATTGACTAGAGACCAAGACAACAGCTCCAGAGAAAGTTGACTGTTTTGCTTCTCATCCACCTGTGCCCCTTTTCTAAGCCTAGGGAACAATCTGCGTAAGGGTGGGGGTGGTAGAATGTAAGGACTGCGATTGGGGTGAATGGTGAAATTACAACAATATAGTCTGGATACTTATTTGATCAACTTGATTGAACATACAAGCCCCCTCTGCTGGATGGTGGGACCCATGAGCTGCGTGGGTTTGGGCACAACTGCTTGCAAATTGGCTTTACATGAAGGATGCTTGTACCCACAAATTATCACTTATTGTTAAAAAAATAAAACAAAACAAAACAGAGAAAGATGCAGAAAAGTTACAGCAGAATGCATGATCTAGGATGGGTAGGGGTGGGGTGGGGGGAAGGGAAAGGGATATATGTCTGAACTGAATTGGAAAATGATGTATGAAGTACACAAAGCATCAATAAAAAAAAAAGAAAGAAAGCAGGCTGGGCATGGGCCAGGGGAGCAAGCCAGTAAGCAGCATTCCCCATGGCCTGTGCTTTGGCTCCTGTCTCCATGTTCCTGCCCTGAGTTCCTATGGTGGGCTCCCTCAGTGATGAACTGTGACCCAGGAGATGTGAGCCAAATAAACCATTTCCTCCTCAATTTGGAATTAGCCACAGTGATTTGTCATAGCAATGGAAACGTGAACTAGAACATAAATTGATAGAAGAGAGTACAATACTGCTGTGACAGACATGACCTTGGTGATTTGGGCAAGGGTTGAGACAGCATTTGGAACTTTGGTCTAGAAAAAAAAAATTCATTGAGTGTCTAAAGTTTGTTGTTGTGTAAATTGCAATAGTTATGCTGAAAGAGTTGTAGAGGATGGAGGACTGGCTTATGTAGCTTCAAGGGGAAGCAGATACCATCAGGGCTGTCTACATGATATTTTTTAAGTGAGGATATGGGGGTTGTAGTCAGTTGGGGCTGAAGAATCAGCTGTAAGTAACAAGAGAACAGAATCTGAAGTGAAATCTCTGTTGTACTGGGACAATTGATGCTCATTAGATAGGGCTGAAAAATCAGCTGTAAGTAACAAGAGACCAACATCACTGTGGTGAAATCTGGGAAGAATTTTCTCAAGGTCAGCACACAGAAGCTGTGGTCCAGAGCGGACCTGACCCTCCAGCTCAAGCTGGAATCAAGACTTGGCAATGTATAAGAGTCTCCTATATGGTTCTTCTGTTGAAATATGAAGAGGTCACAGAGAGCAGCTGAGGCTTGGCACTGTGAGAAGTTAGGAAAAGCCATTGGTGAAATTGCACCCTCAGTTGCAGTGAAGACCCCGGGATTGCAGGGTTCATGAAGAGAAGCTGAGGCTTGGCACCAGATGAGGTCAGAAGAGACCACTGGTGAAGGTGCTGCCTCAGTTTCAGTGGATAGCCCAGCTTTTTGGAGATGTCAGGAACATTGGATGATCACCACGAGCAATGGCAAGTGTGGAATGGAGCTGGCCTGATCTTGGGACATGGGCTGTGTGTGCCGTGGACAGCAGAGTCATAATAGTGGAGCTGCTGAAACCCTTTAGAACTCAGAAGATTTTGAGTGAATCCCAGATGTCCAGCTTTGAGCTACTCTGCTGGATTTGGGTTTTGGTTAGGTGTGCCTGATTCTTCCCTTTGAAATAAGACAGTACTTGTTTTGGACTTTACAGGAATCCACAGTTAAGAGACTTTTAACACTGTCAACTTTTAAGTGTTTAGATTTTTGAAGAACTGTGGGGCTTTTAAAGTTGCACTGCATTCTGTTGTGATTAATGTTAACATTATACCTTTGGGACAAGCAATGGAAAGGTGATGGTTTCATATTGATGTGTTTTGTGTGTCAAGTTTACAAGGGATCAATTTTACTGGATAGCTTTAGTGTCAACTTGACACACCATAGTTGAGGGAGCCTCTGGAGAATTGGCTCCATTGGACTGGCCCGTGGCTACCTCTATGGAGTATTGTCTTGACTGTTGAGCTATGTGGGAGGGCCCAGTCCACTGTTGGTGGTGCCACCCCATTCAGGTTTTTATATACAGTATAAGAAAGCAGGTTGGGTCTGGGCCAGGGAAGCAAGCCAGTAAGCAGTATTCCCCATGGCCTGTGCTTCAGCTCCTGTCTCAAGGTCCCTGCCCTGAGTTCCTACGGTGGGCTCCCTCAGTGATGAACTATGACTCAGAAGATGTAAGCCAAATAAACCCTTTCCTCCCCAAGTTGGAATTGTTCAGAGTGTTTTGTCACAGCAATGAACAAGTGAACTAGAATATAAAGTACATACAGCAAACCCACAGCCATCATTCTAAATGTAGAGAAATTAGAAGCATTCACTTTAAAATCAGGAACCCAGCAAGGCTACCTCATATCTCCACTCTTCTTCAATATAGTGCTTGAAAAGCTTGCTAGAGCAATTAGACAAGGAAGGGAAATTAAAGGAGTACTAATTGGAAAAGAGGAGGTCAAACTATCTCTTTTTGAAGATGGTATAATCGTTTACCTAAGGGACACTGAAAACTCCACCAGAACACTTCTAGAAATGAGTAAGAGTTTCAATAAAGTGGCAGGATACAAAATTAATCTCCAAAAATTAATAGCCTTTCTATATGCCAATAACAAGGAATTAGAGGAGTACATGGAAATCCTCCCATTCACAATAGTTTCAAAAAAATTATCTCAGAACGACTGTGACCCATAGTTGTTAAACATCTCTACAATGAAAGTTTTTAATCTTTGAAGGAGGAGATTGAAGAAGATAGCAGAAGATGGAAGTACCTCTCATGATCATAAATTGGAAGAATTTATATAGTAAAAATGAACATCATACCAGAAGTAATATATAGATTCAATGCAATCCCAATCAAAATCACCATGACTTTCTTCACAGAATTAGAAAGAAATCATAAAGTTTACATGGAAAAACAAAAGAACAGAGAAGGTCAAAGCAAGCTTGAGCACAAACAGTAATGCAAGGAGGGATTGCGATGTGAGATTTCAAACTATATTACTAATCTATAGTCATAAAAGTAGCATGGTACTGTCCCAAAAATAGACCCATAGATCAATGGAACAAAATTATAGTCCCAAACTTGAGTAAATGCAATTTCAGCCACCAGATATTTGATAAAGGGACCCAGAACATTAAATGGAGGAAAGGCAATGTCTTCAGCAAATGATACTGGCAAAACTGGATCACCTCTTGTGGAAGAATGGATCTAAACCACTACCTTATACAAAGGTCAACTCTAAATGGATCAAAGACCTCAGTGAGAAACCTGAAACTCTCTAAATGTTAGAAGAAAACATTGGCAAGATATAAAAGAAACATGCAAGATATAGGTGTGGGAAAAGGCTTTCCAAACTAGACAGTAGTTGCTCATGACATATGGTCAAAAATAAACAAGTGGGAGCATACTAAACAAAAATGCTCCTGTCCAGGAAAAGAATCAACCAAAGAAATCAAGAGAAAACCCACAGAGTGGAAGGAAACCTTCATCCTTGATACATCTAATAGAGGTATAACATCCCAAATGTATAAATTATTCAAAAAGCAAAAGAGCAAGAAAACGAATAACCCAATCAAAAGATGCAGTAAAAAGCTGAACAGAAACTTTGCAAAAGAAGAAATAAAAATGGCTGAGAAACATCTTAAAATGTGTTCAACATCACTAGGAATTAAGGAAATGCAAATTAAAACCACTTTAAGATTTCATCTTTTGTCTTTTTGTGTGTGAGCCTGGGCCTTTAATGGCTGCACTAGCTCTCCAGCCCAAAGTTTAGTTTTAGCGTGAAATTTTTCAAACATACATGAAATGTTTCAAACTAACATACGTGAAATGCTTCAAACATACAGAGCTCATCTGCTCATATTTCATGAGTTCTGATGTTGTATTATTGAAACTCCAGTTTTCAGACAGTTGTGAACCTTCCATTCTACTTTCTTCCTCTCTCTTGCAAGGTGCTAACCAGAGTCCTGCTATGTCTGTCAGCTTCATTTTGCTTTTTACAACTGGATTCAAATCTCTCTTTCTCTCTCTCTCTCTCTCTCTCTCTCTCTCTCTCTCTCTCTCAAAGGGGTACAAGCAAAATAAAATATATTATGTGCAAGCAAGGAAAGAAAGATACAATAGTGGGTTTTAGGATCTTCATTATCAACATTGTAACTTCGGCACTGTTATAACCTCCAGTGCATTGATCTTTCAATTTCCTCTCTATACACACACTTAGCTCTGTTCCCCATACATATTAAGCATTGAAAGCTTATGAGGTAAATAAAGGGAGTGAGGGCTGAACTTAAAAAAATAGATTTCATCTTCCCCCCTGTAAGACTGGCTATGTTCAAGAAAACAAATGATACCAAATGCTGGAAAGGTTGTGGGGAAAAGGGAATGCTTATTCACTGTTGGTATGACTGCAAACTCCTGCAACCCCTATGGAAAGCAGTGTGGAAAACTCTTAAAAGACTAAAAATGAACCTACCATTTCATCCAGTCATACCTCTCCTGGAGGTATAACCAAATTTGCACATCCATGATTACTGCTGCTCTTTTCACAATAGCAAATATCTGGAAACAACCTATGTGTCCCTCAACCACTGAGTGGCTAATTAAAAAATGATGTGCCAGGCGTGGTGGCACACACCTTTAATCCTAGCACTTGGGAGCCAGAGGCAGGCAGATCTTTGTGAGTTCAAGGCCAGCCTGGTCTACAGAGTGAGTTCCGGGACAGCTGGGGCTACAGGGAGACCTGTCTCGAAAAGACCAAAAAAATAAAATAAAATGATATATTTACCAATGGGGTTCTATGTGATGGTAAAGAAAGATGACATCATGAAATAATCAGGTGTGATGGTTAATCCTGGGTGTCAACTTGACTGGACTAGGGATGAACAAATAAGAGAAAAAGGATCTTTGGATTGGACTACCTCAAGCCAGATGGCCCACCCTAAATGTGGGTGTTACCTTCTGCCTGCAGGCAGTATAAAAGGCCATGGCAGAGGGAGCTGGTCCCTTTTTTCCTGCACCTTGCCTCTCTCTCACTGGTGAGTTTGTCTTGCTGCTGTGATCAACCATTCAGATCCCAGCATATATTAAGACTGGCAGATCTCCTGGAATCTATCGGGCCTTCAGCACCAGATTGGGACTACTGAGACATCCAGCCTTGTGGACTGAGCAGTTCCTTAGATTCCCACCCTCTCCAGTGTGGTGTGGCTATTGTTGGACTCCTTGAGCTCTGTCATGTGAGCAAATCAATAAATTTGTATATAGCTATATATTTGTTCTATTGATTCTGTTTCTTTTTTTAATTTTTTTTTTATTTATTTCTGTATGTGTATGAATGTACTGTCTGCATGCAGGTTTGTGCATCCATGTCGTGCAATGCCGCGGAGGTCAGAAGAGGCTGTCGGATACCCCTGGAACTGGAGTTTTCCTGGAATTGGAATTTTAGACGGTTCTCGGCCGCCATGTGGGTGCTGGGGATCGAACCCGGGTCCTCTGTAAGAGCGGTCGGCACTCAACCACTAGGCCATCTCTCCAGCCCCCTTGATTCTGTTTCTTTAGAGAACCCTGACTAATACAGCAGGTAAAAAGATGGAACTAGAAGCTGTTATGCTAAGTGAAGATGCACAAAAACAAACACTGTATGATTTCCCTCTTTTGTGGATCCTAGCCCCAAATTTTTTATAAGTAAGTATATAAATATGGATATAACTGCAGGAAACAGGTAAATGAAAATGAACTAGAAAGGGAAAGGGAAAGAGAGAACATGAGTCAGAAGGGTAATAGGTGACAGGTGATACTAAGGAAGGAATGGATAAAACCAGGGTATCTAAATGGGAGGGGAGAGAAAGGGTTATAGAAGGAAAGGGGGAGATAAAGGGGTGAAAAGAGCCCAAGAGAAGTGGGCCCATATGAGACTGGCAGTATCAAGGGATACTTCAAATGAAGAAGACATTGAAAAGATATAGAAGGAGGGCTAGACAGGTAAAGGGAGAGAGGGAAGATTAATAATGCCTAATTGGGGTAAAAATAACCTGTGAGAATAATATTAGTCTAAAAAAAATCTATTGACAAATTACACATACAATACCCCTCCATGAATCCATATGCAAAGATGAAGGCTGCATATCCAGGAACAGCATGAGACAGGAGAAACTTTCCTTTGAGTCATTGGCCAGGGTAGACAAAGAGACTCCCCAAATTACACAGGCTATTGCCAGAGCCCTTGAATCCCTCCCAGAACACGAAAGTAAGACTCTATTGATAAAGAAAGGATATACTTGAGAGACAGAATCTTGAGCAATGGAGCTGGACCTGACCAGGAAGCCATCACCCATGAAGGCTCTCACATAACTGTGGAGAGCACTATGCAAGCCACTATGGATGGTCCAACATCACCCTCAGAACAAAATATCCATGTCAATGACCAGCACAGCATACAACATATATACAATATTGGCACTTCTATCTTTGGGGAAAACAATGGCTAACCAGTTAGGCCTAAAGCCACACTCAATGGGAGGAAACTCATGTGTTTGCACCTCTAGGCCAAGGTAAAATTTTACTATCTACAAAAGAAATATCCTTGTATTTGCAGACAAATATCCCAGACACCACTCAGGAAGGAATTGCCTTTTATACTAAATGAGAATTGTACAGAGTCCCACAACTGGACACATATAGACATGGTCTGTGAATGGCTCATGCCTCGATGACATACCTACGAAGCAACCTCTACAAAAAAGACCCAAGCATGATAAAACAAGGACCCTGAAAGGCATTAACTACCTCTTAACTTCCGTTAAGGAAGCTCCTCCATGTAACAGGAGACCAGAAACTAAAAAGGGCCTGAAGGACCAAACCATGAATATTAGGATTCTAGAGACTGTGGGTCCATGGACATATTGCTTATATTCAGGTTCACCCACCCAGGGCTCAGGGAACATTGCAGAAGAGGAGGGTGTAAAGATTGTAAGACACAGGGGCCAGAGGGGGGATATCATTCAAGACCAAACAGAAATGAATTCTAGAAGCTCCTGGGAACCTGTTCATATGAACATACAGCATTGGTATCAGCAGGCACAAGACCCACACAAGCTCGGCCAGACAAAAACCCAGCATATAACTGCAGAAATAGGTAGTAGAGACTAACCTTGGGTGAGGAAATATTGGCAGCAGATGGCAGTTGGGTGAGGAAGAACTGACCTACTTTAGAAAGGAGACTCCACATAGGCTGACTAGAGCTCAGGAGATGAGCTGGCACCCAGGAGTGAGCAGTGAGAGTAATTTGGCTCAATAGACCCTAGCACAAATGACAGAATGTATGAAATTCGGGGGGGGTTGGGGTCGGGAATCTGTGGGGGCATGCCAAGGCAGAAGCTGGTATAATGGCGATAAAGACTGACTGAATAAAATATGTATGAAGCATAAATAATTCAATAAAAAGAAATTTTAAAAAAGAAAAATTGTAAATCATGTCTCACAAAAGTTTGTTTGGGTATATGCAAATAGTTATCTTTGAGGAAGAGATGGAAACCAGTTGTATTATTGTTGTGATGCACAGACCAGGGATGGAGTTGGTGACCAGTGGAGATCCACAGAATAAAAAGCACAAAGCTCAGCTGACGATGCATCCATTTTATTACCCATCAGAGCTTAAAATTCCACTACCAGTGGGCAACAAGCAGGGTGGATTCATCTCATGTTACTTGGGCGCAGCCCCAGCCTGGGGACAACCTGATCAAGGTGTAGTGAATGGGACAGACTCCTTATAAGGACTCTGTGAGTAGAAAGTGTCAACTGGTAGGAAATGTTGGAAGAGACCAATGTAGGGATAAGATGTGGGTGGACTGGACAAGTGAAAGGCACACCTGTGATTTTCAAATACTCTTTAATAAATGTATCTGCCTGCGAGGTACATTTATTAAAATGTGTACTTATAAATCTCATCTCATAGAAGTGTGTCTGGGGATATTCGAATAGCTATCTGTGAGGAAGAAATAGAAAATAGTGGCATTATTGTTATGATCTTCTGACCAGGGAGAGATGTGGTGACAGTTTGAGAGCCACAGGGACAATCACAAGGCTCAGCTGAAGATGGGGCCATTTGATCAACGATCATGCTTACAGCAGCACTACCAAGGAGAAACCAGCAGGGAGCATTCATCTCATGGTACTTGGGCACAGCCCCAGGCTGGGACAACCTGATCAAGGTGCACATAATCCTGATAAGGACCCCCATCTTGCATTGGTATCTTCCAACAGCTTGGGCCAGCTGACCCCCATCTCAGTCTTACATTGGTCTCTTCCAACAGCGGCTGACTCTCAGAGTCAGCTGGCCCTAGCCGTTGGAAGAGACCAATGCAAGACAGAGACGGGGGTGGACTGGACAAGTGAAAGGCACAAAGCAAGCTAGAGCACCCTGCCTGTGAGAAACATTCATCTAACAGGTTTTCTATCCTCAAACGTCTTGATCATACTGAACCTTGATCTAACTGGAGGAATGATCGAAAGCAAAGAAGATATTGACTTAACACTCACACCCCTTTCAAGAGTGTGGAGCAAAAGAGCTCAGTATGGTGGCACAGACCTTCAACCCCAGCACTAGGGAGGCAGAGACAGGTAGATTTCCTTGAGTTCCAGGTCAGCTTGGAAAAAAGAATGTGGTATGCTCCTCAACTGATATAGGCACACCCTGTGACAAAGTGTACCTATAGAAACAGAAGAAATTGTTCTGGAACTGTGTACAATTATGTACGCTTTTTGAGACCCCCCACCCCCTGCATTTGGACTGAACTCCCTCCGGAGGCCAGTTGTGAGTCACCTGTGAGAATTATGACCTCAGCAGGTGGTTGCTCCTCTAACCACACGAGAAGTTCGTGGTCACAATTTGTTGGGCATCCCAACTAGAAAGAAGGACAATTTTGTCTCTCTTGGGTATGTGCCGCTGATGCTAGTGTGAGAGTATGGCTAATGAGGAAGTGAGTGAAGGCAGTGCAGCCAACCTAGACCCACTCATTAGTGAAGAGCCAGGAAGAGAGGTTCCTTTAAACTCTTCACCTGCTTCCAATGATGGTGTTAAGAACCCTGTTCACCAAGTTGTTAGAGAAGGTCCACCCTTCCAAAACCAACTTCAACATGAGGACCAAACCCAACCGCTCGCCTCAAACGGAGGTAACACTAATCTCCTTTGTCTGCCTTTCCCGCGTAAACTCTGGGAGGTAGTGAACAACGAGGCATTCAAGTCTGTAAATTGGAGCCTCAATGGAGATAGCATCATGATTGAGATAGACCTATTCCAGCGTGAGATTCTGTGCCGCAAAGGAGTGGAGAAGATATTTGAAACCGGTAGCTGGAAGAAATTCATTCAGAAACTCCACCTGTACGGGTTCAGCATGATCTGCCCAGAGGACTCTGTGCATTTCTCTTTGGACAAGAAAATAGTGGTAAAGAAGAATGAACTTTACTTCCTTTTTTTTTTTTTTTTTGTGATAAGACTGTCTTCCTGAAACATATCATAAACAATGTATCTAATGTCCTCATTTGACAGGGGACATTATTCATTCAAAGTTAAATGTATGGACGTGACAATACACCTTGATTTTAATCTGCATGCTACCCCCTTAAGATATTTGCAAGCAGGGAGAAAGACCCTTGAGATGTCAGTTAATGTCACATACATATATTGCCGCCTTAACCTGTTATTCTTTATCTGTGGTAGAATCATGTTGTTGGATAAAGCAATTTAGTTTATTTTAAAGATTTTTATTTACTTTCATTTTTATGTGTGCATGTGTTTGGGAGCACATGTATATAAGAGTTAAGAGCACCACATGTGTGCCTGGGGCATGAGGAGGCCAGAAGAGTGTGGGTTCAGTGTCGAGATTTGTGGCAGGGCCCACTTAATCCCGGGATGACCCATGTGGAAGACACGCGCAGGAAAACACACCATGTGTACACAGGTTGAGTTTCAAATGCAGAGAGAGACTTTATTCCAAAATGTCTGCTTAAATATCCATCATGACTCAATTCTCAGGGCCGAATCCTAAATTTTTTCGTCACTATACCCCACCCCATGGGTGTGGCTGAGGTCCAAATGGCTTAGAATGCTACCCATCTTAACTAAGTTTTCCCACAGAAGAAGGCATTGGATTCCCTGAATGTGGAGTTAAAGATGAGCTGGGAATTGAACTCCAGTTGTCAGGAAATAGAATTAAATCTTCTTAACTGCTTAGCCATCTCTCCTACAGCAACAAATAACAAATCTTGCTAATACAATGAATTTCTCCAGAAAACAAACACGCATGATTATGTGGGGTCAGTATATGTTGCATTTGAAAATAACTAACTTATTCATTCTTTTTTGGTTTAGATCTACCGCAATGTAAACTTCCAGAGGGACAATCCAGAGCTGCTGAAGCATGTTTTAACAAAAGCCGAAATGAGAAAATCTGCTCAGGTGAGGAAGTCTCAATCTCCACTCACCAATGCTGCTGAGCAAGTGTCCTGCTCAAAGAAAATGAAGCTCTCACCAGGATTAAATAAGACCAAGACCGAGGAAGAGGGCAGGGAGACTCAGCAGGAGACTGTCATCATTCATGAACCACCACCAGACAGATATTCCAATCAGCCTGCTAGAGTAGGTGAAGCTAGAGACACCACTACTAGCACCCCCAGGGACAACAGTTCCCCTCAGGAGCCACATGTCCCATGTGGGGAGGGCAGCTCCCATGCTGGCTTTTCTGCCCCAGCTACTAATGCAATGCAAGAATATGGGGATGGGCCCAATCAAAACCAAGCGATCCTTGAAAATATTCATTTAAATTTAACTTGTTTGCAAATTTGCTGCACTATGCTAAAGATTGCAATATCTGTTTTATCTGAAACAGATTGCCCTCAGCTGGAAGAGGGAATACCACAGTTAATAAGGGTGGTGGGGGAAGATGACGAAGATGAGGCGGAGGAAAGGGAGGAGGAGGAATTGTGGAACTAGGAAGAGATTGAGGAGGAAGAAGGCGAAGAAAGGAGAAGAAAGCATGCTCATAAAACAAGTGCATTGAGCACTTTAGAAGTAGAAAATACAGGAAGTTGGAAACCACTGATGAAAATGAACATTTTCTTCAAAAAAATAAACAAAATTTTCTTTTTGCAAAATAAAGCATAATCTCACTGTGGTAAATCAAATATTGTATTCCTTTAATAAAAATTATAATTAAAAACCATCATAGAGGGAACTAAAGACCAGGATTCCCAGCAAGGTGAGCCTGCTCTCACTCCCCCTGGGGCAGAAGCCCAGGAGCCACTGGCTGCTGCCTCAGTGTCCCTAAAGGTCAGCGATACCAGCGAGGCAGGCCTTCTCTTACCCAGTCTCGGCCCCCCAAGGGGCCCATGAGTGCTGCCTCAGTGTCCCTAAAGACCGGGTTCACAGGGAGGTGGGCCAGCTCCTATGCAGCCTGCAGTGCAAACAGACGGGACACTGGCTGCTGATTCAGTGTCCCTAAAGATCCGGGTTCTCAGAAAGGTGGGCCAGCTCTTACCTGGCCTGCTTCAGAAGCCGAAGAGACACTGCTGCCTCAGAGTCCGGGAAGGGCCGGGTTAATAGCCAGGTGGGCCAGCTCCTATCCAGCCTGTAGCAGAATCAGGGGTCCATTGAGTCCTGGCTCAGTGTCCCTAAATATCCTGAGTACCCAGTAGGGTGGGCCAGATCTTATCTGAACTGCAACAGAAGCCCACAGGCCAGCTGACTGCAGCCTCAGTGTGTCTAAAGACAGAGATTCCCAGGGAGGTGGGCCGGCTCCTACCCGGCCAGTGGGGGAAAAAAAGGGGCAGCCGACTGCTGCCTCAGTGTCCCTGAAGACCCTGGTTCTCAGCTGGGTGAGCAGGCTCTTATCAGACCTCCTGCAAAAGCCCAGTAACTTCAGATTGTTGCCTCAGTGTCCCTGAAGACCCAGGTTTCCAGCAAGGTGGGCTGAATCCTATCTGGCCTGCTGCAGAAGCCAGGGAGACACTGGCTGCTGCCTCAGTGTCCCTAAACGTTCAAGTATCATCGAAGTGGGCTGGATCTTACTAGGCCTGCAGCAGAAGCCAAGGGGCTGATGGCTGCTGCCTCAGTGTCCCTAAAGACGCAGATTCCCAGCAAGAGAGGCCAGCTTCTCCTATCCATCCTGCAGTGGAAGCAGAGGGGCCCAGGGATGCTTCCTCATTGTGCCTAAAGACTTGGGTTACCTAAGACGTGGGCCAGCTCTTAATTGGCCTGTGGAGGATGCCCAGGGGCCTCAGGCTGCTGTCTCACTGTTCGTGAAGAAACAGGTTCCCAGCAAGGTGGGCATGTTCTTATCTGGCTTGCTGCAGAAGCCCAGGGAAGGGGTGGTGCTGACTGGTACCTCAGTGTCCCTGACGACACCGGTTGCCAGCGAGGTGGGCCAGCTCCTATCCTGACTGCAGCAGAACCCCTGGAAATGCAGGCTGCTGCCTCAGTGTCAGTAAATGTCTGAGTACCAGTGAAGTGGGCTGGCTCTCTCCAGACTGCTGCCTCAGTGTCCCTAAAGATCTGGGTTCCCATTGACGTGGGCTGACTTTTATCCTGCCTACATAGAACTCCAGGGGCCCTCTGACTGCTGCCTCAGTGTCTCTAAAGACACGGATTCCCATCCCATTGAGGTGGGCCCTCTAGTACCCAGCCTGTGAGGGAAGCAAACTGGAAGCTGAATCCTGCCTTAGTGTCCCTGAAGATCCTGGTACTCAGCTGGGTGGGCCAGCTCTTATCAGGCCTGCTGCAAAAGCCCAGTAACTGCAGAAGCCCAGGGAAGAGGGGGTGCTGTCTGCTACCTCAATGTCCCTGAAGGCCCGTGTTCCCAGCAAGGGAGGCTGCATCCTATTGAGCTTGCTTTGGAAGCCCAGGGACCACTGGATGCTGCCTCAGTGTCCCTGAATTACCAAGTACTAGTGAAGTGCGCCAGCTCTCACCACGCATGCAGCAGAAGGCCAGGGACTGCTGGCGGCTGGCTGCTTCCTCAGTGTCCATAAAGACCCAGATTCCAAACCAGGTGGGCCAGTGCTTATCTGGCCTGCTGCAGTAGTTGAGGGGCTGCACACTGCTGCCTCAGTGTAACTAAAGATCCAGGTTCCCAACATGGTAGGCTGGCTTTTATCAGACATGTGGCATAATCCCAGGAGCTGCTGGCAGTTGCCTCAGTGTCCCTAAAGACCAAGATTCTCAGCAAGGGGGGCCTATAATCCTGCAGTGGAAGACCAGGACCCCAGAGATGTTTCTTTATTGTGCCTAAAGTCATGGGTTACCAAAGAATGAGGGCTTGAGGAGGATGCCCAAGGGCCTCAGCCTGCTGCCTCAGTGTTCCTGAAGTAACAGGTTCCCAGCAGGGTGGGCCTGTTCCTATCTGGCCTGCTGCAGAAGGCCAGGAAAGTGGCCTTGAAGATTGAAAACAATCAATGAATCCAAAAGACGGTCTTTTGAAAGAGTAAACAAGATAGACCTCTAGCCCAGTTAATCAAAAGAACCACAAACTCCAAATCAATAGAATTCATGATGAAAGGGGAAACATCACAACAGACAAAGAAAACATCCAGACAATCTTACAAGAATACTTCAAAAACCTGTACTCTACTACATTTGAAAACCTAACAGAAATGGATGAATATCTGAAATCTGGAAATCAACAAAGATCAACCAAGAAGAGATTGATAGCTTAAACAGCCAATAATATTGGAAGAAATTGAAAGCATAATAAAAATCCTCCCAACTAAAAGAAGCCCAGGTAGGCTACATGGCAGAATTCTATAGAACATTTAAAGAAGACTTAGAGCCATCACTTCTCAAACTGTTCAGAAGGATACAGAGGGGAGTCTCCCAAATTCTTTCTATGAATCCAGCATCACTCTAATACCAATACCAGGCAAAGATACAACCAAAAACGAAAACTGTAGACCCATATCATTAATAAACACATATGCAAAAATTCTCAACAAAATACTTCCAAACTGTGTACAGACCCATATCAAAAAAGATCGTCTATCATGACAAAGTTGGATTTACACCAGAGATACAGGGATGGTTCAACATCCATAAATCAACAAATATCATAAAACACATAAATGGATTGAAAGACAATATCCACACAGTTATATCAATTGATGCCAAAAAAGCCTTTAACAAAATCCAGCATCACTTCATGCTTAAAGTCCTAGATAGAATTGGACTGGAGGGATCATTCCTGAATGTAATCAAAGCCATATACAACGAACCCACAGCCAACATCATCCTAAATGGAGAAAAGTTACAACCATTCCCCTTAAATGCAGAAACCCAGCAAGGCTGCCCCCATCTTCTCTCCTCTTCAATATAGTTCCTGAAATGCTTGCTAAGGCTATAAGACAAGGAAGGGAAATTAAAGTAGTACTAATTGGAAAGGAGAAATTCAAGCTATCCCTTTTTGCACACAGTATGATAGTTTACCTAAGCAAGGCTAAAAAAAAAAATCCACCAGAAAACTCCTAGAAATGATTAAGAGTTTCAGTAAAGTGGCAGGATGCAAAATTAATCTAGAAAAATCATCAGTAGCCTTTTTCACACCAACAACAAGCCAATGAAGAAGGAATATAAGATCTCCCCAATCACAGGGCTGGAGAGGTGGCCTAGCATTTAAGAGCACTGACCGCTCTTACAGAGGACCCGGGTTCAATCCCCAGCACCCACATGGCGGCCAATAACCGTCTGAAACTCAAATTCCAGGAGAACTCCAGTTCCAGGGGAATCCGACACCCTCTTCTGACCTCCACGGCATTGCACGACACAGGTGCACACACTTGTGCAAAAAAAAAGTCTCCCCAATCACAATAACCTAAAAACAATAAAATACCCAGGAATAAACCTAACCAAAGATACCAAAGATCTCTACAACAAAGAAGTCAAACCCCTGAGGAAGGAGATTGAAGAAGACATCAGAAGATGGAAGAATCTCCTTTGCTCACAGATTGGAAAAATTAACATAGTAAAAAATGTTCATTCTACCCAAACTAGTATAAGGATTCAATGCAATCCTAATTAAAATCCCCTTGAGTCTCTTCAGAGACTTGGGAAAAAAATCCTTAAAATCGTACGGAAACACAAAAGACCCGAATGGCCAAAACAACCCTGAGCGAAAAGAGAAATGCAAGGGGGAAATCACTATAACAGACTTCAAAGTATACTACAGGGCTATAGTCTAAAAACAGCCTGGTACTGTCACACAAACAGACCTGTAGACCAATGGAACAAAACTGAAGATCCAAATTTGAGCACACACAATTTCAGCCACCTTATATTTCACAAAAGACCCAAGAAGCCTCAGTGGAGGAAAGACAGAATCTTCAGCAAACGGTGTTGTCAAAACTGGTTCACCACTTGTAGAAGAATAAATCTAAACCCCTACCTCTCACCGTGTACAAAAATCAACTCCAAATGGATCAAAGACCTCAACATGAAACTTGAAACTTTGAGATGATAAATCAGACAGCAGCTGCACAGGAAATAAGATTGACAATTGACAACTCGGACCTCATTAAACTCAAAACCTCCTGTACAGGGAAAGAAACAGCCATGGAAGTGCAGAGAAAACCCACAGAGTTGGAGGAAACCTTCATGACTGATACATCTAACAGAGCATTAACTTCCAGAATATATAAACTACTCAAAAACAAAAAGGTAAGAAAACAAATGACTCACTAAAAAGATGGAGTAAAGAGCTGAACAGAGACTTCACAAATGAGGAAATAAAGATGACTGAGAAACATAAAAATGTTCAACATCACTAATAGTTAAGGAAATGCAAATTAAAACCACTCTAATATATCCTCTCACTCCAGTAAGACTGGCTAGGATCAAGGAAACAAATGATACCAAGTGCTGGAGAGGTTATGGGGAAAAGGGAATGCTTATTCACTGCTGGTATGACTGCAAACTCCTGCAACCCCTATGGAAAGCAGTGTGGAAAACTCTTAAAAGACTAGAAATATGAACCTACCATTTCATCCAGTCATACCTCTCCTGGGTGTATACCCAAACTTGCACATCCATGAGGATCAAGGAAACAATGATACCAAGTGCTGGAGAGGTTGTGAGGAAAAGGGGAACACTCATCCACTGCTGGTGGCAATGTAAACTCGTACATCCACTTTGGAAAGCAGTGTGGGGAACCCTTAAAAGACTCAAAATGAGCCTACCACCTAACCCAGTCATATTACACCTGGGTATATACCCATAAAACTCACCCTAAACCTCACCCTAACGCAGAGCCATGTTTATTGCAGCTCTCTTCACAGTAGATAAAAGCTGGAATCAACCCAAATATCACTCAACCAAGGAGTGGACAGAGAAAATATGGTACACAATGGAATTCTATGCAGCAGTAAAGAAACATGGCATCATGAATTTTGCAGGTAAATGGATGGATCTAGAAGACATTATGCTAAGTGAAGTAACAAAATCCCAGAAAAACAAAGGACAAATGGGATACCTCATTTTTGGGTTCTAGCACCAAGCACCTAGTTGTAAGACAAACAGCAATGTCAGTATTATATTCCTCTTTTTCTGAATGCAACTGTGCTCTTATAATGTAAATCCCTTGACTAAATTTTAAATTTATGATTGTGAAATAATTTTTATAGTGTTTGGAAAATGTTTTGTTGTGAAGCACTGTTTATCAATTGTCAAAATAATTCACTGTCTAAATGATGATACAATCTGAATGAACTTTTATTTGCATTTCTTTTGTAGCTCTACTGGTGTTCCCCGTGACACCAACTTACTTTTTATAGTGCAGGTTTATTCTGTTTGGGGGTAGAGTTTATCAGCTGAAGTCTAATGATTTCATGGATAGTCTGTCCAAACTGACGTTTTATTGAAGCTTTCATGCTTGAGATAAGAAAGATAAAATAATAAAGGCAACATTTTTCATAACACTATTTTTCATTCCACCCCACCTAGAAATCTTCTCAGTTCACTATAGGCAATTTTAAATCTAATTTCTAAATTAGCATTTAGGAATTGAATTTTTAAATACCAAAGAATAAAAATTGTTATATAGAGCTTAGAAATAAAATTAAATAAAACTTAGGCTTTACCAATTCATCCATTTAGAGACAAACTGATTTTAGGAAAGAAATGAAATTAAATGCTACTTAAACGTATAAGAACAGTTCAATTTCACCAGAGAAATAAACCAGCTCTGGCATTCAACCAATTCCATGAGCTTCCTTCGGGGCTAAATTCTGTCTGCACATCAATGAAAAAAATCAGTATTTGAGACACGAAGTAACTTGGCAGACATTGAAAATGGCACCAAATGGTCTCTGTCTTTGCTGTGATCAACTGTGAAATGAAAACCTACCACTTAAATCACTTCTGCTGCTACCTAATTTGTTCTCTCTGAGCACAATACAGAATAAATTTCAGTGCCCTCTGGCCCATGGAAATTTTCTCAAAATAAAGTCAACATTGTGACGTTTCTGTGGTTAGAGCATCTTCCTAATCTCCATTTATACTTGAAAATGCACTTATGAAATTCAGTCTATAACTGAATTTTCTGGTGTGCAAAATACCAACCTCATTTAAAGGTTAGTTTTACCACTGATAAGCTGTATGACCTTGGGCAAGTCATATTTCTTTTACTGTCTTCATTGTCTTCCATAAACTGAAAAATCCAGCCATTTTCAGAGGTCCTGTTCAGCTTTCATACTCTGTAAATCCAGTGTATTTCACACCAAGTCCCTCTTTTTCATTTCTGTTTTTTTTCATTTTTTTTGTTATTTGTGTATATGCATATGTATAATTTTATATTTGTATACCCATGCAAGTGGCCATAGGGGCCAGAAGAAGTCATCAGTTCCTCATAGCTAGAGATACAGTTGGTTGTGAGCCACCCAACATGGGTTCTATGAATTAAACTCTCATTCACTGAAGGAGCAGTATGTTCTCCTAACTCTCAGCCAACTTTCCGAAATGATAAATTAGCATATTTTAATATAAATTATAATCACATTAAAGGGTATACTTATCGACTCCATAAACATTTTAAGATATAGGTTTTTTACCCTCCAGAACTTGAAGTTAAGACCCTATTGCTGAAGACTCTGCATTGTTCTGTCAGAGAACACAGAGAATCCAAACTGGTACCCACTTGTAATTTTCATCATTACTAGCAAGCTTTCATGGTGTTAATAATTTCTATGCATACTCCTGGGGAAAACAAGTCACTAAAGATTTTATCCAGCTGCAAATCCTGTGAGTTACAATAATGACTAGCCTGCCAAAATATGCCCATAGCTACAAAAGTGACACAAATGTTATGGGATTAACCAAATACATTCTGGTAATATTTAAAACCTATTCCACAGTATGAAACTCATGCTTCATAATGGTAACTAGGCCTAAAACCTGTGGCAGGCTAGGGAACAATCTAATATTATTATTCTACTAAATCAACATAGTAATAAAATTGATCACTAAGTTCTTATCTTTGTACTCATAGATTGGTATATCTGAATTCTCAACAGAGAAACTTCTTGCATCAAATAGTGATTACTATAGAGACAAACAACTAATGGACGTACAGAGAATAAGGTATTGTGGACTGCTGAGCCCTGAATGAGACACTGATACCTTTCTTCCTCATCCCAAGTTTCCATGACCATCAAGGAAGCAAGAACAAAACGACTTAAAAGTTAGAGCAAGGAGACATTTGTGCTTTATTTGTTAGATATGACAGCACCATTGTACACCTGAACTTAAAGTGACTAAGACTGTGTGCACAATACCAGTAGAAGATCAAACCAGCCATCTCCCAACATGGAAAGGCTCTAATTAATCCCATTCTTAGGTGAGGAGCTATTGGACAATGCTATCTACTGGGGGAGATTCAGTGAATTTTGGGATATGGCTCCTGAGAGGCTATTCTTTCTCCATAGACTGTCCTATGCCCATACAGATGCAGGCAGAACCACTAGAACTCAGGTTAAAAAAATTACATCAGGTTGGTTGGGAAAAGTGGCAGAGACACAGGAGAAGAAATGGTGATGAGGGAATAGGGGTGAATTTGAGCATACCAGATAGTGTAAATGTATAAAAGTCTCAAAAAATAAAAAACAGATCGAAATATGCATTTAAAACTCTTCTGGGCTGGAGGGATGGCCTAGCAGTTGAGAGCGCCGACTGCTCTTGCAGAGGACCCAGGTTCAACGTGTTGGCTGAGAACCGTCTTTAACTCCAGTTCCAGGGGAATCTGACACCCTCTTCTGACTTCCGCGGCATTGCAAGACACAGGTGCACAAACCTGCATGCAGACAGTACATTCATACACACACAAAATAAATAAATAAATAAAATTTTTGAAAGCATTAAAAAAAAAACCCTCTTCTTGGCACGAGGAGGGGGTAGGTCTGGATAAGAATACTGTCAATTTTTGACTCATATCAAGAAAATCATCCACCATGACCAAGTTGGATTCATACCAGACATGCAGGGATGGTTCAACATACGAAAATCAATAAACATCATCAAACATATCAATGGACTGAAGGACAAAAACCACGCCATCATCTCAATAGATGCGGAGAAAGCCTTTGACAAAATCCAGCACCCTTTCATGTTTAAAGTCCTGGAGGGAATTGGTCTGGAGGGATCATTCCTCAATGTAATCAAAGCCATATACAGAAAACCCACAGCCAATATCATCCTAAATGGGGAAATGACAGAAGCATTCCCCTTAAAGGTAGGAACTCGGCAAGGCTGCCCCCTGTCACCACTCCTCTTCAATATAGTGCTAGAAACCCTAGCTAGGGCAATAAGGCAAGAAAAGGAAATTAAAGGAGTTCTAATTGGAAAAGAGGAAGTCAAGCTATCCCTTTTTGCTGATGATATGATTGTCTACCTAAGGGATGCTAAGAACTCCACCAGAAAACTCCTAGAAACGATTAAGAGCTTTGGTAAAGTGGCAGGATACAAAATAAACCTAGAAAAATCAGTAGCCTTTCTGTACACCAACAACAAGCAATTGAAGAAGGACTACAAGGAGACCTTCCCACTCACAATAGCCTCAAAAACAATAAAATACCTAGGAACAAACCTAACCAAAGACACCAAGGATCTCTACAACAAAAATTTTAAACCCCTGAAAAAGGAAATTGAGGAAGACATCAGAAGATGGACAAACCTCCCATGCTCATGGATTGGGAAAATAAATATAGTAAAAATGTCCATCCTACCCAAACTAGTGTACAGATTTAATGCGATCCCAATCAGAATCCCCAAGAGTTTCTTCACAGGCCTGGAAAAAAAAATCCTCAATTTCATTTGGAAAAACAAAAGACCCCGAATAGCCAAAGCAACCCTGAGTGAAAAGAGCAATACAGGGGGGATCGCTATACCAGACATCAAACTATACTATAGGGCTATAGTCATAAAGACAGCCTGGTACTGGCACAAAAACAGACCAGTTGACCAATGGAATAAAACTGAAGATCCAAACCTGAGCTCATACAATTTCAGCCACCTCATATTTGACAAGGGGGCCAAGAAGACACAATGGAAGAAAGACAGCATCTTCAGCAAGTGGTGCTGGCAAAACTGGATCACCACTTGTAGAAGAATGAAATTAAACCCCTACCTCTCACCTTGTACAAAGGTCAACTCCAGATGGACCAAAGACCTCAACGTGAAACCCCAAACTCTGGAGGTGATAGAAGAGAAGCTTGGCAGCAGACTACAAGACATAGGTGTAGGAAAAGACTTCCTAAATCAGACAGCAGCTGCACAAGAAATAAGATCGACAATTGACAAATGGGACCTCATTAAACTCAAAAGCTTCTGTACATCAAAGGAAGCAATAAAGGAAGTGAGGAGAAGACCCACAGAGTGGGAGGAAACCTTCACAGCAGATACATCTGACAAAGCATTAATTTCCAGAGTATACAAGCTACTCAAAAAACAAAGAAGAAAGAAAACAAATGAATCATTCAAAAGATGGAGCAAAGATCTGAATAGAGACTTCACAGAGGAGGAGTTAGAGATGGCCGAGAAACATCTTAAGAAGTGTTCAACATCTCTGATAATTAAGGAAATGCAAATTAAAACCACTCTGAGATATCACCTTACTCCAATAAGACTGGCTAGGATCAGGAACATGAATGATACCAAGTGCTGGAGAGGTTGTGGGGAAAGGGGAACACTCATCCATTGCTGGTGGGAATGTAAACTTGTACAGCCACTATGGAAAGCAGTGTGGAGAACCCTTAGAAGACTCAAAATGAGCCTTCCATTTGACCCAGTCATACCACTCCTGGGTATATACCCACAAGACACAACTTACTGCAAAGATACATGCACAGCTATGTTTATTGCAGCTCTGTTCACAATAGCAAAAAGCTGGAACCAGCCCAGGTGCCCTTCAACTGACGAGTGGATAGAGAAAATGTGGTACATGTATACAATGGAATACTATGCAGCAGTAAAGAGGGACAACATCATGAAATTTGCAGGTAAATGGATGGAGCTGGAAGACATTATGTTAAGTGAAGTAACACAGTCCCAGAAAAACAAACGACAAATGGTGTCCCTCATATGTGGATGCTAGTACCAACAACCCAGATATAAATATTTCTCATGGAGAGGGAGGCATAGTAAAAGAACAACAGAAAGACTGCATCAGAAAATGGACTGAAATGGTGAATTGGAAAGGGGGGATGGGTGGGAGAGGGACACGGGTGTATATTCGATTAAGGCATATTTAATTGACGTGAGCTCAGCAAGTACCCAGTTTCGCCTAGACACTGTCTACAGGACACATGGTGTTTTAGGACTTAGTAAAAGTAAAAGTAAACATGTGTATATTAAACAACATTGGTTTACAGAATCTGATAAAAATGGTAATGCATCTGAATTAAATGGAGATATAATTCGCTGTTGCCCACATTTGCTTTACATAAAATCTGTAGAGCAAGAACTTTGGGATTGACACATACAAATGTTCTCTATAATTTCTCTGTTGTACAGTATCACCTTGTAGCATTCTCTTTAAGATGATTTAACGTAAAAATTAAGTTTGCTTCCCAAGTTAATCATATATAGTCACCCAAAACAACATGGGTGAATTTGATGAAATCTATGCCTTGACTCCACCCTATAGTCATGTATAATACAACTATCTTCTGGAGACTCATACGCTAAAAAAAAAGGGGGGGGGATACAGAAAGACATGAAACCTTTTCATCAAACCCTTGCAATTCAAATCTTAAAACTAACTATGGGAAAAGATTTGTTTGTTCCAACAGGACAAAACGTCACCAACTTAACGGCTGAGAAAGAAAAGATACAGGTTTGCATTGAGTAGGATGTACCAAAAAGTGGCAACGGAAAGGCTGACCCGTCTGAACATTCAAAGGAAGAAAAGCCTCAGATTGCCATAAACATCGAACCCCTCTGTGGATCCTACATGTAACAACTAGTTATAATGAGTCCTAATGAAACTTACCTTCTAGGTGCCACAAAGGTTCTGATATGAGAGACTTCCTTGCCTTCCCACCCATAGAACAAGGAGAAATATGACAATGATGAGGTCGCTCCCCAACTGTAAATTGGAGACAACTATTGTAGAGGTAATCTCTTATAAAACCGGTAAAACTGCTTTCTTTAATTGACTACTAGACATGGGAACTGTGGAAGGGATTACTCTCTGTTCAGAACCAAATATAATACTAAAGTCCTAGGGCTATGCACTCAGGCAAAATATATTAATACAGGAGCTCTGACATCAGCAATGGATTGTTCTACCAGGTGGATGTTGGCCAGGGGATCCAAGGCCCCACAAAAGGTAAGGGCTCCTTGCCTCTAAGTTGGGATACCTACAGGAGGAGAGGCAATAAGACCCTGCTGCCGAAGACCTGACGTTAACATGGGAGGGATGTATTGAGACCACACATGCAAGTGTACAGATGGCCTCTGGAATGCCAGAGAGTGTTACCAAAGGCCACTAAACCAATAAAGCAAATATGGGTCTCCCTGAGTCAAGCAAGACTCCACCGTCAGCACCAGCTACACCTCACCTGCCTGGAAATACTGTGCAGCAGAGGCAGCCATGTGCCTGTATATCCCAAATCTAATTGGCTATTGGCTCTCCCCTTGGAGAAATAACCCATGGCTGATGCCACAAGCTTACATCCTCTACAGGTTAGGAGATGTTATAAGCCACAGTAAGACCCTGTCATATTTAACAGGGGGGAAAATTGTAATTCATGGATTAACATATCCAAACATGTGTCTATGCTAAAGTAACCTACCATAACTATTAGTGCTGCTTAAATACCTATATATCTAATTGCTTGTTCTTCATTAGTAGGATCGAAAGGTTATTCCTGGACAAACTGTCAGCCCATGAAAGGAAACAGCCAGAATTGACCAGAGTCCAAGTCAACAGCTCCAGAGAGAGTGGACTGTTTTACCTCTCATCCACCTGTGCCCCTTTTCTAAGCCTAGGGAACAACCTGCGGAAGAGGGGGCGTGGTAGAATGTAAGGGCTGCGATTGGGGTGAATGGTGAAACTACAGCAATGTAGTCTGGACACTCATTTGATCAACTTGATTGAACAAACAACCTGTCACCCCCCACTGGATGGTGGGGCTGTAGGTGTTTGGGCACAACAGCCTGCAGATAGGTTTTGCATGAAGGATGCTTGTACTCATGGATTATCACTTATAGCTAAAAATGAAAAAAAAAAACTGAGAGAAAGATGCAGGACAGTTATGGCAGAATGCATGATCTGGGATGGGGTGGGGGTGGGGGGGGGGGAAAGGGAAATAAGCCTGAACTGAATTGGAAAAAATGTATGAAATGCACAAAGCATCAATAAAAATTAATTAAAAAAAAAAAAAAGAATACTGTCAATTTTTGCAGAAGCCACACACATAGCAAGTAACAGGGTTCTGCCTCTCTAGTTATTGGTCCACTTTCAGATATGTAGGCAAATACTCATACACATAAAATAAAGATAAATAATTCCAAAATTCCAACTGTACATGGCTATCAAATGTAATTTTGGACTACAGAGCAAAACAGTGGCATAACAAGGATGAAAATAACATATTTTGGGAGATGAATATATCTGTTGCACTTGAGGAGTCATGATGCCTGTCTGCATAAGACAAAAGCCTCTGAAAATTATATTTGAAGCAAAGAAACAGGAATTATTTTAACTTTTGGGGAAGGATGTAGGTAAAGGTGTGCCAGTTGATCATATTCCTTAAGAAAAACAGTTAATTCTCTAAAATACAATTTATATTTAATTAGTTGGAAATTTACAAATATACGTAAATATATATGTATGCATTTCCTGTTGGATTAAGATAAAGTAATAATTAGTTCTTTCTGGCATCTGTTATAAAAAAGAATTTAATTAACAGGAATTCATGGAATGCAGTTTTCAGTACTTGTATTCTGTCTAAAAATGATAAGCATATCTCACAGTGAAAGAAAAGTCTCAGAAGTTCAACTCTTTTAACAATATGCAGTTCCTTTAGAGAAATTGTATTGGGAGTTTCTATGTCTCATTTGTTACTTATACAGATGTTATTTTTCCAATATATTATGTTAGAAATGCATTGAATAATTCCATGTAATTTTTGCCTATGTTCCCTAAGTGTTTGATATGTCCTGGCCCCATACTAAGTAGAAACCAAACCCGATTTCAAGTGACAGGTGCTGGCAGAAATTATTAATTCTTCATGATAAGTTGAATTTAGGCAAGTATTCACCAACTGTTCTAATGCTTCAGAAATTGAAAAGCAATCGACCAAATTAGGGAGTTCACAGTGCTATGGGGGCAACATAAGCATACTCAGTGATCCAAAATCTGTTCTTTTCTTTCATCCTTCCTCATTTCCTTTCAGCTTCAGTGCCAGATGTTTCGGAAATTCAAGCATCTTGTCATCCTCTAAATAGCTACATGAGTAATTGAGGCATGTGTGTGTGTGTATGTATGTATGTATGTATGTATGTATGTATGTGTTTATCTGTCTCTGCATGTTTCTTTATCTGTGTCTGTGTATCCATACATCTGTATGTCTGTATTATTTGAAGAAGTTAAGCTCTGAAGATGCATACATTCTAAGAACATAGACTCTAAAAGCAGAAGAAAGGGGTAATTACTTGAAATGAGATGGACTTGGGTTTGTTTTTACTATCCGATCCCATCTGTATGAGCACAGTTAAGTTACCAAATAGGGTAACAGTTTTCTCATCTTTAGAAGTAGAATAATAACAGTCCATATTTCGTGTAAGGGCTATGTGAGAAAAAAAATAGACAAATTATTGAAAATCACCTACCACAACGTTTGGACCAAAAATATATATTCAATAAACAGAAGGTATGATACCAAACTGGGCACGGTGACACAAGCCTTTAATCCTAGCACTTGGGAGGCAGAAGCAAGTGGATCTCGGTGAGTTCAAGGCCAGCTAGGGATACAGGGAGACCCTGTCTCAAAAAGACCAAAAAAAAAAAAGAGTAGATGTGCTTTGGAGCTGGAGAGATGGCTCAGCTGATAAGAGCACTAACTGCTCTTGCATAGGACACGGGTTTGATTCCCAGCACCCACAAGGCGTCTAAGAACCGTCTTTAACTCCAGTTCCAGGGGAATCCGACTCCCAAGAATTGCACTACACGAGTGCACCAACCTACATGCAGACAGTACACTCATACACATAAAAAATGATAAATAAATAAACTTATGAAACCAAATCATTGAGGGACTGGAAATATTCACAGAGATTTAAAAGCGGAAAAAAACACAAAAGGAAATGTTTTTTAGTAGCTCATTATATACAGAAATTTACACTCTCTGCACATAGTAAATACAAAAGCCAGTGAAGTTCCAACAAACATGATTCCTTCTCCTAGGCAGATTATTGTTCAAATGTTTATAGCTTTCTTGTGCAGACATCCCATGCCACTGGAATCTCCAAATTCTTTGGTTCTCCCTTGAAATGTAGGCTTCACCTTCACAGATTGATGCTGTCTTGGATAACTTGCAGGAATTTTAACCATGCCTACCATTGTCTGGCTTCAGAAGCTCTCAGAAAATGTGGAGCAATTTTTCATAAAACCATCAATCCTGTAAAATTCATCCCTAAAAACAACTACCCTGTGGAGATGTTTCTAAATTCTGCTCTTCTGCAAGAAGCCTGCCCCACTTGGCCCATAGCTGCATCACCACTCTGGGCTTTCCAGGGTCACTCTATGGATACACTTTCATTTCCATTGCTTTGGATAATCTATCTAGGAAATCTGTCTACACCAGTTATGCGGACTAGTTTCCCCTGTTTTCCATTAGCAGTTCTTTTTTTTTAATGTTTATGAATGTACTGTCTGCTTGTAGGTTTGTGCACCTGTGTCGTGCAATGCCACAGAGGTCAGAAGAGGGCATCAGATTCCCCTGGAACTGGAGTTAAAGAGGGTTCTTACCCGCCATGTGGGTGTTGGGAATCGAACCCGGGTCCTCTGCAAGAGCAGACGGTGCTCTTAACAGCTGAGCCATCTCTCCAGCCCCAACCATTAACAGTTTTATGATTTAAATTATTCGATTATGGTTTTTTAGTGTATTTTCATTAGACTTTTTTAAAAGATGCATTACATAAAATGCCCCCATATTTAAAGTATACATAAAAATCAAATAAGATGATGTGAGTCAAGGTTGAGTCTTTTCAATGTGGGTATCCTGTTTTCCAAGCACCAGTTGTTTCTTCAACTGCTTTGCTGCCTTGCTCCATGTGTGTTTTTGACACCATTATTGAAGATCAGTGGGAAATAAATACATAGATTTACTTCTGAAATCCCTATTCTGTTCCATTGATTTATTTACTAGATATTATGCAAGTGCTGTAATGTTTTGGCTACTGTGGAATTTTACTATATTTTAAAATCAGTTACTGTGATGTCTCAGTTTTGTTCATTTTATTCAAGATTGCTATAGCTATTCTGGCTGTGATCTTCCTCAACACAAATTTCAGTCTTCTTTCCCTCTAGTATATGAAGAACAACATTAATAATTGGATTTACTATTGATTTCCTAAAACACCAATCATTAACTTTCTAAAAAAGAGATTTCAGTAAAACAATCTCATTATCAGTAACTACAAAGTATCACTTAAGAATATACTTAATAAAGGAAGTGAGAAATTTCAACCATTGTACTACTTAAGCTATATACTAAGTGCTAATGAAGGGACTTGAAGAAAGCATGAAAAATGGCAGTACCTCACATGGGTTAGAAAAATTGATATTATTAAAATTACCATGCAAATCAAAGTGATGTAAGAGTTAATGTAATCCATGTGTGGCTATTAAACAATTGAAATATGGGTAATTTAGCTGATAACTAGAACACTTTATCCTTATTTAACACAAATGTAAATATCTATAATTATGTGGTGGTGACTATATTGGACAAAAACATTCTAGGGCCCAACAAGGAATTTTATTAAGGCAAAATTACCTCCTTTGTTTTGAATTAAGACTACATCTGCAAAGACTAGTATTGGCAAGTCTAATACTGAAAAAGCTTTCAAATGCTACATGTAATTCATCATATAACTAGAAAAATGCTATATCTTTCACAGCAGTTCACCTATAATCATGATAAAGACCTGAATTGCACATTAGTTGTGTGATAACTATGATATTTGTTTGTTTGTAAATGCAAGGAATAGATTAATACGCCCTGACATTCCTTGAAGTGCCTTTTTTCCCCTATGGCACACGTTTTATATGATTTATCTCATAGAACTATTGCACATATCTAGAGAAATAACCAATTGGAATTATTTTTAAATAAAATATAAAGGAAGTATAGCTCACATTTCATAGATGAGGATACTGACATCAAAGAAATGAAATAATCAGACTACAGTGATCTATTAATGATGGTCTAGAAGAAAGAACAGCCACACAGTTCTCCTAAATTCTTTTTTTCTTTTACTTATTTCTTTATTTATATTTTGGTTTATTGTTTGCATGCACGTAGCACCACAAGTTCACACCACCCACAGATGCCAGAAGCAGGTATCAGACTCCTTGGAACTGTAGTAACTGCAATTTGCATGCTGTAAAGTGAACCTTGGTTCTCTGCAAGAGCAGCCATTGCTGTTAAACGCTGAGTCATCTATCAAGCATGTGTTCTGAATTCTCCAGTGGGTTTAAAAATGACAATCTAACAATTTTTAATAGAAAATATATACCTCTATGTATATTTTCCCCAATGTCAAGAATGGAGGACATTTCTAAATTATGCAATAATATAGATCAAATAAATATAAATTTTAGCAACTTCATTGGATATTTCAGAAGGACATTCCAATATTATACAAATAATATAGATCAAATAAATATTATAAATTTTAGCAACTTCTTTGAATATTACCGAATCACAATTAACCCACAGAATATCTTTGCATACTAGCAAAGATATTATAATGCCACCTTCAAAATATTTCCATAACAAAATGCACATTTTTGGTTATATTTTCTTTTATTGGATAGACATTTGAGCTCTCATATCTTTTTTTTTTTTTTTTTTTTTTTTTTTGTTTTTGCGTTTGAGACAGGGTCTCTCTGTAGCCCCAGCTGTCCTTGGTACTCACTCTGTAGACCAGGCTGGCCTTGAACTCACAAAAATCTGCCTGACTCTGCCTCCTGAGTGCTAGGATTAAAGGCATGCACCACCACGTCCAGCAAGCTCCCCCATCTTTTTACATTGTTTTAAATTTGCTAAAAATGTAAAATAGCATGCCACAAATGCAACAAACCACTGAGTTATTGCAATTTTTAAGCAAGCTGTTTTTCAGAATCCCATTTCATATATATTTGAAACAAAAATGCATATGTCTATGACTAACAAATAAAAGTACATCTTAGAATGATGATTTTATGCACACAGGAAACTGGTAACAGCCAGATTTCTCTCCCTATCGCCATCAATGCCATTTTTATTTATTATTTATTTTTTAACGTGTATGAGAGTATTGCCTGCAGGTTTGTAAGTGCACCTGTGTCATATCATACCATGCCCACAGAGTCAAAATGAGGCATTGTATTCCCATGTAACTGGAGTTAAGGAGGATTATTAGCTGCCTTGTGGGTGCTGGGAATTGAAACGAGGTCCTCTGCAAGAGCAGGTGGTACTCTTTACTGCTGAGCCATCTCTAAAGTCCTCCACACTACCATTTTTAAAAACAATTTGAAACATTGCCAAGCTTTCCAAATGCAGTTCTGTTAGCTTCCTTAGTCCACAAACTCGGTTAAGTGGTCTGGAACAAAGTATTTCAATGTATTTGGTAATTTTTATGGAAGAGTGATTAGTTGTTCTTTATTTACCATGAACACACAGACTACTGAATATCTTATTGAATTTGGAGCCTTTTTTCATATATCATAATTGCAAAATCATGGGCATCAGTTCATTGTGTTGGTTCATTAGAGAAAATGTCATGACCATAGAACAATTCTGCAAGCATCCTCCTCCCTATCTGGATTCACATGTCTTTCCTAAAATGAAATTTTGTATCACTTAATCACACTTAAACAGCATATAGCAGCTATATGTGCAAATGATCTTATCATTTCAGAAACATTACACTAGAGCACAAAAGCAGATATTATTTTATATCTCGCACACTATAACCTTTATAAATTAACCATGTCATCATATACACATTATGTAAAATACTAATGGATATTTAGTTAGGATCAAAAAAGAATTCCTCAGGCTGGAGAGATGGCCTAGCGGTTAAGAGCACCATCTGCTCTTGTAGAGAACCCGGGCTCGATCCCCAGCACCCACATGGGGGCTAAGAGCTGTCTTTGACTCCAGTTCCTGGGGAGTCTGATGCCCTCTTCTGACCTCCTCGGAATTGCAAGACACGGGTGCACAGACCTGCATGCAGACAGTACATTCATACACATAAAGAATAAATAAAATTAAAAAAAAAAGAATTCCTCTATCCAAATTAGGCATATACAATGCCAACTATATGCCAGTGGAAATTTAGGTAACACCTTACATACATTTGTTATTTACAAATTCCTAGATTTTTCATGAGACATACAAAATGATTATCATTAAATTAACTTACTTCCTCTCATCAGTGACATGAAATATCATTGCATTACTTCCTACAAAGGCAACCCCATCGACCATCAATGCCAAAATCACTGAGAAAATAATGAATAGAATCAAAATTCTTGACTCAAACTCTTATAAAGTTTGCAAGTCACCACTCTATTGAAAGGCTGATCCTTGCATAACTTATCTAAGTCTATGATAAACAACAATGACAGCACAAAATTAAACTTCCTTGGATATTTAATAATTTTCTAGTAATATTATTGATTTAAAGTATTTTATTTTAAAATTTAATAACTATTGCAGTAATCAAATGACAAGCATATAGTCAAAGAAACTGTGGTAAAACTAAAACATTTTACCTAAAGCAACTGCATCATAGCTCTGTATGGTAAATCTGATTTACTGCTACAAAATGAACATTAAAATTCTGTATGTAGTGCATTATGTTTCAACACTAGATTTTTGCCACAGTCAGTATAGAGATACTAAAGTCATAAATTAGAAATATGTTACTATATACCTATTATGTTAAAAATACCAGCTCTTGCACTGTAACTATAGGCTAAAATATTTCTGTCATAAAGATGCATAGATGAGAGATGTATTTTAACATAATATTTACCAGAAATTTTAATATCATCAACATAAACATTTCCTAATAAATTATATAACCTATAATCTATTTTTCAAGAATAACTATCTCAACAGTTAGAGAACATTGCAAGAAAAATTAAGCTAACTGTGTGTGTGAAAAATTTATGGATTCTTGAATTTTAATAAGATATCAAATGCTGTCTTTCCTCCATTGTGTCTATAAGTGGGATATATGCAAGGAGAAAGGCAGTAAGTCCCTGTTGTCAAAGACCTGGTGTGAGCATGAAAAAAATGTTATGAGATGTCACTTGCTAGCATACAACTGGCCTCTGAAATGCCAGAGAGCATTACCAAAGGCCACTAAAGCAATACAGCAAAATATTGCTTTCCCTGAGACAAGCAAGGCTCCTCCGTCAGTATCAACTACACCTCAACAGCCTGGAGATACTGTGCAACAGTGGCAGCCAAGTGTCTATATATATCCAGAAACTAATTGGCTATTAGCTCTCTCCTTGGAGGAATAACTCACAGCGGATGCCACAAGCTTATGTCCTCTAGTGGTTAGGAGATGTCATAAGCCACAATAAGAAATTGTCACCCTTTATAGAGAAACCACAGTTTGTGGATTAGCATACCATCCAAGCATCTATGTCTATGATCACGGCTTAGCTTGACATAATAATTAGTACTGCTTAAATGCCTGTACAAACAATTCCTTGTGCTTTGTTAGTATGACTAAAAAGGTATCACTGAAAAGCTGTCAACCCATGAAGGGAAACAACCTGAACAGACTAGAGTCCAAAATGACAACTCCAAAGAAATTAGACTGTTTTCTTCTCTCCCACTTGCGCCCCTTTCCCAAAGCCCAGGGAACAAATTGCGGAAGAGGAGGCATGGTAGAATGTAAGGGCTGCGGAGTGATAGGGATGAATCATGAAACTACAGGAATATAGCCTGGACTCCTGATTGATCAACAAGCCTGTGCATACAAGCTTCAACTGGACTATGGGAACCTTGGGTTGTTAAAATTTGGACATAGATACTTGCAAAATGCACCAATTACCTAATTGTATGGCAAACTGAGTAACATCAATGATATCTGCAAAGAACTGTGTTATTGTAGAATTCCTTAAAAATAAACAAATAAAAAAAAGATATCAAACGCATTTTAAACCATCTCTCTATAGGAATTTGTTAAAGAAATATGATTTATGATCCTTCTGAAGCAAATAAACCTAATGACTATACCATCCTATGTGATTGTCAAGCAACAGATGCAAAACTTATTTATGTCTCATCATCTCAAGTGTTTATGAGTAGGAATAATTTTGAAAGAGGTTAACTTATGCCCACATATATCCGTGATGAATGAAATTATGGTTACTGTGCTGGATAGCTTTAGTGTCAACTTGACACACCTGGGTTGAGGGAGCCTCAGCTGGGGAATTGGCTCCATTGGATTGGCCTGTGGCCATATCTGTGGAGTATTGTCTTGATGGTTGAGCAGTGTGGAAGGGCCCAGCCCACAATGAGTAATGCCACCCTGGGCAGGTTGTGTACTGTATAAGAAGGTGGGCTGGGCATGAGCCAGGAGAGCAAGCCAGTGACCAGCATTCCTCCATGGCTTGTGCTTCAGCTCCTGCCTCCAGGTTCCTGCCCTGAGTTCCTGCCTTGTGCTCCCTAAGTGATGAACTGTGACCCAGGAGATGTAAGCTGAATAAACCCTTTCCTCCCCAAGTTGGTGTTGGTCAGAGTGTTTTGTCACAGCAATGGAAGACAAACTAGGACAGAAATTGGTACCAGAAGAGTGGGGTATTGCTGTGACAGACCTGACCTTGGTGTTTTGGGGAGGGATTGTGGAGGCGTTTGGAATTTGGGCTGGGAAGATCATTGAATGCTTAAAGATCATTGCTGTGGAGCTTGGAGCAGTTTTGCTGAAGGAGTTGTACAAGATGGAGGCCTGGTTTGTGAAGATTCTAGTTTCAAAGGGGAGCAGAGATCATCAGGACTGGTTAATCTGTGGGTTCTGGTCAGTTGGGGCTGAAGAATCAGCTGTAAGTAACAAGAGACCAGAACCTGAAGGGAGTCTTTGTTGTACTGGGACAATTGATGCTGGTTAGCTGGGGCTGAAAAATCAGCTGTAAGTAACAAGAGACCAGCATCACTGTGGTAAAATCTTCTGGGAAGAATTTCTTCAGGGTCAGCACACAGAAGCTGTGATCCAGAAGGGGCCTGAGCCTCCATCTCGAGCCAGAAGCAGGACTTGGTAATGTGTAAGAGTCTCCTATATGGTTCTGGTGTTGAAATTTGAGGGGGTCACAGAGAGCAGCCGAGGCTTGGCACTGTGAGAGGTCAGGAAAGACCATTGGTGGAAGTGCACCTCAGTTGCAGTGAAGACCCCAGGATTGCAGGGGTCATGGAGAGAAGCTGAGGCTTTGCACCAGGAGAGGTCAGAAGAGACCATTGGTGAAGGTGCTGCCTCAGTTTCAGTGGCGACCCCAGCTTTTTGGAGATGCCGGAACCATGGGATGACCACCAAGAGCAGCGGCAGGTGTGGAATGGAGTCGGCCTGAGCCTGTGAGATGAGCTGTGTGTGCCACGGATGGCAGAGTTGGAGAGGGGGAGCTGCTGAGACCCTTTGGAGCCCAGAAGATCGTGAGTGAGTCCCAGGTGTCCAGCCTTGAGCTACTTGCTGGACTTAGGTTTTGTTCGAGAGTGCCTGATTCTTCCCTTTGAAATAAGACAGTACTTGTTTTGGATTTTACAGCAGCCCACAGTTAAGAGAATTTTAATAGACTGAACTTTTAAGTGTTTGGACATTTTAAGGACTGTGGGGCTTTTAAGGTTGTACTGTCTTAGGTTGTGATTAATGTTAACATCATATTTTGGGGATAAGAACTGCAAAGGTGGTGTTTAATACTGATGTGTTTTGTGTGTCAAGTTGACAAGGGGTCACTTGTGCTGGATAGCTTTAGTGTCAACTTGACACACCTGGGTTGAGGAAGCCTCAGCTGGGGAATTGGCCCCATTGGATTGGCCTGTGACCATATCTGTGGAGTATTGTCTTGATGGTTGAGCAGTGTGGAAGGGCCCAGCCCACAATGAGTAATGCCACCCTGGGCAGGTTGTGTACTGTATAAGAAGGTGGGCTGGGCATGAGCCAGAGAGCAAGCCAGTAGAGAGCAAGCCAGGGCTTGTGCTTCAGCTCCTGCCTCCAGGTTCCTGCCCTGAGTTCCTGCCTTGGGCTCCCTAAGTGATGAACTGTGACCCGGGAGATGTAAGCTGAATAAACCCTTTCCTCCCCAAGTTGGTGTTGGTCAGAGTGTTTTGTCACAGCAATGGAAGACAAACTAGGACAGTTACTTTCCCAACATTTACTTACCTTTTCTTATAATTGAAATATTTGATTCATACTGGTATGGGAAATAATCAAATCTATTTCAGTGTAGAGTGAGACTAGACACAGCTTGAATGAAACAAGGTGATTATCTCTATATTGGAAAATATATTGTGTTTGGATATCTTTATACAACAACACTTATTTTTAATTAAGTTACAGCATGATGATAGCCAAGATAAGTGATTCAAGGAATTAAATTTTATACTACCTACCTATCATTGACCATCTGGCTAGGAAGATTAAAAACATTCATATGGCAAAAAGAGACATATGTTGAGACATCTATAAGCAAATAGACTTTTGTAAAATACCTGCCATACACAAATTCTATAAAAAGCATTGCCATGACTGCTAAGTGTCAGAAGCGATTAACCTACAAACTTTCCTAGCAGCCCTACCAGGAACTTAGTGATTGTTATGCTAATCAATGGGAATACTGAGGTTTGCATAAGCTTCTGACCTCATGTGCTTTAAGCCATTGATGATTGCACATACTAAATTAAAAATAGGTGTGAGGAAGGTTGCAAAGAGGAATACAGGTTTTCCAATAATTCTAACCCAGTCTTTAGGCCAGGGAAGGTCTGTCTGAGGAGATAAATGTTCTGAAGTAGATACAAGTAAGCATAACGATTCCAAGGAACTGATAGAAAATTGGTCAGAATGGACCATAGGGTTTATGGTGGAAACAGAAAAGCAAATATATAATATAGGAGAGGAAAATCGAAATGCACATGAAGTGTAAAGAAGAGGTAGGATTAAACATCAAGCCTTAAAGTGCAAATTAAGGGGCTGGAGAGATGGCCTAGCGGTTAAGAGCGCCGACCGCTCTTACAGAGGACCCGGATTCGATCCCCAGCACCCACATGGCGGCTGAGAACCGTCTGAAGCTCCAATTCCAGGAGAACTCCAGTTCCAGGGGAATCCGAGACCCTCTTCTGAACTCCGCAGCGTTGCACGACACGGGTGCACAGACTTGCATGCAGACAGTACATTCATAAAGGACCGCATCAAAGAACTGACTGAAACAGTGAACTTCTGCTCAAAACAGTCAACTTCTACATAGAGAATATTGAGAAAGACTGATAAAGAGATGAAAAGCATGTTTGGCAGAATGCGTGAGCTCTGGCGGGGTGGGGGAATGGGCAGGAACACAGGTCTAGATTTGTTAAAAAAATAAAAATAAATTTATGTGAAAAAAAATAAATAAAATTAATAAAAAAATTAAAAAAAATAAAGTGCAAATTAAATTACAAACAATGGGAATGAATATAAATTTTCTTACTTAACCCACTTTGAAACCCACATTATCCAAGGATCTAGCGAATTATTAGGCAATATATTATCACCACTATTTCATAAAAATTTAAATCTGTGTATCAGGAGTTCCATAAAAATGTATTTAATTTTAATGAATAAAATATTAGTGATTTAAGCTATGTAATGCAACTTATGTTCTTGTTCAAGTTTTTAGATCCTTTAGGAAAGATAGGAAAGCTAAACTGGAAACAGTGAGAACTACTGAACTCCTAACACCTAACAAACATACTTCACAAGAAGAAAATTTTGGTTTTTTGAACATTTTAATGACCTAAAGTAATCATACCTGACTCATATATGACAAATATGTTTTGTCACACATTATGTGACAAATTGGTTAATGTAATTAATATTTCTAAATTATTTGTAGATCTATTGGCTTCTAAAATTGATAAGAAAAAATATTGTGGCGTACTTTTTTTTTACAGAATATTTGGTAGTGATTTCATCAATAGGCCAAATTTGGGAAAGAAGTCACTTTAAACATTTAACCTGCTGCACTCTTTTTCTATTGTTTAAATTACTTTAAAAATATTTTATTGAAGTTTTGTGCATTTCATACATCACTTCTCAGTTCAATCCAGACTCATTTCCCCCTCTATTCACCCTGCCCCTCCCAATTTCATACAGTCTGACATACATGTCCTGTATCGCCTTCTGAGTCTTTTCAAAGTTTTTCAAAGCAGAAGATTATTATTTTTCTTTGGGGTGTTTGTGGAGGAACTACTGCTTCAGTCATTTCCCTGTCACAGTACTTTTGTTGTTGTTTCCTCCAATCCATATTGTTTCAACATATGTATTTATATATGTCACACATGTACTGAAAGCATGCCATCTGAAAATAAACTGTACTTCACATTTTGGGAGTCACATTTTTCTCTTTTAATTTTATATTGCTCTAAAATATGAAAACATACTCTTCACCCTTGTATCAAAATTATAAAGTCTGAAAATAAGTAGTAGGTTAATTCTAGAGCCTGTTAAGGGATTCACATTCTAAGAGCACAGTTTCTTTTAGATAAAGAGAAATATAACATTAATGTTACTCAGTTTGTCTTACAAGTAGGTACTTGGCTCTAGCATCCACAAATGAGGGGTACCATTTGTCATTTGTTTTTCTGGAACTGTGTTTCTGCACTTAGCATTATATCTTCCAATTCTATCCATTTACTTGCAAAATTCATGACATCATGTTCCATTTATTTATTTAGTTAGTTCTTTTTTATTTTTATTTTTATATTATATTATTCCAAAATATGCATATATACACTCCACACATAAATCAAAATTACAAATTCTGGAAATAAACTATAGTTTGATTCCTAAACACATTTAGAGATTCACATTTTAATAGTAAAGTTGCATGCAGGTAAAAAGATGTATAATTTTACATTCTTTTTTATATTTTATTCTTTTTTTTTTCAAGTATCACAATGTTTATTGATAGATAAAGTATATGAAATCAGGGCATGGACATGACTTGATAAGTTAAGTAGAGTTAATTTCAATACTATAATAAGGGAACAATTCAAATTCTCACCATTTGTTTCACACCCACAAAAACCATGTTAAGGGCATTAATGATCTCTCAAATCTGACCAGTTTTGTGCAAGAAAACCATGTTTCTTTTTAAAAAGACTTGTGCACTTGCCCAAGTTCAAGCATATTGAAATCTAGCACATAAAGCCCATTACTAGAGGTAGAAATACAGGCAGTATACTATTATGGCAACAACCATCAATTACACTTAAGAATTTTCTGTAACAACCAAATGAATAATCTAATATTGCAACAACTCAAGTATTACTGAGCAAAGTGCATTTCTACAGTATTCAGTGTCACTATCCAGTTTTCTAACTTAAGACAGCCTATGATAACTGGCAGCAAAGAATGTCCTTACAGCAGACTGCCTCTGCTTATGATGTAATTATTGCATGCTGCTAATACACTTTCTAAACATTAAAGATACTCCTAAAATATTTGATGGTAGAATATGGTTAAGACCTTATACTACAAAAAACCTTATGCAGAAGGAAACACTTACTGATGTGCTTCTGCTTTAAATATTGTGCCCCCAAAGGAAGTCCAGTAAGCTCAAGTCCTGTCTTGATCCACCTGCATTGGTCTCCATGATACTGCCGAGGTGAATAATCCACCAATGGCAGTCCATATTCTGGGGAGGCTGAATTCCCATTAGCTGCTTAGTTCACAAGCTGGGTATCCCAGCAGACCTCAGCCCACATTGGAAGGCTAAAAAGTAAAAAAAAAAAAAAAAGAAGCTGTATCTCATGTCTTTGAGAAGTGTCAAAAGCAGTGGCACCCACAGAGCATATGCACCTGCCTGCAAAAATTGAAGAGAGGTCAAACAACAGGGCTCTCTTTTTTTTTTTCTTTTTGTCTTTTTACTAAGGTCTCAAGTTTTATGTCTGCATTACAGTTTCTCTGGTCTTATTATTTATTTCTGGTTGTACTTTCCTTCTGGATGCTTAAGGCCATGCAGATAGCCCAGATTAACCAAGGTTTTGTTTTGTTGAGGTCAGTTGAGGATCTGGTCCTCAGGGGTCTCTCAGGGGTTTTTATGGGGGGGGGGAAGGTGGGAGCCCACTGCTTCTTTCAGCTCCTCATCCACCAGTTCCATCCACATGAGGAAAACATCAGATATTGCTAGACCAGGCTTCCTTTTCTGAAGGATGAGCAGACTTTCCTCTTTTAGACTGGACACTGGCTGAAGTCCCCTTAGTGGTTCTCCAAGACCTCCCTGAACAGGAAGAATGGTGACCCACATCTGCAGGACGTTTCAAGAGATGCCCCCACGTATAATCCCCTAAGACTTGGTTGACCTCTGAGGGCAAGGAGCAAAGTTGTCTCCCAGGTCCTTCAGCCAAATTGGTAGGGACTTCGGGTATGGTCGTTAAGCACCCAGAAAGGCTAAATTGCTCCAACCTGTTACATTGCACCTATATTAATATTGTATCCTTTGGAAACAAACTGTATGTTATTTCCATAGCATATTTCTTGATTCACATCTTTCCATTTTAATCCCATATTACTCTAAAAGAAGAACAGCTCCTTAGTGCAGTAGACATCATGTTTCTTTACCGTTGCATAGTACTCCATTGTGTAGATGTACCACATTTTCTCCATCCACTTGTTGGGTGACGGGCTTCCAGCTCTTTGCTATTGTGAATAGAACTGCAATAAACATGGCTCTGCATGTGTATGATGAGTCTTGGGGGTATATAACCAGGCATGGTATGACTGGGTCAGGTGGTATGCTCATTTTGAGTCTTTTAAGGGTTCTCCACATTGCTTTCCATAGGGTTGTATGAGTTTACATTACCACCAGGAGTGGATGAGTGTTCCCCTTTCCCCACAACCTCTCCACCATTTGGTATATTTTTTTTTTCTTAATCCTATCCAGTCTTATTGGGGTGAGATAATATCTTAAACTGGTTTTAATTTGCATTTCCTTGATTATTAACAATGTTGAACACTTTTTAAGATGTTTCTCAGCCATCTTTACTTCCTCACCTGTGAAGTCTCTGTTTAGCTCCTCACTCCATCTTTTAAGTGAGTCATTTGCTTTCTTCTTTGTTTTTTGTGTACTTTATATATTGTGTAAATTAATGCTCTGTCAGATGTATCAGTGGTGAAGGTTTCCTCCCACTCTGGGCATTTTCTCTTCACTTCCCTGATTGTGTCTGTGGTGATTTGAATGATAGTGTCCCCCATAGGGTTTAAATATTCAGACATTTTGTCTCCAGTTGGTGGCACTGTTCTTGGAGGTCTTAGAAGGTGTGGCCGTGCTGGAGGAAGTACGTCACTGGAGGCAGGCTTAGTGAGTTTAATAAGCCTTGTGGTCTCCAGTCTGTCCCTATCTCTGTTTCCTGTGCTCATTTCGAGATGTGACCCTTGGCTTGCTGCTCCAGCCCCGACCAGCATGCTTCCAGACACAATGGACTCTGATTCCCTGGAACTGTCAATCATAAGTTGAAATAAACTCTTCCTTTTATAAGTTCCCTTGCTCATGGTGGTTTTATCACAGCAACAGAAAAGTGACTAACACAGTTATTTGGTACCAGAGAGTGGGCTGTTGACTGTGAGAACCTGACCATGTGGATGTTTGGAGAAATGTGGAAGACTTTGGAACTTTGGGCTAGAAAAGCTGTTGACTACTGTAAGCAGAGGTAAGGTGCCATTCTAGTAGAAGCCTGGAAGAAAGCATTGCTGCAAAAAATTGTAGTTCCAGAGGAAAATAAAGACTTAGGCAGCAACTGGGATATTTTGATAAAGGGTCTGGCATCAGTTTGCCCACAGCCCAAATGCTTGCCTGATGCTAAGTTAAAAAGCAATGGACTAATGTCTTTGGTGGAGGATATTTCAAGACAGCCTAATGTAGAAAGGGTGGTGTGGCTATTAATGGTGAAATGTGCAGATCTACAGTGAAGAAGAGCAATGGGGCAGAAAAAATGCATGAATGTACAGTTTAGATCTGAAAACTGCACTAGGAAGATTAAAGTGTGGGCCAAGGCATATGAAGGAGAGGTTCCTTTGATAAGGAGACTGAAATGATTAAGGAAGGCCTAGCTATTTACAAGTAAAATGGAAAGTGAGATTAAACGATTAAGGAGAGCGCTGGAGATTTACAAGTAAACAACCCAAATCAGTCCCTTCAGGGCGAGACCACACCCAGGTAAGCCTCCAATTTTTGAAAGGAAAATACTGAAAGTGTTTTCTACTCCAACAAGTCCAGGGCAGAGAAAATTTCCAAATGTGGTTAAAGTAGGAGAGAGTCCATCCCAAACTTGCAGCCAAACTCGGCAATTTCATTCATGTGGTGCTGGCTTTAGAGGCATGAAGTTTGCAAGAGTGAAGGGGTCATCAGTTCTTCCTCCATGGTTTCAGAGAGCCACAGAGGCCAGGCAGAGTGCAGCAGGGACGTCTCTGAATAAAAAAGGCCCTGATAGGCCATTGCATGAAGCTGTGAATATGAAGCCTGGTTGGCATCAGAGACCCCAAGAAGACTTTTGAGATGCCAGACCTGTGAGATATTTGCCAAGGAGAGCTGCTTACAGGGAGTGGTACCAGCCTAAGAAAGAGATGTATGTTGCAAGCAAAGCTGGAAGAGCTGAACCATCTAAGCCCTTTGGAAATCAAGTCCCAGAAGTTGCACATGGAGCTACTGGACTTGGTGTTTTCCCTGCTGGGTTTTGGTCTTATTTTGGTCCAGTATTTCCTCACTATGCCTCTAGTCCTCCCTTTTGGAATGGGAATGTGTACTCAGTTCCACTGTATGTTGGGAGTATGTGATTTGTCTTTTGATTTTACAGGAGCTTACAGTTAAGAGATTGGCCTGGGTCTCAGAAGGGACTTTGGACTGTGAACTTTTGAATAGAATTGACACTGATAAAGCCCATGGGGACTTTTAAGGTTGGACTAAATGAATTTTGCATTTTTTATGGTAAGGAACCTATGGGGGCCAGGGAGTGGAATGTGCTTGTTTGAATGATAGTGTCCCCCATAAGCTTTAAGCATTCAGACATTTTGTCTCCAGTTGGTGGCACTGTTCTTGGAGGTCTTAGAAGGTGTGTGGCCATGCTGGAGGAAGTATGTCACTGGGGGCAGGCTTAGTGAGTTTAACAAGCCTTGTGGTCTCCAGTCTCTGACCCTCGGCTTGCTGCTCCAGCCCTGGCCACCATGCTTCCCGCCACAATGGACTCTGATTCCCTGGAACCATCAATCGTAAGCTCAAATAAACTCTTCCTTTTATAAGTTCCCTTGCTCATGGTGGTTTTATCACAGCAACAGAAAAGTGACTAATACAGTATCCTTTGCTGTATAGAAGCTTTCGAGTTTAATGAGGTCGACATGTCAATTGTCAACCTCATTTCCTGTGCAGCTGGTGTCTGATTTAGAAAGTCTTTTCCTCTGGACTGTTTTGCTTCTCATCCACCTGTGCCCCTTTTCTAAGCCTAGGGAACAATCTGTGTAAGAGGGGTCCCGGTAGAATGTAAGGGCTGAGATTGGGGTGAATGGTGAAACGACAACAATATAGACTGGACACTCATTTGATCAACTTGATTGAATATACAAGCCCCCCATTCTTGATGGTCGGACCCATGAGCTGTGTGGGTTTGGGCACAATTGCTCGCAAATTGGTTTTACATGAAGGATGCTTGTACTCACAAATTATCACTTATTGTTAAAAAAAATGAAAACAAAACAAAACAAAACAAAAAAACAGAAAGATGCAGAAAAGTTACGGCAGAATGCATGATCTGGGATGGGTAGGGGTGGGGTGGGGGGAAGGGAAGGGGATATATGCCTGAACTGAATTGGAAAATGGTGTATGAAATACACAAAGCATCAATAAAAAAAAAAAAAAAAAAAAAAAAAAGAGAAAGATGCAGAAAAGTTATGACAGAATGCATGATCTGGGATGGGTAGGGGTGGGGTGGGGGGAAGGGAAGGGGATATATGCCTGAACTGAATTGGAAAATGGTGTATGAAATACACAAAGCATCATTAAAAAAAGAAAAAAAAAGAATTTTCCTAAGCCTATGTCTTATAGGCTGCTGCCAACGTTTTCTTCTATCACCTTCAGAGTTTTGCATTTCACATTGACGCTTTTGATGCATTTGGAGTTGAATTTTGTACAGGGTGAGAGGTAGGGGTTTAATTTGATTCTTCTACAAGTGGTGATCTAGTTTTGTCAACACCATTTGCTAAAGATGCTGTCTTTCCTCCATTGACTCTTCTTGGCACCTTTGTCAAATGTGAGGTGACTAAATTATATGTGCTCAAGTTTGGATCTTCAATTTTGATGCATTGGTCTACAGGTCTGTTTTTGTGCCAGTACCACGCTGGTTTTGTGCCTATAGCCCTGTAATATAGTTTGAAGTCTGTATTGCTATTTTCATTCAAGGTTGTTTTGGCTATTCAATGTCTTTTGCTTTTTCATGTGAGTTTAAGGATTTTTTCCAAGTCTGTGAAGAAAGACAGGGATATTTTAATTGGGATTGCATTGAATCTGTATATTAGTTTGGAAAAAATGGAAATTTTTACTTTATTAATTTTTCAAATCCATGAGCATGGGAAGTCTTTCCATCTTCTGATATCTTCTTCAATCTCCTTCTTCAGGGATTTAAAATTTTTGTTGTAGAGCTCTTTGGTGCCTTTGGTTAGGTTTATTTCTGTGTATTTTATTGATTTTCACTCAGGCTATCATGAGTGAAAAGGTCTCCTTATATTCCTTCTTCTGTTGCTTGCTTGTTGTTGGTGTAAAGAGAGGCTACGGATGATTTTCCTAGGTTAATTTTGTATCCCTCCACTTTATTTAAACTCTTGTTTCTAGGAGTTTTCTGTGGAATTTTAACCATCCCTTAGATAAACTATCATGTCATCTGAAAAAAGGGATAGCTTGACTTCCTCTTTTCCCATTAGTACTCCTTTAATATCTCTTTCTTGCCTTATTGCCCTACCAAGAATTTCAAGCATTACACTGAAGAGAGTGGGGATACAGGGTAGCCCTGCTGGGTTCTTTAAGGGGAGTGCTTCTAAATTTTATCCATTTAGGATGATGTACATGGCTTTGATTATGTTGTGGAATGTTCCCTCCAGTTCAATTTCCGCTAGAACTTTAAATATTAAGGGATGCTGGATTTTGTCAAAGGCTTTTTATGTGTCAATTAATATTATTGTGTGTGTGTGTGTATGTATGTGTGTGTTTGTCTTTCAGTCCATTTATGTTTTATTTATTTATTTATTTATTTATTTATTTATTTATTTATTTTCGAGACAGGGTCTCCCTGTAGCCCCAGCTGTCCTGGAACTCACTCAGTAGACCAGGCTGGCCTTGAACTCACAAAGATCCGCCTGCCTCTGCCTCCCAAGTGCTAGGATTAAAGGCGTGCGCTACCACGCCCAGCTCCTATATGTTTTATTATGTTTATTGATTTACATATGTTGAACCATCCCTGCATCTCTGGTATGAATCCAACTTTATCATGATGGACGATTTTTTTGATGTGGGTCTTTATGTGGTGTGCAAGTAATTTGCTGAGTATTTTTGCATCTATGCTCATTAATGAGAGATAGACCTATAGTGGTTTTTTTTGGTTGTATCTTTGCCTGGTTTTGGTATTAGGGTAATGCTGAATTCATAGAAGGAATTTAGGAGATTTCCATCTGTTTGTATCCTTCTGAACAGTTTGAGTAGTAATGTTTTAGGTCATCTTTAATATTTTATAGAATTCTGACATGAAACCAGCTGGGCCTGGGCATTTTTGGTTGGGAGGATTTTTATTACATTTTCAATTTCCTCAAATATTATGGGATTAATCTGTCAATCTCTTCTTGGTTAAGCTTTCATGAATTCCGGGATTTCAGATATTCATACATCTTTTTTAGGTTTTGAAATTTATTAGAGTATAGATTTTTGTAGTATTCTCATATGATTGTCTGGATCTTTTAGTTGGCTGGATCTTTTAGTTGTCTGTTGCGATGTTTTCCTTTTCATCATGAATTTTACTGATTTGGAGTTGCTCCTTTTTTTTTCTTTTTGTTAACTGTGCTAGAAGTCTGTCTAATCTTGTTTATTCTTTCAAAAAACCAACTTTTGGATTCATTGATTCTTTGTAGTATTTTCTTTGTTTCTATTTCATTGATTTCTGCTCTGGTTTTTGTTATTTCTTCCTGTCTGTTGGGTTGGGCTTCATTTGTTGTTGTTTCTCAAGTGTTTTTAGGGGTAGTGTTAGATGATTTGTTTGTGTTCTTTCTGGTTGTTTTTATTATTTTTTTTAATGTAGGCATCCAAGGCTATAAACTTCCCTCTTAGGCCTGCTTTTAAAGTATCCTACAGGGTTTTTTTTTTTTGTATTCTATTGTCATTGTCATTTAGTTCCAGGAATGCTTTTATATCTTCCTTTATTTCTTCCTTGCCTCATTCATTATTCAGGAATGTGTTGTTTAGTCGCCAGGTGCACCTGTACATAGTAATGCTTACCCTGGTGTTGATATTGAGCTTTATGGTACTGTGGTCTGACAGAATGCATGAAATTATTTCAATCCTTTTGTATTTGTTGAGGTATTTTCTGTGTCCCAGTATGTGGTCGATTTTGGAGAATGTTCTGTGGGGCTGAGTAGAAAGTATATTCTCTGGTGTTCGGGTGGAATATTCTGCAGATGTCTATGAGGTCCATTTGTAGCATGTACTGTTGAGTTCAGATGTCTCTCTGTTTATTCTTTGTCCAGTTGATCTATCCAAAGGGCTCAGTGGGGTATTGAAATCCCCCACTATTAACATCCTGGGATTAATCTGTGCCTTAAGGTCTTACAAGACTTTGTTTATAATGCTTGGTACACTGGAGCTTGGTGCATATATATTTATGATTGTGAAATCTTCATGGTTAATTGTTCATTTGATAATCATATAATGGCCCTCTTTGCCTTTTCTGATTAGTTTTACTTTGAGGTCTATATTGTCTAATATTAGAATGGCAACTCCTTCTTGTTTTTTTGGTATCATTTGCTTGGAATATCTTTTTCCATCCTTTCACTTTAAGTTGCTGCCTGTCCTTGAGGGTGAGATGGGTTTCTTGTAGCCAGCATATAGGTGGACTATGTTTCCTCATCCATTTTCCCAGTTTATGTCTTTTAATTGGGGAGTTTAGACAATATTTCAGATTATTATTGAGAGATGTGTGTTTCTTTCTTTTACCTTATTTTTCATTTGCATTCTTGGGCTAGGTTTGTATTTTTACAGTTATACTTTTATTAATTTCTCTCTCTAGCTGCTTGGGATTAGGTGTTCCTTTCCTCTGTCCTTTGAATTGCTTCCAGTATTTTCTAAAGGGTTGTTTTTTTGGACATGTATTCTTTTATCTTGTTTATGTAATAAAAGTTTTTTTTTCTTTCTCCTTCAACCATAATTGACACATTTGCTGGGTATAGTAATCTGGGTTGGCATCTATAGTCATTGTGTACTGGGGATAGATTAGTTCACCTACTTCTGGCTTTCATAGTTTGCACTGAGATGTCAGATGTATTTCTGACTGGTTTTGCTTTATATGTAACTTTTTTTTTCTTGTGGCTTTCAGTATCTTGTCTTTGTTTTGGGTGTCTAGTGTTTTAACTATGATATGTCATGGGGAATTTCTTTTCTGATCTTTTTTATTTAGACTTCTATGCACTTCTTGTATTTGTATGGGTTTGTATCTTTTCAGTTTGGGGAAATTTTTTTCCACTATTCTGTTGAAGATCTGATCAATACCTTTCTCTTGGGATTCTTCTCCTTCCTCTATCCCTATGATGGAGAGGTTTGGTCTTTTCATAGTTTCCCTCATTTCCTGATTGTTCAACTCTTGTGGGTTTTTTTCATTTTTTGTTATCTTTGTTTGAGCTTTCTAGGTTTTCCTTGCTATCTTCCACGTATGAAATTATATTTTCTGCTTCATCTAACCTGCTTCTGAGGATTTCCCCTTTCCTTTCCTCTTGATTGGATGTGTTCACTTTCCTTTTTCATTTCATTCTGTGATTTCTTTAGTATTTCCACTTCCTTTCGAAAGTGTCATTCTCTTCTTGTAGCTCCTTCTTTTGCTGGTCCATTTCTTTTTTTCATTTCAGCATGGGGTCTTTTCAGTGTTTCTATTTCCTTCTGGAGTTTGTCATTCTTTCCCTCTAGTTCCTTCCTGAGTTTTTCATTCTCTCCCTTTAGTTCTCTTGTTTGTTCTTTTCTACTCTTTTACTTCTTTAATTATTTCTATGATTGTTCTAAGATCCGTGTCCATGTCCTTGGCTCCTTCCAGGTAGTTCTTGATGTAGGGATCTTCTATAGGACTTGTAGCACCTTGTTTAGATTTATTATGTGCTTTTGCCCATCTTGTTTTTACTTTGTGTTTTTGGCATGTGGGTTTGTTTTATTGTTTGTATTCTGGTGCAAATCTCAAATGTTTTCATTGTGTTGAAGGCTTAATTTGCTTGTTTCCTACATATATGTTCATTTTCTCCTCCTTGGTTTATGGAGGGCTGATTTTGCTAGGGTTCCAGTTTTCACTTTTTGTTATATATTTGGAGGTTCAACTAGCTCTTCCCTTTCTGGTCTGGAGGTTCTCCAGAGATCTGGAGGCAACAATTAGGTCAGTTCCCTGTTGATTGTGCACCTGTTTTGTGCTCCAGTGTTGCTACAGCTGTTCTCAATTGGATACCTTCACTGTAGCTCAAGAATGTTGTGGCGGAGGGGCATTTTGCCAGTGTCCTCTGGACCTAGTGGGTGTTCAGCTGGCTAGGTGATTCCACCCCACCGCTGAGCAAGCCGGGCTAGGTGTGGCTGGCTGACATGCAGCAAGTCATGCCCAGGGCAATGATGAGCCTGCTGGATCTTTCTTGTGCTCACCTATTCCCCAGGCACCCCACTNTGTGTGTGTTTGTGTGTGTGTGTGTGTGTGTGTGTGTGTGTGTGGCCTGCATGTTTGTAAGTGTACCTGTGTCTTGCAATGTCTGCCGAGATCATAAGAGGACATTGGATCACCTGGAACTTGAGTTGTGGACAGCTGTCAATCCCTATGTAGGTGATGGGAATAAAAAATGAGTCCTCTGCAAAAGTAGCCATTCTTCTTAACTGCTGAGACATCTCTCCAGCTCTAAGCTGAAAATCTGGTCAGGAAAATAGGGATACATGTTAAAATCTCAACAGTGTCTGAATTTTATCCTATAACTTTCGCATATGTCATATTAAACAATTCTATAAAGAATTCTATAAAGAATAGCATTGAAATTCTGCAGAGATTTGTGAAATATGAGCTGAGATATATGTCTTATTTCATTTCTCCTTTTGTTTTTTTTTTAATTTTATTTATTTTTATGTGTATGAATGTACTGTCTGCATGTAGGATTATGCCCCCATGTCGTGCAATGCAGTGGAGGTCAGAAGAGGGTGTTGGATTCCCCTGGAACTGGAGTTCTCCTGGAATTGGAGTTTCAGATGGTTCTCAGAGTCCATGTCATGCTGGGGATAGAACCCAGGTCCTCTGCAAGAGCAGTCAATGCTCTTAACCACTAGGCCATCTCTCCAGCCCTCATTTCCCCTTTTCTAATAATTATTGCCATAAGAGTCCCTTTTCCCCATGATTTATGCCTATTTATTTCCAAAGTCATAAAAGATTAGTCTATGTTGAGTTCCTTTATGCTCATAATTCAGATTACTCAAACGACATAAGCAGTGACGTATTGTCTTTGAATAAGATAAAAGCACAGAAATCTTGATGTGATAAGGCTTATGGAAAATTAACTTCCTTCATACTAGGGTACATCACATAGAGCAATATGTGTGAACTGACTGTGGTTTAGTTAAAATTTGCTATGACAGAAGGCCAGACATCAATGTTTAAGCCACTTGAACAAACACAAGTAAGGCAAAAATGATGGACATCTATGTTATGATTCTATTGAGTTGTATTATCAGTAAATTTGAATTGCATGCTACAAGAAATGGAATAAAGATCATGTATTAGTTCCTTTTATGGTGCTGTAATAAGACACCATGACCAAGGCCAGTTATACAGGAGTGTATGTGGTTTATGATTCCAGAGGGATTAGAGTCCATAATGATTGGGGAGGCATGGCAACCAAGATGGCTTGAGCAGAAAGCCAATCATATCTTCAAGCAGGCACAGGAAGCAGAGAGAGACTGGAAATCTGAAAAAGCTTGTGAACTCTCAAGCCTGTCTCAGAGTGACATGCTTCTTCAAGAAAAGCCACAGCCCGTAAAACGTCCCCCAAGAGCATCACCAAGTGGGGACAATATATACAAATACTTGTTGCCTTTAAGAGACACTTCTGGAAACCATGTAAGATGACATCAATATGGAAAGTGTGATGACAAGCAAAGGACATAAATCATATGCATGGCAGGCAAGACCTGGATACAAACACTCCGTTGACTGATATGAATATAAAAGCACTTCTAGTTTGTCACAACATTAATAGACTTAGAGAACATTATGCTAACAGAAAAAAGCCAGGCATAAAAATAGAAACATTCAGGATCCCACATAGATATGCAATATATAAAAGCTGATTTAATGTAAAAAGTGAAGAAAACAGTGTACTAGTGCAAGGATGCTTGTACTCATAAATTATTACTTAATGTTAAAAAATGAAAAAAAGGACTGAGAGAGAGATGCGGGACAGTTATGTCAGAATGCATGATCTGGGATGGGGTGGGGTGGGGTGGGGGGAAGGGAAAGGGAAATATGCCTGAACTTATTTGGAAAATGGTGTATGAAATACACAAAGCATCAATAAAAATGAAGATAAATAAATAAATAAATAAATAAATAAATAATAAATAAAATTAACCTCCCTCTTAGTCTCAGTGCATGAGCAATGTCTTGCCTACAATCCAATTCCCAAAAGCTAAAACCTCATAAGCAACCTCTTTTCTCTACATTCCTATGGGAATTCTGGTTTTCTGAAACCCTTCTAGAATCATCTATTAAGCACCATTTTTAATATTTTAGGGATCCTCTAGCATTCTACTTAAAACTTTTAGAAATTCCTGCTGCAAGCCAGTTTCGAATGCTTCTGACACACCTGGATAAGTAGTCACTGCACATCACTAGTACCACTTCTCTTTATTAGCCACTTTTGTACCACTATGATGAAATATTGACATACGCAATTCAGGGAAAATGAAAATAGATTTGCTTATGTTTGCATAAGGTTTCAGTCCATCAAGGAAGGATAAATTCGGAAAATTGCCTTGTGTCATGGTGGAACAAAGCCCCTAACATATGAGAAGAGCCAGAAAATGCCCAAGTTAGCTATCTTTTTCCTTCTTTTTTCTATTCAGGCCTCCAGGCTGTAGGATGTTCCTGCCTATTTTCTCTATGTGTTCTCCTCTCATAAATAAATGTGTTTGGAAACTCTCTTCTCTCTCTCTCTCTCTCTCTCTCTCTCTCTCTCTCTCTCTCTCTCCTCTTTCCTTGACACAACAGTAGAGAGAGAGAGAGAGAGAGAGAGGAAAGAGGTAAAAGAGTGCTTAACTAATGTCATACTTATTTCTTACTGAACTTGACAGTCTAGATTAACCATCACAAGATCACTATATGCAGAGCTACTTCCTATATTAATTTCCAAGATTTATATTTTTATAATACATTTATTGATGTTTTGTGTATTTCAGACATCATTTCTCAGTTCCATTTAGGCAAATTCCCTCTTCCCTTCCCCCCACGCCCCCCCAGATCACGAATTCTGACATGCATGACTTTCATCTTTCAGTCTTTTAAAAGATTTTCTCTGTAAAGGTCTATTGTTTGGGGCAGAATTTAACTATGTCAATCCATTCATTGACCCAGTCCCTATGTTGTTGTTGTTCCTTCCTCATTTTATTGCTCCAAAATATGCCTGTATAAACATCATACATGTGCCAGAGTTATGTCCTCCAGGGATAAACTATATGTTAACTCCGATATATGTATAGGACTTCACATTTTTCCCTTTTATTTTATATTACTCTAAAATATGGATGTATACTTTTCACCCATATACATTAATTACCATGTCTGAAAGTATGTGATAAGTTAACTCTAGGGCTCATTAAGAGATTCACCTTATAGGGGCTGGAGAGATGGCCTAGCAGTTAAGTGCACTGACTGCTCTTGCAGAGGACCCGGGTTCAATCCCCAGCACCCACATGGCAGCTGAAAACCATCTTTAACTCCAGTTCCAGGGGAATCTGACACCCTCTTCTAACCTCCCTGGCATTGTACGACATGGGTGCACAAACCTACATGCAGACAATACATTCATACACATACAAAAATAAATAAAATAAAAAAGAGATTCACCTTATAACATCACAGTTGCTTTCAGATAGAAAGAAATGTAACAATAACATTGCTCAGTTTGTCTTTCAACTGGGGGATTTGGTGCTACCATCCACAAATGAGGGAAACAATTCCCTGTTTGTTTCTTTGGGACTGTGTTACTTCACTTAGCACAATGGCTTCCAGTTCCATCCATTTGGCTGCAAAGTTCATGATGTCATCTTTCTTTACCACTGCATAAACTCCATTGTATAAATGTATCAAATTTTTGTTACGCACTTCTCTTGGGTGAGGGGACACTGGGTTACTTCCCATCGTCGGCTAATGGTGAAAGGGCGTCAAACTTAACATAGAATTGCACGTATCTTGCTAGTTAGTAGGGAGTCCTCTCCTCTCTCTCTCTCCTCTCTCTCTCTCTCTCTTCTCTCTATATATATATATATATATATATATATTACTTTAACCACACTGAAGAAGCTGTTTAAGACAAATCAGAAATCAATTTGTAATCTGTAAAATGTTGTCAGATATTATCAGGTATAAGAACTTGTCAATAGACACATTCTGTGCTAAATAATTACAATGAATTAATCAAATTATTTTTTCTTTTCTTTTCTTTTCTTTTTTTGGTCTTTTTGAAACAGTCTCTCTGTAGCTCCAGTTGGCCTGTAACTTACTCTGTAGACCAGGCTGGCCTTGAACTCGTAGAGAGCAGCCTGACTCTGCCTCCTGAGTGCTGGGATTAATGAAAACAAAACAAAACAAAAAAGCAGAGAAAGTTGCAGAAAACTTACGGCAGAATGCACGATCTGCGATGGGTAGGGGTGGGGTGGGGGGGAAGGGAAGTGGATATATGCCTGAACTGAATTGGAAAATGATGTATGAAATACACAAAGCATCAATAAAAATAAATTTTAAAAAAAAGTGTGTACCACCAAGCCTGGCTAAATTATTTTTCTTGTATACATTTACTCAGCCATACATCTTAGAACTTCCTACCATTTACTGGATTGTCCATGAATCTCTTCTCCTTCTGATGCCTCAACATGAAATACCTTTTAATCTTCAATCCCAGAAAAACTCCAAAGGTTTCATTCTTATTTCACAATCACATAGCCTCTGTGAAGTTTTTTGTGGACTTTCAGGTATATTCAATCATATTGTCCTGTGTGTGTGTGTGTGTGTGTGTGTGTGTGTGTGTTTGCTTATTTGTTATTTAATTTAAATTAATTATATTTTGATGACATATAATTTTATGAATTTTTGTGCATTTCATACCATACTTCTTAACCATATTTAGAATCCCTTCCCAACCTGCAACTGTCTCATAGCCCCCTATTGAATCAAATTTGTGTCTCCAGATGTCCATCTTTGGGACTTCACCTGCTAGACACTGGTCATTCCATATAGAATCATTGAACCCTCTACAACTAAGGCTGATGTAATATAGTAGAACAGGAAATAGAAAGAATATTAATTCATTTTTCAACTCTCACCAGTGAAACTTCCTCATGCAGAAGAGCCACATTAACACAGAAAGCGACAATTGTCTAAAATGTAGAGAATAAGGGACTCCAGAGTAAGTGTCCCTGGATAGGACTCCTATATTAAACCTCTGCCATTGAGGGCTCAGGGAAGATTGTGGAAGTTCGGTAGAAAGCCTGTAAGAGCCAGGTGTGGAAGATGAACACAAGGAAACCGAGTTTCCTAGGCATTCTCATATGAACTTACACTAATGGTGACAGCATGCACAAGACACCTGTCTGCAATTTTTATTTCTTCCCATAGACTGAATCCCTGGAAGGCACAAGTGATGTCAATTTTTTATTTCTCAACAATTAAAATAGTGTTTGGAAATTAATTTTTTTAATTAATTTATATTTTTTTATCAAATCTAGACCCATGTCCCCCCATCCCCCCACCCCACCAGAGCTCATGCATTCTGCCAAACATGCTTTTCATCACTTTCTCAGTCTTTCTCAATATTCTCCATGTGGAAGTTGGCTGTTTTGAGCAGAAGTTCACTGTCTCAGTCAGTTCTTTGATGCAGTCCTTTCTATTGTTGTTGTTGTTGTTCTTGTTGTTTTCAATATGCATCACTCCCAACAAAAACTCAAGGGGCCATGCACAGGAAATACTTACAACTAGGTAATTGCATTAGCATCCACAGATGAGGGATACCTGTCATCCTTTGTTCTTCTGGGACTGTGTTACTTCACTCAGCATGATGTCCTCTAGCACCAGCCATTTTCCTGCAAAGCTCGTGATGTTGTATTTCTTTACTGCTGCATAGAACTCCATTGTGTAGGTGTGCCACATTTTCTCTATCCACTCATCAGTTGGGCATTTCAATTGGTTCCAGCTCCTTGCTATTGTGAAGAGAGCTGAAATAAACATGGCGGTGCATGTATCTCTGTGGTGGGGTGAATCTTGAGGGTACATGCCTAGGAGTTGTATGGCTGGGTTGGGTGGCAAGTTCATTCCAAGTCTTCTGAGGGTTCTCCACACTGCTTTCTATAGTGGCTGCACGAGTTTACATTCCCACCAGCAGTGGATGAGTGTTCTCCTTTCCCCACAACCACTCCAACACTTGGTATCATTTGTTTTCTTGATCCTAGCCAGCCTTATTGGAGTAAGATGATATCTTAAAGTGGTTTTGATTTGCATTTCCTTAATGATTAGTGATGTTGAACACTTCTTAAGGTGTTTCTCAGCCATCTCTAATTCCTCACTTGTGAAGTCTCTGTTCAGCTCTTTGCTCCATCTATTGAGTGGGTCATTTGTTTTCTTTCTTCTTTGTTTTTTGAGTAGTTTATATATTCTGGAAATCAATGCTTTGTCAGATGTATCTGCAGTGAAGGTTTCCTCCCACTCTGTGGGATTTCTCTTCACTTCCTTGATTGTTTCTTTTGATGTACAGAAGCTTTTGAGTTTAATGAGGTCCCATTTGTCAATTGTCGACCTTAATTCTTGTGCAGCTGCTGTCTGATTTAGGAAGTCTTTTCCTACGCCTATGTCTTGTAGTCTGCTGCCAACTTTTTCTTCTATCACCTTCAGAGTTTGGGGTTTCACGTTGAGGTCTTTAATCCATCTGGAGTTGACTTTTGTACAGGGCGAGAGGTAGGGGTTTAATTTCATTCTTCTACAAGTGGTGATCCAGTTTTGCCAACACCACTTGCTGAAGATGCTGTCTTTTCTCCATTGTGGCTTCTTGGCCCCCTTGTCAAATATGAGATGGCTGAAATTGTATGTGCTCAGATTTGGATCTTCGGTTTTGTTCCATTGGTCAACAGGTCTGTTTTTGTGCCAGTACCAGGCTGTTTTTATGACTATAGCCCTGTAGTATAGTTTAAAATCTGGTATAGAGATCCCTCCTGTGTAGCTCTTTTCACTCAGGATTGATTTGGCTATTCGGGGTCTTTTGTTTCTCCAAATGAATTTAAGAACTTTTGTTTCCAAGCCTGTGAAGAAACTCTTGGGGATTTTGATTGGGATTGCATTAAATCTATACAAGAGTTTTGGTAAAATGGACATTTTTACAATGTTAATTTTCCCAATCCATGAGCATGGGAGGTTTTTCCATCTTCTGAGGTCTTCTTCAATTTCTTTCTTTAAGGGTTTAAAATTTTTGTTGTAGAGGTCTTTGGTGTCTTTGGTTAGGTTTGTTCCTAGGTATCTTATTGTTTTTGAGGCTATTGTGAGTGGGAAGGTCTCTTTGAATTCTTTCTCCAGTTGCTTGTTCTTGGTGTAAAGAAAGGCCATTGATTTTCTAAGGTTAATTTTGTATCCTGCCACTTTGCTGAAGCTGTTAATCGTTTCTAGGAGTTTTCTGGTGGAGTTTTTTGCATCCCTTAAGTAAACAATCATATCATCAGCAAATAGGGATAGTTTGACTTCCTCTTTTCCAATTAGTACTCCTTTAATATCCTTTTCTTGCCTTATTGCTCTAGCAAGTGTTTCAAGCACTATATTGAAGAGGAGTGGTGATAGGGGGCAGCCTTGCCGAGTTCCTACCTTTAAAGGGAATGTTTCCGTCATTTCCCCATTTAGGATGATATTGGCTGTGGGTTTCCTGTATATGGCTTTGATTACATTGAGGAATGATCCCTCCAATCCAATTCCTTCTAGGACTTTAAGCATGAAGGGATGCTGGATTTTGTCAAAGGCTTTTTCAGCATCAATTGAGATGATGGTGTGGTTTTTGTCTTTGATTCCGTTTATGTGTTTGATGATGTTTATTGATTTTCGTATGTTGAACCATCCCTGCATCTCTGGTATGAATCCAACTTGGTCATGATGGATGATCTTCTTGATGTGGGTCTGTATGCGATTTGCCAGTATTCTGTTTAGAATTTTGGCATCTGTGTTCATGAGGGAGATGGGTCTATAATTCTCCTTTTTAGTTGTATCTTTGCCTGGTTTTGGTAATAGAGTGATGCTGGCTTCATAGAAGGAATTTGGGAGAATTCCCTCTGATTGTATACTTCTAAACAGTTTCAGTAATAATGGTTGTAGGTCTTTTTGAAATGTTTTATAGAATTCTGCTGTGAAACCGTCTGGGCCTGGGCTTTTTTTAGTTGGGAGGCTTCTTACTACATCCTCTATTTCTTCATATGTTATGGGTCTGTTTAAGCTGCCGATCTCTTCTTGGTCGAGCTTTGGTGATTCCCAGGATTTCAGATATTCATCCATTTCTTCTAGGTTTTCAAACTTGGTAGAATATAGGTTCTTGTAATATTCCCATATGATTTTCTGGATCTTTTCCTTGTCCATTGTGATATTTCCCTTTTCATCACAGATTGTATTGATTTGGAGTTGTTCCTTCTTTCTTTTTGTTAACTGGGCTAGAGGTCTGTCTATCTTGTTTATTCTTTGAAAGAGCCAACTTTTGGATTCATTGATTTTTTGTATTGATTTGTTTCTATTTCATTGATTTCTGCTCTGATTTTTGTTATTTCTTCCTGTCTGTTGTGATTAGCATTCATCTGTTTTTGCTCTCAAGTGCTTTTAGCTGTAGTGTTAGATCATGCACTTGTGCTCTTTCTGTTTGTCTAATGTAGGCACCCAGGGATATAAACTTCCCTCTTAGGACTGCTTTTAAGATATCCCATAGGTTTTGTTGTGTTGTATTGTCATTGACATTCAGTTCCAGGAATCCTTTTATTTCATTCTTTATCTCCTCCTTGACCCACTCATTATTCAAGAGTGTGTTGTTTAGCCTCCATGTGTTCTTGTAGGCAGTAAGGCTTATCCTGGTGTTGATGTTGAGCTTAATTGCACAGTGGTCTGATAGAATGCGTGAAATTATTTCAATCTTTTTGGATTTGTGGAGGTTTCTTCTGTGTCCCAGTATGTGGCTGATTTTGGAGAATGTTCCGTTGGGTGCTGAGTAGAAAGTGTATTCTCTGCTATTAGGGTGGAATATCGGTAGAGGTCTATGAGGTCCATTTGGTGTATCATATCTTTCAGTTCAGATGTCTCTCTGTTTATTCTTTGTCCTGTTGACCTATCCAAAGGACTCAGTGGGGTTTTGAAATCCCCTACTATGAGTGTACTGGGGTTAGTGTGTGACTTGTGGCCCTGGAGAATTGTCTTTATAAAGTTTGGTGCACTAGAGTTTGGGGCATATATATTCATAATTGTGAAATCTTCTTGGTGAATTGTATCTTTGGTAAAAATGTAATGGCCTTCTTTGTCTCTTCTGATTTCTTTTACTTTGAAGTCTATTTTATCTTGAGTTGTACTATTAAACCATTTATATGTGCTCTTTCTGCTTTTTAAAGGTAGGCACTAAGAACTATAATTTTCCCTATTAGGACTGCCTTTAAGGTGTCCCAGAGATTTTGTTGCATTGTATTCTCATTTTCATTTAGTTTCAAGAATACTTTGATTTCTTAATCTCTTCATTAATTAGTTGTAGTTCAGGAGTATGTTATTTAATCTCCATGAGTTCTGTGATTTTGCTGTTAGTTATACGCTTTATTGCACTATTGTTGGATAGAATGCATGAAATTATTTCATTTTTCTTTGAATTTTTTTTTACTTTTGTTTTGAATATTTTACTTTTGTATTGATCAGTTTTAGAAAAGCTTGCATGTGCTGTTGAATAGAAAGTGAGTTCTATGGTTCATGGGTGGAATATTCTGTGGGCGAACATGAGAAGTCCAGTTCTAAGAATTATAGGCATAGAAGAAGGAAAAGAATCTCAGGCCAATGGCATTGAACAGAACTTCAAAACTATTAGAGAAGAAAACTCCTCCAAATTACGGAAAGAACTACTGACAGAGATTCAAGAAGTACGTAGAATACTAACTAGACATGAACAGAACAGAAAATCGCCACTGCATGTCATAGTAAAATCGTTAAATATACAGAACAATGGAGGATACTGAAGGCTACTAGAGAAAAACAAGTTACATATAAAGGAAAGCCCATCAGAATCACAGACTTCTCAATGCAAACTATTAATGCCAGGAGAGCCTAGAGCAAAGTATTCCCAGCTTTAAATGAACTTGAATGCCAACCCCAAGAACTCTATCCAGCAAAACTACTAGGTTTGATAGAGAACAGAAAATGTTTCATGACATGAATAGGTTGAAAGAAGTCATGTCTACCAAATGAGCCAGAGAATACTTGAAAAAATAGACAAGACTGAAGGCATAAATCAGCGGACTCATGAGGTTACAGAAGGAAAACAAAGTAGGCTACAGAATGGAAATTCAAAATATATCCACAAACTTAAAGGAAGTAAATTGTCAGTATTCAGATATGCACCTTTCAATAATATTATTGAATAACCATGACCACAACTCCCCTGTCAAAATCGACAGACTAGCAAAATGGATCCCCAAATAACACCCAGCTTTTCATTGTCTTCAAGAAACTTATCTTACCTTCAAGTATAGAAACTAGCTTAGGGTGAAAGGATGGAAAATATTATAAGCAAATAGGTCTACAAAGAAAGAAAGTGTTGCAATTCTAATATCTGACAAAATAGATTCAAATTAAAAGTAGTCAGAAAAGATAAAGAGGATCACTTCATTGTAGTCAAAGGAACAACTGGCCAAGAAGATACTGCAATCATCAATACACATGTACAAAATTTTGGTGCAACCAAATTCATAAAAACAGTAATCCAGGACTACGAAACACAGATTAATACCAAATCAATAATAGTAGGTTACTTGGATATTTCACTTTCTCTAATAGACTGATCAACTGGACAAAGAATAAACAGACATCTGAATTGAATAACACATTACAAGAAATGGGCTAAATGGACATCTATAAATAATTTTAAGGGCAAGAGAAATAGATTTCCTGCTATGAGATAATGCATTCTATAAATGTTGGGGAAGACGCTCCCATGAAATCTCCAAATTTGATAGCCTAACAGGAAAAAAAGCAGTTCACATGTGAATATGGATGGGGGAAACCTCAGAAGGTCCGACATCAAGGTGAAGAGCAAAAAGCAGTCAATGGATTCTCAGGAGGTAGAATCTGTTTAATCCATTATCCAATCCCAAGTGGTCTTCCCTAAATATAAGTGTATGCAAGGACAACTACATACTATACACACACACACACACCACATATGTGTATGTGCATGAATAAATTTGGATATGTATAGGTAAGAAAAATAATCAAGGCCAGGCTTGGTGGCTCACACCTTTAACCCCAGCACTTGGGAGGCAGTGGCAGGTGGATATTTGTGAGTTCAAGCCTAGCCTGGATTACATAGCAAGTTCCAGGCCATCTGGAACTAAAGAGAGACCCTGTCACAAAAAATCCAAAAAAAAAAAAAGAATGCAAAGAAGAGCTAAGAAATTGAGAGAGCTAGTGGAAGAGACATAGTAGGAGATTGGAGGAAGTGGTGAAAATGATGAAATACAGTAGTTGTATATGAATTTCACAATAAGTGAATAAAATCATGTCATGTGATAAACTCTCACCAAATCTATGAATATAATTAATATAGTAAAATGATCCCATTCTCCCAAATTGATGTAAAGATCAGTGCAATCCCACCTAAAATCCCCAAGAGTTTGTTCACAGACTTGCAAAAAATTCCTTAAATTCATATGGAAAAACAAAAGACCCCAAATAGATAAAGTGACCCAGAAGCAAAAGCGCAATACAGAGGGGATCACTATACCAGATCAAAGTATATAACAGGCTAGGGTCATAAAAAACAAGCCCTGGTACTGCACAAAAAACAGACCCCTAGACCAATGGAAGCAAAACGAAGATCTAAACTTGAGCTCATACAATTTAGCATCACCTCATATTTGAGGAGGAAGGGGACAAAAGATACAGGGAGAAAGACAAGCATCTTCAGCAAATGTTTTTTGCAAAACTGGATCACCACTGTTAGAACAGCAAAATTAAAGCGTTGCTTCCCCAGCCTTCGCAGGTGGTAGGTATTCAGAAAATTGTGAGAGGAGCCCCTCCTCTCCCTCATCACCATCTTCGAGGTTTTGAAATGTGGTTAAAATTTTCCCTACAGCCTGGGGTCCTGGTATTCCCCTTCTGGCCACAGCTCAGTTTGGGGAGGTCACAGAGGCTGAAAGACAGTCCATGCCCTTGAGCATTTTGCAGCCATGCATTGCTCTTCTTCTATGCTCAAATTGAGCTTGTGATTCTGGGCTTGGTGGTGGCGCACGCCTTTAACCCAAACAAATGTCTGTGAGTTCTGGGCTGCCTAGCTAACATTTTTCATGTAGCTGTTTGTAATATACTCTGGTCAATCTAGTCATTGTGTTTTAAAAGTGCAGCTTTGGGGTGAATGGTGAAACAACAGCAATGTAGTCTGGACCACTCAGTTTTGATCAACCTGACCCCCGCTGAAAGGTGGGGCTGTGGGTTTGGGCACAACAGCCTGCAAATTGGTTTTTAATGAAGGAGGCTGGTACTCATGGATTATCACTTAGAGCTAAAAAATGGAAAAAAAACTGAGAGAAGAATGCAGGACAATGTATAGCAAATGCATGACTCGGTTGGGGCAGGTGGGGGGTAGGGAAAGGGAAATAGCCTGAACTGATTGGAGAAATGATGTATGAAATGCAACAAAGCTCAATAAAAAAAATAAATAATAAATAAAAAGGTGAGGGTGGGTTTGAAAGAGGTTGGGAGACCGAGTGATGGATGTTCAATATGAGTTTTTTAACTTGTCAAAAGTCCCATGGTATCAAAACATGTTATTATGTACAGTTTTGGGTTGTATGTATTAATCAATAAATGAATGACAACTATGCCATGCTCAAAAAAAAAAAAAAGCAGCTTTGATTCCATCTCACAGACACAGACTGTGGATCTCCACCTACAAGTTGTTCAAACAATTGATTCAAATCACATCTCACCAGCAAGCATGTTTAACTTAAAGTCTAAAAGAATCTAACAAAACAAACTTGTCCATAAGTTGTCTTTTTAAGAAACATTGATAGAAGTCTCTTTAACAACGTAATTAATTTTAAATAAAAAATTCTTTATAAAACTGTTTATGCTTCTTTAGGCCCATCTTCAAGCTGGTGTGTATTGTGAGTGAGTGTGTTCCTGCTTTCAATTTATTATAGTCCTAAGGTTTAAATCTATTTAACTAACTATTAACAAAAATAGATTCGACTCATAGAAAATGTTTGCTTTATAACCCTTAGTGTTAACAATTTTTAATTGGGTTTGTAGTTGCATATATTCATTTAATGTTATAATTGTTGTTAATTCTTATTCTACGTTATTTCTTATGGGTACTGTTATGTTGATATAATACTCCTTATAATAGACCTTGATACAAATTCAGTCTCATGGAAATTGTTCATTGTTGAGCTGCTATTTTTTGACCAATTATTTTATTAACTTACCTGTTGTGACAATACTGTTAATGGTAATTATTGATAATTAATAATAATTAAATAGTTATAATTGTTGTTATTATGAATAATTATTTATTTTTCCAAGAGTCTTAATAGCAGGACAAGATGGATCATTAAAGACAACAAACAAACTTTGGCCTGTACTACTTTTGGAAATCCTCAAACTTTAGATTTTATTAAATAAATATTAAGGGTCAGTTAGGCTTAGCATAAAGGGACCAGCTTAGGAATTTAATTGACCAAAGGGTACAAGGATAGGATAAAAATAGTACACTTTAGGTATGTTCATTAAGAGACAAGTTGGTTAGCAAATGGGCCTAAGAGGTGGTGCATATGGATCTCAGCGTGTTTTATGAGTTACTAGAACATTATATCAAATTATGTAAAAAAATAACCCTATAACTAAATTATAAAATTTCATGTTTCTCATTGGACATTCAAACGATATTGTCTTTCTTATCTTAAGGTTAACCTAATAAAAACTTTCTTAGTATGTATGTGTGGTATGTATGTATGGTGCGTGCACACCTGTGTATGGATGATGTGTACTTTTGTGGTTCTAAGTACATTATATATGTTAACAGCATAATAGATAATATAAAACATTGCCTCTGAAGTTGGAACTGGCCCTGTCCATCTTAAGATGCAATTTTTATAATTAAACACCAAACATAAGGTTCTGATTTCAACAGAGGTTATGGGTTATATGCTATCACAGCGAATTTGAAAAATGAAAATACGTACAACGGTTAGCAGCACTCTTGCAAAAACTATCTACAAAAAAAACAACAAAATGCCCTAAAGCCAAGTCGGTCTTTTGCAGTGTATTAAACTGCCCTGCTCTGGGAGCTCTCGCGGCCCCTCATTCACGGCCGCGCGGCGCGGCGTCGGCTCAGTAAGTGTGTAGGATTGGAGAGTGGCGCTCGCATAGCGGAATGCGTGCGACTCTGAACTTCGACTTATATTCTGGCCGTGAACTCCTGTAGGCAACAATTCACGTAAATAAAATCAGGGCTATCCTGAGCGGTGCGTTCTCAGTGCTCGACGCCGACAGGCGCTTAACCAGTGCAGCGACGAGAAGCGCCGCTGTGTGAGATCAGAGGGATGGTATGAGGGCGAATATACACAGAAGTGGGGGAGGAGCTGCATGCGTGTCGTGTGTTCGGTCTTCTCTCACGCCTGCTCGTATGAGTACCGGGACACAGAGTAAATGCGACCTGCCACGCCGCGTTCGCCTTATTACTCTCGCGCATCAGGTCTCGCTGGATCGTCAGCGATCAACTCTAGCGGCGCGCTCACCATGATATACGGCGAACTAGACTAGCGCGCTCGGCTCTCGGGGTACACGGTTATACATTTTTTACTTTCGACTTTCTCTAGGGGCGATGCTGATCCAGATCTAGCATGCCGCGCGAGAAGGACGTACTATTACTTAAAGTTCACGGCGGGTCAGGAACCGAGCGCCTGTCAGCCGATGGCCACACACACACGCTTTCCACGGATACACATACGCACACACCACATCACACCACAAGCTAACACTACACATACAGCTATTCTCTGGGGCCGACGATAACGTGAAGAGTTAATGGTTAGACACTTACGCATGATGGCTCCCTCAAGAATTTGGCACCGCACGTACGTTCGCGCCCAACTCCTCGCGCTTACAGGGACCGCGGCGCACGCCGTGAGCCACCACTCACTGGACTACAACTACGTTTCTCGTCACACGCATTTGCACTATCAGTCATCACGACCTACTTGGGTTGGGGCGGCTGTTGACACAGCGCCGGACACTGCTGGAAGATCAAGATCTCCGTCTACGGACCAGCCCATCAAGCAACTTGAGCTTCACAACTATAAATCGCATTATCGACTTTTTACATAACACAATAGCAGGTCCAGTGCTATGTCCTCTTGCGTCTACCGTCGGAAAGTTACAGTTTAAAAATGGTATGCATGGACACGTTGTAAAAATGATAAGAGTAGCAGTGTAGCGAGCCGTGAGTGCTGTAAAGGGTGAGTCGGCATGCGCCGGTCTAGCTGTCCGCGCGGGCGGACCGTAACGGGAGGCGAGTGTTAGAGGTCGGAGTGTAAGGCGAGGCTACAGTGCACGTGGAACGACCTCGCATCGGTGTGAGAAAGTGATGTGTTGGTGGAGTCAAAGTGGCGACTCGTGTGCCTAATTTGCTTCGTCTTTACTGTATTTTTCCCCCAATAACATGTACTTAGTGTAGATGATCAAACTTTATCCGACTACATAGAAGAACACACCAATTAGGCGCGTCGGTAATTCTTTAATGTCGTGCGCGAAAAGCGACGGGGCATCAACCCCCTATGCTGTACGGCTGGTCGGCAGCCGGCACAGGACGGTGCGCAGCGCGAGAGGCTAGTGACGGGTGCTGTCCAGCAGCGCGTGCCGTGTTGATATGAGCCTGTGGCGGCACGGTGGAGAGAACAAGCTGTATGATTTGGGACATACACGTGTTTTCGGGTGGGTGCACCCTGTCGAATCTAATGGAAGCACACCCAAAAGAGGGAGGGGGTATAATATTCCCTCTATGTTCCAAACTTTTGATAAAATTTTTTAATGTTAAAATCTTGAAGCTAACAATGGGAGGAGATTGGTATGTTCCCACAAGTAGAAACGCCAATCTAAATGTCCTGAAAATACACAATCTTCAACTGCAAGATGGACTAAAAAATGCCAGCAGAGAGAGGTTGACCCATCTGGACATTAAAAAAAAAGGAACCTCAGACTGCCAGAGTCACAGACACTGATCATCTCTCTAATTTCTATTTTGGATAACTGTTTAAAATGTGCCCTAATGAATTTTACCTTCCAGATGCTGAGAAACCGTTCTACCTACCTCTCACCTTTATAATGGAAAAGAAAAAAATGTGAGGGTAGTGGAGTCATTCCCCAACGGTAAATTGGAACCAACTGTAATAATGGTAAATCGTATAGAACAGGTGTGACTTCCTTCTTTGGTTGATTGATAGACAGACAAACTGGACAGAGACGGTTCTCTATCTAAAGCTGAATATAAATGTAATTTATAAGTGTTACAATTGAGCACAATGTGTTAAGACAAAGAGAGCTCTGATGTCAAAAATGGATTGTTCTGCCAAGGATATGTTGGCTGGGGAATCCAAGCCCCCCAAATTATAAGGCCCTTTTGCCTATAAAAATGGAAAATCAGCCAAAAAAAAGTGGTAATCCCTGTTAGCAAGATCTGTGTAAGCATGAAAACTATTTTGAGATATCACCTTACTTGGCTAATGTACAGTTGGCCTTTAACATGCCAGAGAGCGTTACCAAAGGCCACTAATGCCATAAAGCAAAATATTGCTCTCCTTGAGTCAAACAAGCAGGACTCTTGGTCCAGGATCAGCTACACGCTCAATGCCTGGAGATGATTTGGCAACAGTGGGCAGCCAGTGTCTAATAACATAGCCCAGAATCTATTTGGCTATTAGTCTCTCCTTGGAGGAATAATTCATGCTGATGACATAAGCTTACATCCTCTGTGGTTAAGAAATGTTTTAAGCCACAGTAAGAACTTGGTCATCTTTTATAGGAGAGACCAAATCACAAATTGTGGATTAACATAACATCCAAACGTCTGTGTCTAATGCCGCACGAGCATTAGCTTGCCACAATAATAATGTTTAATGCCTGTACATCTAATTGCTTGTGCTTTGTTAGTAGGATTAAAAGGGTACCCCTGGATAAGCTGTCAACCCATAAAAGGAAACAACCTACTGAGGAAAATAAGTAAATCTGCTTTGGCTTCTCAACCACCTGGTGCGCCCTCTCCAAGCCCAGGGAACAATTTGCGGAAGAGAGGCGTTGGTAGCATGTAAAGGGCTACGGAGAGAACTGGGGGTAAATTGTGAGATTACAGCAATATGGAGTGGACCTTAATTGAATCCACATGCTTGTGCATAACAGCGTTTTCCAATTGGACTAGGGGGAACCTTGGTTGTTCAAATATGCATACAATAGATGCTTGAAAACCCACCTTTACAAGGGGGGCTCCCCCTCTTTTTGTAAAAAAAGGGAGGAGTGTGGCAGTCTTGACAGAGTCCTGGTTAGACTTTAGTCTGGGAGTGGAAGCAACAGAGTTGATGGACATCGTGGAAAGTAAGACATGTTCTTCCTAGAGCTACAACTGGGAAAATGAAATGGGTCCCCAGTAAAGGCACCGGAGTGTCTCTTAAGAAGAGTTATTATCCTGTGGTGGGGACATTCTTAAAGCTCAATTTTAAATAGCTTAGATCTCTCTCTGGTCACTTCATATGATCCTGGAAAAATGACACCCCAGAGACAGACAACAGGTTAGGTAATAAGGTTAAAATCTTTTGGGGAATTTGGGATTCAATCTTGTAGGGATTAAACACCCTCCGGGGACTGTGGTCAGGTTTGAAGTGTTAGACAACAGTAATTGTGGGGGGTGGTTGAAGACATGATTAAGAGTCTGTTCTTTAGGGTAGAGCTGCTATAAAAAAAATGGCTTCCCTGTGATTTGCCTAGATCCTCTTAATGACTGATCACTAGCAAAACTTGTGTGAATTATCCACCTTCTGAAATCAAAACGCTTTTTGTCTTTTGGTATTTCCCTTTATCTCTCTTTGGTTCGCCTCTTAGTATCAACCAAATTCCTGACTTAGTGGTTGACTGTCTGATTGTCCCTCTCTTGAACTTTGTCCTCTGCACTAATCGACTAAGTGATACAGAGCACTTGCTAGTTGGAACTTACAGACCTTGAAGGTCTGCCATAGCTTACACTTGGTCCTTTCTTCGGCTGAGAGCATATGAGGAGACCCAGAAGCTTCTCCTGTGTATGCTGGGAGCAAAGCTGTCAGATATACATGCTGGCAGAAAATTACTAACTTGCTTATCTCCTGGGTTTACCAGAGCAACTTACTTATCTCAGGAGCTTAGGAGCCATCTTACTTACCTCAGGAATTTTCTTATCTCAGAAATTTACGATTACCAGCCTAGATCCCAGTGCGGATGATCCAGCTCCCAGTGCCGGTATTTTTAGATTTTAAAATATTACAAATCACAATTGGAGACGTTGTTGATGGGATTAGTAAAAAATAAGCTTAACAAAAAGACGAAAAAAAAACACAAACAACAAAAATCTTGGTATGAAAATTGGTCTTCCACCCTTTTTTTTGGTGGTCCACCTTATTACCTACTCTCCTGGGACCTGTCCTTGGATTGATCCTGCTAATTTCATTTGGGCCATGGGCGCTTAATTGATTAACCAGTTTTATTAAGTCCCAAATAGACTCCTCATTTACAGCCCGAGTCCATTATCATCGCTTGACCATCGAAGAAGAGGCTGATGACAAACCTGCACCCGCTCGCCTGTCCTTGCCACTGTTCTTGCACCTGCCATTCGGCTTGAGTTTCGCTCCTTGTAAATTATCGCCCCCAGGCTATAGAGTAGGCTAGCCTGTTCCAGTTCAGGTGGCCGCCCCAAAGACGGGCAACTTCCTCCCCCCTCTTACCAACCTAAGATAGGAGCCCTGAGGGTGACAGGGTTTCCAAAGACGGGTAAGGAAGTGGGTCTTGTAGAGGTCGATCTTAAGACAGGGACGGTCACATAAGCGGCTGATGGTGCCACTCTACCTGGATATCTCCCCGAGCCTTCTTAATGTAAAGAAGGGGGATATGTGAGGAGCTGTAAGCCTGTTCATAAAGAGTTAACTCTGAAATAGCTTCAGAGCTGTTCCCTAAAGGTGTAGACATGCAGAGAATCTTCCTACCTGCATACCTGATGTTCCGGAGGAAGCTTATCACAAGTAAACAGCTTCTGCTGGAGCCAACAGCCCGTGGAGGAAGCTTATCGCGAGCAAACAGTCTCTGCCGGCGCGAGCAGCCAGCCCGATAAACTTTTAACTTTTACAAGAGCTACCTTCCACCCCCTCCCCTCTTCCTGATTCTTCCTGCCTTTTACTAAATATATACTGCTGTCATTATTCAATAAATGAGACCTCGACAAAGAGCTTGCTTGCCTTGTCTCCTTTTTCTCTCTCGCTTAATCTTCACAGGTTTTGGGGTATCCCTCGAGTACCTGACGTTACATGTCCCTGCAGGCAGGGACACCCTACGTCTCACCCTGTACAAATATCAACTCCAAGTGGAACAAAGACCTCAACATGAAACCTGAAACTCTGAAGGTGATGGAAGAAAATGTTGGCAGCAACCTACAAGACATAGGCGTAGGAAAAGACTTTCTAAATCAAACAGCATCCATGCAGGAAATAAGGTCAACCATTGACAAGTGGGACCTCATCAAACTCCAAAGCTCCTGTACAGAAAAAGAATCATTCAGTGAAGAGAAAACCCACAGAGTGCGAGGAAACCTTTACCAGTGATACACCTGACAGAGCATTAACATCCAGAATATATAAACCACTCAAAAAACAAAGACCTAAGAAAACAAATGACCCACTCAAGAGATGAACAGAGACTTCACAAGTGAGGAAATAGAGGTAGCTGAGAAGCATCTTAAAATGTGTTCAACATCATTAATAATTAAGGAAATGCAAATTAAAACCACTTTAAGATATCATCTCATTCTGATAAAACTGGCCAAGATCATGAAAACAAAAGACATCAAATGCTGGAGAGCATGTGGGAAAGGGGAACACTCATTCACTGCTGGTTGGAATGTAAACACATACAATGACTATGGAAAGCAGTGTGGAGGACCCTTAAAAGACTCAAAATAAGCTTACCACCTGACCCAGTCATACCACTCCTGGGTATATACCAATAAGACTTACCCTACTGCAAAAGATACATGCACATCTATGTTTATTGCAGCTCTCTTCACAATAGAGAAGAGCTAGAACCAAACCAAGTGCCCCTCAACCAATGCAAAGAGTGGATAGAAAAAATGTGGTACATCTACACAATGGAGTTCTATGCAGCAGGAAAGAAAGATGACAACATGAACTTTGCAGGTAAATGGATGGAACTAGAAGACATTATGCTAAGTGAAGTAAGACAGTCTAAAAATAACAAATGACAAATGGCATCCTTCATCTGTGGATGCTAGCACCAAATATCTAGTAGTAAGGCAAACTGAGCAACATTTTCTTTTACCTGAAAGCAACTGTACCATTATAATGTGAATAACTTAATGGGATCTAAAATTACCCTACCACTTATTTTCAGACTTTGTAATTGTGGTATATGCGGGGACGGTATTTATGCATGCATTAGAGTAATATAAAATTAATGGGGAAAATGTGAATTCAAAAATGGTTACCCTCATTTGTGGATGCTAACACCAAATTCCCAGTTAAAAGACAAGCTGAACAATATTATTATATTTCTTTTATCTGACAGCAAATGTGCTGTTATAATGTGAATCGCTTAATGGACTCTAGAATTGACCTAGCACTTATTTTCAGACTCTGTAATTGCTGTATATGTGTGGAAAGTATGTATTCATATTTTGGAATTAACATACACTTTATTCTTGGAGGTCATAATTTTGATACATATGTCATGGTTATATAGGCATATTTTGGGGCAATACAAAGGGGAGGGGACAACAACAGAAAGAGTGGGTCAAAGAACTTGCTGATACAGTTAAATTCTGCCCCAAACAATAAGCCTCTGTAGTGAAAAACTTTGGAAAGACTGAGAGAAAGATGCAAGACATGTATGGCAGAAGGCATGAACTGGGGTGGGGTGGGGGGCAGGGAGAGGAGAATGTGTATAAATTGGACTGAAAGATAATGTACGAAATAAACAAGTCATCAATAAGAAAGGAAAATTGTTAAATATGTTAAAAGTGAATTCTGGGCCAGGCGTGGTGGTGCACGCCTTTAGTCCTAGCACTTGGGAGGCAGAAGCATGTGGATCTCTGTGAGTTCAAGGCCAGCCTGGTCTACAGAGTGAGTTCCAGAACAGCCAGAGCTACAGAGAGACCCTGTCTCAAAAAGACCAAAAAAAAAAAAAAGTGAATCCTGGAAACCTTACTGCTAACTATCAATCAAAATTGGTTTTCTAAACAGCTTAGGAATAAAGCAAATGTGTCTACTTACAATAATTCTATTTAGTACTCTACTATAGGCCTACTCTATGCAATGAGGTAAGAAAAATAAATTAATGATATTCAGAGTGGAGAAGAAAAGTAAAAGGCAAAACTGTGTTTAATCTCCTATAATGATAATTACTTTTGAAGAATTTGAACCTCATGATTGTTTGAAAAATAAATGTCCCAATTATGCTAAACTATTTGAGAACATGGTATATGGTTCCCGGTTGATGGAGATCCATGGGACACTCATTAAATCCCTAGAAGTGCACTTTTCTGGAAGAAGCAAGTGATTGGGGACAATTTGAGAGTTCATAGCCTCATTCTACCTCCACCTTGCCCTTTGCTTACTGTGGGTACTGGAAAATGAGCTGAAAGCTGCTTCTTGCCATGCTTCCCCCAACATAATGAACTCTTATCTCTCTAGAAACATACGTCAAAATAAACTCTTCCTTCCACAAGTTTCCTTGGTTATGTTGATTTATTATAGCAACGGAGAAGTCACTAATACAAATTTCATTATAATTGAATATAAATGTGTTTGTCTCACTAAAATCTAAATAAATTATTTTTCTAAAAACCTATCTTGAGTTTCCTGTACAGGCATATACTAGTGGCAAAAATTTTATCACTTATTTATTTGAAAATTTATTTGGAAAAAGAAACTAAAGAAGAAAATGATTATTCTTTTACACATACACTAAAACATAAAAGGTTTTAATAAAATATTTAGAAAATAGTAAACTAAACATTCTTCAATTAGTATCACAATCATAAAGCTATGTCTCAACCTGTATGGTTGCAAGCCAACCACAGGTTAATTGAGCATTTACTATGAACTATTTAAAGCACTTTATATGTAATCACTCCATTTAACTGAAAAAATACACTTCTGGTTTAGTAATTGATATGATTTTCTTTTAACAGAAGAGAAAACTGAAATTAAGGATCAAAATGGTAGGAACAGGCATGATGACATAAATGCTTTAATCTCAGTATCCAGATAGCTGAAGCATAAGAATTTCCATGAGGTTTTTTNTGGCAAACTGCTTATTTTCAATATGGCCCATGTGCACAAAAACCAAAATCCTTACTGTCAAACTATCGGTTCATTGACTGCACATGAATTATCCCAAAAGTAGATCCCTGTTTCAAACAGCTAGTTATACTATATATACACATGTGTAAAAAAAAAAAAAATATATATATATATATATATATATATATAAGTAGTCCCGTATAAGCAAGCACAAATAAAACAAAATAGTGTTATATAATTCTATTTTATTACCAGAATGAAGCAGGGCAAGGAATTGAGTCTGTTTAAGAATCTATGAATCTATAACAATTTTGTGGATGTGTGTGTCTGTCTGTCGGCCTACCTGCCTCTGTCTGTCTGTCTGTCTGTGTGATGTATGCTTATGTGGAGTCCAGAGGTCAATGCTGAGTGTTTCCTCGATTGCTATCCATCTGATTTACTTGAGATAAGTTTTTTCATTACCTTGTGCACAACAGATTTAGTGAGCCTAGCTGGCCATTGCATTCCAATGATCCTCCTGTTTCTGCTCTCATGCTAGTACTGGGATTAGTTTAATGCTGCTATTGATGCCATTTTAAGAAGATGCTATAGATTCATACTAGTTCCTGATTCTTGCTTAGTATAAATCTTATCCACTGAGCCATCTCACCAGCCCACAATCTGCACTTTTAATACCTATAGTTGAATTATATATAGGAGTGTGCTGGATAGCTTTAGTGTCAACTTGACACACCTGGGTTGAGGGAGCCTCAACTGGGGAATTGGCTCCATTGGATTGGCCTGTGGCCACGTCTGTGGAGTATTGTCTTGATTGTCAGGCAATGTGGGAGGGAACAGCCCACAATGAGTAGTGCCACCCTGGGCAGGTTTTTGTGTACCGTGTAAGAAGGCAGGCTGGGTATGAGCCAGTGGAGCAAGCAAGTGAATAGCATTCCTCCATGGCTTGTGCTTCAGCTCCTGCCTCCAGGTTCCTGCCCTGAGTTCCTGCCTTGAGCTCCCTAAGTGATGAACTGTGACCCAGGAGATGTAAGCTGAATAAACCCTTTCCTCCCCAAGTTGGTGTCGGTCAGAGTGTTCTGTCACAGCAATGAAAGACAGACTAGAACAAGGAGTATAGTTGAATTTTAATTAATTAGAACTATACAAAAAGAAACTCATATCAATTTCTCTTACTAAGATAAGGAGTTGCAAACTTTAAACTCCTGATACAGAATTTTCTTAAGAAAATTTCCAATGAAATAGATTTCTAGTCTTTTCTTAATATTTAATTTCTAGGCTTATAAGTTCTTTAGACAAATTCAAAGACTTGGTGGTCCATGAATTTATTAATGAGATAAAATAGAGATTGACATTTCAGAAAATTAACTAGTAATAAAAGAATAAGAAAAATATGACTTTGTTTCTTATTTCCAATCTTTGGATAATGAGATTATTAAATAACCAGAACTCTCCTTCTCAGGTAGTGTAATGGGATTTTCTAGTATATTGGTATTTCTACATATCTGGAGAATAAACATCATGCAGGTAAACAATTGGCTATCTAACTAAATATTTACTAGTATAAATCTTTTTGTTTTTGTCTCTTTGAGACAGGGTCTCCCTTTAGTCCCAGCTGGCCTGGAGTTCACCATGTAGACCAGAAAGGCCTTGAACTCACAGAGATCCGCCTGTCTCTGCCTCCCAAGTGCTAGTATAAATCTTTATAAAGAACTCAGGACCTGACACATCAGGAATATGTGTAAATTTCCTCTGTAATGAAATTTTCATAATATATTTATACTGAATTAATATGTAAATGTATATAATAGCAGTAAATCCATATACAGGTAATTGTGAATTGGTGACTTTTGAGTAGTCTAACACTTTCTGAATTATCCTCCCATATCTGAAATAAATAATCTATTAAACAGGACAGAGAACTATTGTTCATTTATTCATCACGAGGCTGAGACACAAATCAAATTTTCAAAATATTCAGAGAAATTTACCATGAGAGAATTACTCAATGTGTTGTAAAAGATAGTTTAATATAACATTCAATGTGATAATGGGACTGTTGACACTTGGTTACTGAAGTGTTCAGAAGCAGCAAAATTGGGCTTTTAAAGTCAAAAGACTTGATGAGGTGATTCCTCAACTGGCAGTTGAACTAATAAGAAAATTGTGCAATGGCAACATTATCAACTCAAAATGAATTCGCATGCTTTTCTCAAACCTTTTTTATTAGGCATTTAACGTAAATCTGCCTGATGGTAAAATAGCTGATATGTAATTTAGAAAGGTGATATGGCAAAGCACCAAGAAAGATGCTTATCAAAAATGCACATATGAACAAATACAGAGTTCACTTATAACCTCATAAAATACAAAGTTTTACATAATGAAATTAAAGCAAATTTTCATGAGATTTATATATTAGGCCTCAAATATTATGATATTTTATATCCACATAGGTTAGTTTCACTTGAGAAATCACTGATCACATTTCTCTTTACAGATATCAACTGATAACTATTTTTGTTTGATTTTACATACTCTCTCCTTTTAAAATTTTTAATGTTAGTTGTTAATTTATTGAATTTTTGTGAATTTCATACAATGTACTTTGATCATATTTAAACTCCCTACTTTATCTGCATCCTCCTTCACTAACCCAACCTGATTACCTGATTTCATATATATATATATATATATATATATAGATAAAGACTATAATATTTTTAGAGAGAGAGAGAGAGATCCACTGTGTCAAAATTGTGTCCCTTAATGCCCTTTGGTGTGAATCAATCCATTAGATCCTCATTAGCCTAACCAGCTTCTCACGCTTAAAAATAACTGACTCTCCATAACCCAGTGGCATCTTTTAGTAGCCAGTTATTCCTCAGCTAAGATTGGGGTTTCTTACAAACTTTTTTGTCTGTTTGAGACTATGTGGGTCTTGCCTGTGCTGTCATCATTGCTATGAGGTCATAAGAGGAAAAGATAGCTGTCTGTAAGATTCTGTTTCTTTGTGATTAACTACTTCAATCTATTTCATCTTGCTCTTACAATCTTTTACTCCACTTCCCTGAACCTTTGGAGGCAGAAGTTCTATATAAGCATACTAGTCACAGATAACTAATTTGTAGTCTCTTATTCTCCACATATTGGGCAGCTGTGGGTCTCTAGGTTTGTCATCATCTGCTACACGAGGAAGATTATCTGATGGGAGTTGAGCAATGCATAATGAGCTATTAGGAGTGAGTTTAATACTATTCTATTTAGCAGAATAGTAATAGCAAGCTCTACACTTTGGCCTGTTGCCTGTCTTGACACAGGTTTCTAGGTCTGATATCAATGTCATGTGTGGGCTTCATCATGTGAAGTAGATCTTGAATCAAATCAGAAAATGGTTTGTTACTCCCATAATATTTGTACTAGTATTTCACAGTGGGCATATCTTGCCAGGCTAGGTTTTGTTGTAGCTCTGAGGATGCACAGCTGAGCAAAGTTGTTCATGTTTCTCTTCTAGTAACATGCACATCAAGTTGCAACACCTTGAAAGTTATCCAGTAGAGGTGAAGCTTTGAAGATGGTATCAGTTTGAATTCTCCACGTTTATTCTACAACTCCTGAAATTAGTAGCCTTGGCAATAGGATCTTATTGTTAAGTACTAATGAGTAATCAAGAGCTAGCAATTACCAGTATGTTTGAGGATCTATGGCACCCCTGGTCAACATCTTCAAAAGGAGTTCTTTCCTTTGGATTATTTTCTTTGTTAAGCTATGGTGTTTAGTAGAGGCAATGTCTCCCTTTTATAGGGTAAATCCTTATAATTTCTTTTTGTATTAAGTATGTATATACTTTTAGAGGCTTCTAAGTTTGTAGATTTCCAAATGAATTTTTCTAAAAGGCTTTACTGTTAGGTATTCCTACCCATACTCATTCCTTACTATGCTGGTTTAATTTTGTTCAAAAAAGAGTAGAGAACATAAAAATTCAGTGAGCAAATCACCCAGTATCATTGTAATGTGAGCTTCAAAATCACTGTACTAAGCAACTTAGCTTTTGCATTTTTTGTGTGTATGTGTGTATGTGTGGGCGTGTGTGTGTGTGTGTGTGTGTGTGTGCCTGTTTGTCTACATAAACAAAGCCACAAACTCCCATGTATATGTGTAGTCTCAAAGAAGCCATGCTCTATAATTCACTATAATCACTTTGAATACATTATTTTGAGACAGATGCAGATAACTTTTTTTAAAAATTGAGATAAATCCTTGTTTTCATGGTCATGGACATTCCAACAGAATCCAAATTCAGTCTAATAGTCTTTAGATTCATACTTTGAGGTAGTAATAACGTTTATCATGCAGTTATTCAAAAGCGTTCACAAAGTTCTATTTCCTTTGCTACTAAATTCTAACTTAATACTGATTCTCTTCTTTGATACTAAAAACATTGTCCCACACTTTAAATAGAAAAGTTAGATGATGTATATCTAAATAATTTAAATATTATAAATCAATAAAGTTGTTTTAATTATAATAAATAGTCATTTTGTCATTATCATTTAATTCATTTGAATAGTAGGATATTTTAAGGACAAACTCATAACTTGTTCATGAGTAGAGAGTTTAATTATTTGCATCATTTCATATATAATTAAGTTAAATTTTAAAATACTAAGCAGTTCAAGTGAGTATAAATGGTGAGTTCAGAAATCCTCTTGAAACTGATTCTGATTCCTCTCTTTTCATTCATCTCACCATAATACCTTTGTTTCTGACTACCTACATAACAAAAGAAAGCAGACCCTGATATTACCTTTAAATTGCTTTAAGCTCAAAGTATGAACTTCTAAAATCTTTTGATAATTCCTTAGGTTGCTAAATTTGCTGTTTAGAGCTATTGTCCTGGGGGAGCAATTATAAATAGTATATTAAACATCTGATTTTCCTGGCTGTTGGGGAGGGAGTGCAATCCACTCTTTAAACAGAGCTTAAGTCATACAATAATGTTTAGTTAATATTTTCATGTATTCCTCAGAAATATATATAGAAAAATATTTGAAATCAGTGTTTTCTTATAGTGTGGGATTTGTTAGGAGTCTTTTCCCATGCATGTTATTTCTACCATAATCACCTTTGTGTTGTAACACCAGCTTGAAAATGATCATTATCTAACCACAAACTTTTATTTTGTCATGGTACTCAATTATTACTAAAGACTGATCTAAGATGAAGGGTGATGAGTTTTCTCAATCTCTACGACACTTGATGGAGATATATATATATATAATAATTATCTATATATATATATATCTATAATCAATTTTCATTGATAGTACCCAGTGGTTAAGTTAAATTACAAGCCTTTCTTGTCCTTGTGCAAGAGGAAAGAAAGACAGGAGTACTCAAGATATTTAAGCATAAATATTTGGGATGCAGTTTGGAATAAAATGTTCCTAACTTACTAATGGGTTCAATGTTGGGCGATAATGTGTAACAGCCAGACTTCCATTATCAGTAAGTATTCAATTGTTAACATTTTCTAAGATGGTGAATGCCAAGAAATACATGGTTTGGGACAAGGTGGAAGTCAAAAGAACAACTTTAAGCTTAGCTCTCATAATATGTTCTAACTATGGTTGATGCTGTGAGGTGAATGAACAGTAGGAGAGCCACAGACAGAATAGTTAAATATTTTATTATTTCTTCAAATGTTTTACTGTTTCTCCCCAAAACAATAAAATGGGTTAAAATTTCTTATACAGAAAATAAATTATTTTCAAATTCAGCAATCTGTTACCACATAAATCTAAGTCAAATGTTTAATTACTATAACAGCTATGTACTTGTACTCACTATTGTGTCTGTTGGTCCCCCATTTCCCAGTTATGTCACAACATTAACTGGAATCAAAACATCGTGCTATTGGCATTTGCTGACAAGAAACTAGGTGTAGTCTGCTGCAATTCAACGTTGACTCTGTCAGTTGTTTAAGGAAATTTTGTTCCAAAATATACCTAGAATCATTTCACTTATCTCTTCCTCTATACTGTCATCTTAATCTGAGTCACAATTCTCATCAGGCCCATTGCAATAGTCTGAAATGATATCCCTGATTCATTTCCTTGACCTCACATAACATAAAAGTTTCTGTTATGTTTTCAACTTATTTCCCCCTATGTTTAAATATTTGAAGACATGCCATTTTCTTTTTTTCTTTCTTGGTCTTTTCGAGACAGGGTCTCCCTGTAGCCCCAGCTGTCCTGGAACTCACTCCGTAGACCAGGCTGGCCTTGAATTCACAAAGATCCGCCTGCCTCTGCCTCCCAAGCATTTTCATTAGAATAAAACTTTCATCCTTATTTTCAAGACCCTCTATGATCTCTGCCAACTTATCTTTAATAAAAATTAGTATCATGCTTATGGCACTCCTATTTATTGAACTCTAGCCACATTGAAATCCCCTCTCTTCTTAGAGAAAACAGTGCATATTTTAGGATCTATTAATCAACTATCATATTTATTTATCAACATGCCCTTTGCATCACTAACTCTTATTTTTCCATGTACTTAGCATTTTAGAAGTCTTTGAATTCTCTGGGTAGCATTTTCTACCATTGACAATCTTTTTAAGCACACACAGTATCTTGCTGTTAAAAGTAAGGGAGATTAGCAGGGCTTGGTGTCACACATCTTTAATCCTACCTAGCACTTGAGAGGAGGAGGTAGGTGAATCTCTGTGAGTTCAAGGCCAGCGTGGTTTACATAGCCAGTACCAGGATAGCTGGAGCTACAGGCAGACCCTGTTTCAAAAAAAAAAAAAAATAAGTAAAGGAGATGAAAGCCAGGCCTGGTGGCACACAACTTTAATCCCAGCACCCAGGAGGCAGAGGCAGGTGGATCTCTATAAGTTCAAGGCCAGCCTGGTCTACATAGTCAGTTCTGGGACAGCTAAGGCTACAGGAGTATGCTGTCTCGAAATGACCTGAAAAAAATAGTAAGGGAGATGGAAAAGTTGGTGTTGGAAGATAGTGATAGGTATTTGGCTGAAGAGCGCACTGACTATTCTTGCAGAGGACCCAGGTTTGATTCCCAGCAACCATATGACAGTTAACAACTGTTCAGAACTCTAGTTCCAGGGGAATTTGACACTTTCTTCTGACCTCTGCAGGAACTACATGGCAAAGGTGTACTTACATACATGCGGACAATGCACTCATACAGATAAAATTAAATAATACAAATTAAATATAAAATTATATGATTTATATATTTCCTTCACATTCTTACCCACTCAAACAATAGAATGTAACTGATATGACTATGGTTCACTATTTAACCCCAGTTTTTAGATAACAATCTGGAAAATAAAAGATTTTTTCTAGATTTTTCTAGATTTTTCTTCTAGATTTTTTTTCTGGATTTTTCTAGATTTTATTCCAGATTTTATTCTAGATTTTTTTCTAGATTTTTTCCTAGATTTTTCTAGATTTTCTCCTAGATTTTTTTCTAGATTTTATTCCGGATTTTTCCTAGATTTTTCTAGATTTTCTCCTGGATTTTATTCTAGATTTTAGATTTTTTCTGGATTTTTTCTAGATTTTATTCCAGATTTTCTCCTAGATTTTTTTCTAGATTTTATTCCAAATTTTTCCTAGATTTTTCTAGATTTTCTCCTGGATTTTATTTAATTTTTATTTGAGTTTTTTTAGTTTCTCTGTGTTACTTTCCAGATCTGATATTCTTTGTTGCTCCTCATTCTACTCTGAGGTCTTTTTCCTTCTTTCTTCTTGATTGAATGTGTGTTATAATTCCTTTGTTTTCCATCCTGTGGTTTCTTTAGTACCTCCATTTACTTTTTGAGCTTCTCAATCTCTTTTTGGTGCTTCTCAATCTCTTCTTGTGTTCCTTACTTCGTTGCTTGGCGTCCTTTTTTAGTGTTTCTACTTCCTTTCAGAGTTTGTTTTTTTCTCCCTCTAGTTTTTTGTGGTAGTTGTGTCGGTCTGTTCCTTTAGTCCTTTCCGAAGTTTGTCATTGAATCCCTCTAGGTCCTTTTTGATTTTTTCATTCTCTCTCTTTTAGTTCTCTGTACTTATTTTTTTTTCTCCTTCTAGTTCTTCCTGGAGTTTGTCAATCTGTTCCTTTAGTTCTTTTTTTTTTTTTTTTTTTCTAGTTTGTCATTGTATCCCCTCTAGGACCTTTTTTGAGTTTTTCATTTCTCTCTTTAGTTCTCTGAATTCCTCTTTATGTTCTTAATTTCTCTGCATGGTCTGCAATTATTCCTCTAAGATCTGTTCATTGGGTCTCCGCCTCAATGGGGTTCCCATTGTAGCTAACTCCTACTGGTTGGTAGCGCTTGATGCAGGATTTCCTGTGCCTTTCCCATGTGTCCCTTCGTGTGGGGTTCTTGGCATTGTGGGCTTCCCCATTTTTGTGGTTCAGGATCACAAATACCTTTTCGCTATGTTAGCGGATGGTTTTTCACTTTCCTATGTTAGATTGTTTGTTTTTTTTTCACCTTTCCTCCTCCTTTTTCTGGAGTATTGACTTTTTTAGTTTTCTATTTTGCAAACCACTTTTCTCTTCTTGCTCTTAAGGTTCTCCAAGGAAAGGTCCAATTGGATTCTCACCAATCTCGGGGGGGGGGGGATGCCTGACCTAGCCCGCACCCGGAAGCCCGCACCACGGTGCCAGGCCACTAGCACAGGCCCANCTAGATTTTAGATTTTTTCTGGATTTTTCTAGATTTTATTCCAGATTATTCTTCTAGATTCTACGACTGATCTGGTTTTTCTAGATTTTCTCCAATTTTTCTAGTTATTCATTTTTCCTAGATTTTTGATTTTCTCTAGATTTATTTCCTTATTAGATTTTCTGTTTTTTCTAGTTATTAGTTTTCTCCTAGATTTTTTTCTAGTTTATTTTCATTACGCGTCTAGATTTTTCTCCTAGATTTTTTCTAGATTTTGATTTTTTTTTGTTTCTGAGAATTTTATTCGAGATATTTTCTCGTATTTTTTTTCTGAAGATATTTAATTTTTCTAGTTTTTTTCTAAGATTTTTTTTTTTTCTTTCATTCTTTGTATAACTCTGCTTTTTCTCAGCCTATTTCTTCATTCTAAGATTTTCTTTTTTTCTAGATTTTCTAATTTTCTAATTTCGATTTTTTCCTGTACTGATTTCTGGGTTTTTTCTAATTTTTTTTTTTTTTTTTTTTTTTTTTTTTTTTTTTTTCTATTTTCTTCGATTTTTTTCTAGTTTTTTCCTAGAATTTTTCCAGATTTTTTTTCTAGATTTTTTTCTAGATTTTATCCCAGATATTTTCTAGATTTTTCTAGATTTTCTCCTGTATTGATCTTTGTTCGAGGTTTTTCGAGTTTTTTTTCTAAGATTATTTTAGATTTTCTCCTAGATCTTGTTTCTAATTAATTTCTTCTAGATTTTCTAGGTTTTTTCTAGATTTTTATTAAAGAATTCTCTTCTTTTTTATTTTTTATACAACATATTTTTTTATTGATGCTTTGTGCATTTCATACATCATTTTCCAATTCAGTTCAGGCTATCTCCCCTTCCCTTCACCCCACCCCCACCCAAAACGAGATCATGCATTCGCCATGACTGTCCTGCCATACTCTCTAGTTTTTTTTTCCCAATTTTTAAGCTCTAAGTGATGATCCATGAGTACAAGCATCCCTCATGTACTTAACCATTGCAGGCTTTGTGCCAAACACCCACAGGCCCCACCTTCCAGCGGGGGGTGAGGGGTTGTATAGTTCCATCAGGATTAATCAAAAGAGGTCCGACTACATTGCTGTAAGTTTCACCCTTCACCCCAATGGATCCTCTTACATTCTAACCACGCCTCTCTCGCAGCCAGGCTTATTCCCTAGGCTTTAGAAAAGGGGCCCAAGTGGATGAGAAGCAGAACAGTCCACTCCTCTGAGCTGTTTGCTCCTTGGATTAATGGTCAGTTCCTGGCTGTTTCCTTTCCATCGGGCTGACAGTCTGTCCAGGAAATAAACCTTTGATCCTACTAATGAAGCACAATCAATTAGATATATAGGTATTTTAAGCAGTCTTAATATTTGGTAGGTAATAGCTTTGTATATAGACATATTATGCTTAAGATGAGATGTTGATCCAGACGAAATAATTTTTTTCTGTTAAATATGATGGGGTCTTACTGTGCTTATGATTCTCCTAACCTGTAAGAATGGTAAGCTTGTGGCATCAGCCATGGTTATTCCCTCCAGGAGAGAAGCCAATAGCCAATTAGATTTGATGTGATATCAGGCATATGGCTGGCTCTGCTGCACATTATTTCCGGACAGGTGAGGTGTAGCTGGTGCTGACGGTGGAGTTTTGCTTGACTCAAGGAGACCCCCCCAGTTATTTGCTTTATTGGTTTTAGTGGCCCTTGGTACACTCTTCTGGTATTCCAGAGGCCATCTGTAACTTGCAGTGTGGGTCTCAAATGCATCTTTTCCATGTTAACATCAGGTACTTTGGCAGCAGGGCTTTCCTTACTGCCTCTTTCTTGCAGGTATCCCAGTTTAGAGGTAAGGAGCCTTTCCTTTTGTGGGACCCTAGATCCCCTGGCCACAACATCTCCCTGGTGAAATAATCCATTCTGATGTCAGGCTCCTGTATTGATATATTTTGCTTAAGGAATAGTTTAAGAGACTTGTGTTATATTTGGTTCTGAACTGAGAGCTAATCCTTTATCCTACAGTTCTCTGTGCTTTAGTTCAATTAAAGAAGGCATTTTATATACCGTTTTAATAAGAGATTACCTCTCATAATGTTGTCTCCAATTTACAGTTGGAGAGAAACCCCATCATCGTCATATTCTCCTTGTTTCTGGGGGGAGGCCAATAAATACTCTCATATAAAACAAAACCTTTGTGGCACCTAGAAAGTAAGTTCTCATCAGGAAACCCATCTTATAATAGTTGTTCACAACAGTGATTATATCTCCATTTAACTCGGAATGCATTACCCGTTTTTATCAGAATCCTGTAAACCAATGTTGTTTAAAAAAAATACAAAAAACAATTATTTAAAAGCAAAACACCATGTATCCTGTAGAAGTCTGAGCAAAAACTGTGGTACTGTTTGTTGAACTCACTGTCATTAAATATGCATAATCGAACATACACCAGTACCCTCACCCACCCCTCCCTCCTTCCCAAATTCACCATTTCGTCCATTTTCTGATGCGTCTTTCTGTTGTTGTTCTTTTACTAGCATCCCTCTCCACATGAAAATTGGTTTATACTCTGGGGTTATGGACTAGCATCCACTATGAGGGAGCACCATTTGTCGTTTGTTTTTCTGGGACTGTGTTACTTCACTTCACTAATGTCTTCTAGCCCATCCATTTACCCTGCAAAGTTCATGATGTTGTCCCTCTTTCCGCTGCATAGAACTCCATTGTATAATGTATCCACCATTTTCTTATCCACTCATACAGTTGAGGGGCACCTGGTCTGGTTTCCAGCCTTTTTGCTATTGTGAACAGAGCTGCAATAAACATAGCTGTGCATGTATCTTGCAGTAATGATGGTCTTGTGGGTACATCACAGGAGTGGTATGACTGGGTCAAATGGGGAAGCTCTTTTGATCTTCTAAGGGTTTCTCCACACTGATTTCCATAGTGTTGTACAAGTTTACCTTCCCACCAGCAATGGATGAGTGTTCCCCTTTCTCCACAACCTCTCCAGACACTTGGTATCATTTGTTTTCTTGTCCTTAGCAGTCTTATTGGTGTAAGGTGATATCTCAAAGTGGTTTTAATCATTTTCCTTAATTTAGAGATTGTTGTTACACTTTAAGATGTTTCTCAGCCATTCTATTTCCTCCTTGTGAAGTCTCTATTCAGACTTGCTCCATCTTTTGAGTGGTTTCATTTGTTTTCTTTCTTCTTTCTTTTTGGTAGCTTGTATACTTCTGGAGATTAATGCTTTTGTCAGATGAGTCTGCTGTGAAGGTTTCCTCCCACTCTGGGGTTTTCTCTTCACTTCCTTTATTGTTTTTTTGAAGCTTTGAGTCAGAAGCTTTTGAGTTTAAGAGATCCCTTGTCAATTGTTGACCTTATTTCTTGATGGCAGCTGTGTCTGATTTAGGAAGTCTTTTTCCTACACCTATGTCTTTTAGGTTGCTGCCAAGTTTTCTTCTATCACCTCCAGAGTTTGGGTTTCACTGTTGAGGGTCTTTGGTCCATTGGAGTTGACTTTTGTCCACAGGGTGAGAGGTAGAGGGTTTAACTTTCATTCTTCTACAAGTGGTGATCCAATTTTTGCCAGCACCACTTGCTGAAGATGCTGTCTTTTCCTCCTTGTGTCTTCTTGGCCCCCTTGTTCAAAATATGAGGTGCTGAAATTGTATGAGCCTCAGGGTTTTGGAATCTCAGTTTTATTCCATTGTCAACTGGTCTGTTTTGTGCCTAGTACAGGCAGTTTTTACGACTATAGCCCTTGTAGTAATAGTTTGATGAATCTGCGTATAGCGATCCCCCCTGTATGCTCTTTTCCTCAGGTTGCTCTTTGGCTGTTCGGGGCTTTGTTTTTCCAAATGAATTGGAGGTTTTTTTTTCCAAGCCTGCTGAGAAATACTCTTGGGGGATTTTTGATGGGATTGCATTAAATCTGTACCACTAGTTTGGGTAGATGGACATTTTACTATATTTATTTTCCAATTCCATAAGCATGGGAGGTTTGTCCATTCTCTGATGTCTTCCTCAATTTCCTTTTGCAGGGGTTTAAAACTTTTGTTGTAGAGATCTTGGTGTCCTTGGTGGGTTTTGTTACCTAGGTATTTTATTGTTTTTGAGGCCCTTTTGCCCCTCTGGTCCCAGCACAAAAGAGACTAGGACTGTCCTGCCCATGGCCCCCTACCTGCGGCAGAGGCGGCAGATGCCTGCCCAGGTAACTACTCCCGCCCGCACCAAGGTGCAGGCCACTAGCACCGGCCCCTCTGGTCCCAGCACAAAAGAGACTAGGACTGTCCTGCCCATGGCCCCCTACCTGCGGCAGAGGCGGCAGATGCCTGCCCAGGTGACTACTCCCGCCCACACCAAGGTGCAGGCCACTAGCACCGGCCCCTCTGGTCCCAGCACAAAAGAGACTAGGACTGTCCCGCCCACGGCCCCCTTATTCAGGGAGGCCCCTGCTACACTCTGCCTGGCCTCTGTGGCTCTCTGAAACCACGGAGGAAGAACTGATAACCCCTTCATTCTTGCATACTTTGTACCTCTAAAGCCAGCACCACGTGAATGAAATTGCATGAATTTGGCTGCAAGTTGGGGATGGACTCTGTCCTACTTTAACCACATTTGCAAATTTTCTCTGCCCTGGACTTGTTGGAGTAGAAAATGCTTTCAGTATTTTCCTTTCAAAAATTGGAGGCTTACCTGGGTGTGGTCTTGCCCTGAAGGTACTGTTGCTGTTGTTTACTTATAAATCTCTAGGCCTCTCCTTAATCACATTAATCTCACTTTTTCCATTGTTTACTTGTAAATAGCTAGGTCTCTCCTTAATCACTTTAGTCTCCTTATCAAAAGGAACCTTTCCTTCTCTTGCCTTGGCCCCACCTTTAATCTTCCTAATGCATTTTTCAGATCCAAACTTTACATTCTGCATTTCTTTCTCCCCCATATGCTCTTCTTCACTGTAGATCTGTACAATATTCACCATTAATAGCCACACAACCATTTCTACATTAGGCTGTCTTGAAATATCCTCTGCCAAAGACATTAGTCCATTGCTTTTCAACTTAACATCAGGCAAGCATTTGGGCTGTGGGTAAACTGTGGCCAGACTCTTTGATAAAAGATCCCGGTTGCTGCCTAAGTCTTTATTTTCCTCTGGAACTATATTTTCTGCATCAATGCTTTCTTCCAGGCTTCTACTAGAATAGCCTATTAAGCTCTGCTTAAAGTAGTCAACAGCTTTTCTAGACCAAAGTTCCAGAGTCCTTCATGTTTCTCCAAACATCCACATGGTCAGGTTTTTCACAGCCAACAGCCCACTCTCTGGTACCAAATAACTGTATTAGTCAGTTTTCTGTTGCTGTGATAAACCACCACGATGAAGGGAACTTAAAAAAGGAAGAGTTTATTTCAACTTATGATTGACAGTTCCAGGGAATCAGAGTCCATTGTGGTGAGAGGCATGGTGGCCGGGGCTGGAGCAGCAAGCCGAGGTTCACATCTCAGAATAAGCACCGTCAAGAGAGTGAGAGAGAGAGACTGGAGACAGTGAGGCTTGTTAAACTCATTAAGCCCGCCCCCAATGATGTACTTCCTCCAGCACAGCCACACCTTCTAATACCTTCCAGAATAGTGCCACCAACTGGGGACAAAATATCTGAATAGTTAAGCCTACGGGGGACATTTCATTCAAACCACCACAGTGATCATTGAAAGGGAAATCCCAATATGGAACACAAGGGCAGAACTCATGGTGGTTTGGGCTTGCCAAGGAAGAGCCTTCAAACATGACATCTTTCAGCATAATTTAAAAAAAAAAACTCATAAGCTGAAGAGGAAAAAAACCTATGATATATGTAGCATGCATATGTGCTTATTTTGGAGTGATGGATATTGGAAGGAATAAGAACAACAACAACAACAACAACAACAAGACTAGGTCAAAGAACTGACTGAAATGGTGAACTTCTGCTCCTCTAAACAGTAAACGTCTGCATCAAGAACTTTGAGACTGAGAAAAGGATGAAAAACATGTTTGGCAGAATGCCTGAGCTCTGGTTGGGTGGGGAACAGGGAGCGGGGCACAGGTCTAGATTTTACTTGTAATGTAATTTGATTTGTATGAAATGCACAGAACTTCAATAAAACATTGTTTGTTTTTTTTAAAAGAAATTCCAAATCTATACACAAACACAGCCCAGGACATAGGATTATGGGTGCAAATTAAAATTTCAAAAACCTAAAATTTCCTGTTACACAGGGCAGTGAACTCTCTTGTGAACATAAATGTTTCAGTAACAGCTCTGTTTACTCAAATGCATATAGAATAAGCAAAATAAAACAATTCATGGATGAAAGACTATCTGTGTTACTGAAATTATCCAATTATAGACTACTTTCAAAAGTATATTGCTGCTTTAAATACTTAGGGCTTGAAAACAGAAGAATCAGATCACAGTGTGCCTTCTATGACATTCTCAAAGCTTACATACATTTCTTTTCCAAAATTTGAAAGACCATTGAAGAGTTTAAGTAGAGAAATGTTGAGACTAAAATTTGTATTATGATTTCTTTTTCTTTTTGCCAAGTTTTTCTTTTTTTTCTCTTTTTTTTATTGATGCTTTGTGTATTTCATACATCATTTTCCAATTCAGTTCAGGCATATATCCCCTTCCCTTCCCCCCACCCACCCCTACCCATCCCAGATCTTGCATCCTGCCATAACTTTTCTGCATCTTTCTGGGTTTTTTTTGTTGTTGTTTTGTTTTCATTTTTTTAACAATAAGTGATAATTTGTGAGTACAAGCATCCTTCATGTAAAACCAATTTGCGAGCAGTATTATGATTTCTTTACAGTTAGTTTTCAGAGTGGCAAAATGGGTAGATCAAAGAGGGAAAAAATAGCAACTTATTTGGAAAACATTCTTATGTCGTTGTTGAAAAATGATACCTGAAATGTTTTTCCAGGGGTAGCAGTGACAGCACAGTTCAGAGCGGTGTTTGGGATATAGAATAAACTAAATCATTCCACAAAATGGAACTGGGCATAGAAGCAGATGGAAGTCAGAGATCCATTGTAAGTTTCTTATCTTGGGGAAAAGGTAGATAGCTTTGCCATTTTTTCTATATTTGAAAGCCACAGCAGTGGACAAAATTTTGGAAGGAAGATTAACTTGCATGGACTGATTGTATAATACCAGTAAAATGTAAGAGAAAACATTTGCATGGTGCATTGTATTGTACTAAAATCTTTCTTTTCACATTCTTCCATGAAATTAAAGTATTACAGACTCCCACAAAATCCAAATCATTGACAGCCACTGAGCAGGTGCTTAAATATAGTTGTTGATTTGATTTGCATATACCCAACCTCAAGCCACCCACAACAGACACCTGGCCAATGGAAATAGGAAGGAAGTATTCATCTAGCATGACAGAACAGAGCTGTAGTCTGCAAATTATCCTTGCTGTCAGCTAAGTTCCTTTAGCTGCAGAGCAGATGCCTGGAGAGAAGATAGGCCTAAACCAGTTACAGAAGCATTTGGTTTTCATGACTGCGAATTGTGCTGTAGTAGAGAAGCCTTTCCTAAACTCACTTGTTTCCTTCTCTGGAGCTCTGATATGGCCAAGACACATCTGTGGCCTTGAAAGAAAAAGGAGTTGAGTAGAGATGAAGCAACTAGCTATTTCTTCACTAGAAATTTAAATAATAGGCAAAACATTTGTACCCAATTACAGCACAGCCCAATCAACTACCATTTGTTGAAGTAAATGGACTATTTAGAGTGTATTTTAAAATAGGGCCTGCATCTCTTACTAAGATGATTTTTACTGTACAATAGTGCAATATTGTTGCTGAATCTAAAGTGCTCATTTTGAGAGTACAGAGACTGTGACAGCAACTCAGAAAAACTTTTTCCATTTGCCACTTATAATATGTACTTTTAAAGATGTACACCCATTTTCCTCTTTAGAGCATCAAATAGATTCACCCGTATCCAATTTAAATTTGATCTTTAACATTTTAGAGTGCATAGGTAGCATACTTTGACTAGGTAAGCTTCAATGCTATAGTAATTCCAAATTCTTAACAGGGGAGGGAGTCTTCCAACATATAATGTATAATTTACTGGTTTGGTTGTAAGATCCAAGATCCAGTGTCAAAGACCAAAAGTATGAAAAATGAGGTCACAACATAGCATAGGTAATATCTCCGTTTGAAATGGATATTTTTTTTTAATTTTCAAGAGCTTCATTTTTATTTCAGCAAGAATGAGTCGCATGTCTCACATACACCTTACAAAAGGCTGGACATCAGTGTACAGCTTTTGGCGAGGAAGTTGCAATACTAAAATCATGTTGTTGATTTTAATGTTAATGACCTGGAAATTCATGAGAGCATTACCTCATCTCTGTAGGTCTTGGGTTTCCCACTCAACATAGGGGAGGGAATGATAAGACACAATTCCTAATCCTATGTCCAGGCAGGTGTTTGCTAATGCAACCATAATAAAATCCTAATATTATAACAGTTAGCTTTCAGATCCGTTTCCTACTATTCCTATAATTACCATTGCTAAAATAAACCCTCAAGTGAAGATTGAAGATGGTGTTTTCATAAAATTTCCAATGTAAGAGTCCCCATTGCGTCTCCCTGCCCCCATGCTTGGAAGGATCTACCCAGAGATGGTGTTCCTATGAAAATGAAACTTGGGGAAAAAAATCCAGTGTGCTTATTCACATCTATATTCTCAGCACCCAGGAGTCAGAAGCAGGTTGATCATGAGTTTTAAACACGTCTACGCAATATAATCAGACATTTTTGTCAAAATTAAAATGATAAAATAAAACAGAGCAAAGGGTCAGTCAGGAATCTGCCATGCATCAGTTGTCAACTCTGATATTTCCTGTTCATACTACTTTTTTTTTGGTAGTTTTTGAGATTGAACATTGGTCCAAATATGTGTAAGAAAATGTTCTACCACTGAGCTAATTCTATACCCTGATGATTTTATAAAAGTAATTATAACTTTGTCAGATTTATTTCATCTACATAAATAAACTAATAATAATAAATTGCTTCACTTGGTTGTTGAGATCCAATGAGACAAACCACACAAAAGTTTTTTTTTTTTTCCCATTTGATATAGCATATCCACATATGAAGCACTCAACAAATATTATCTTTAAGAGATTTCTGCATAATTAAAGAATTATGAGCCAGACAAGGTGGTCCATGCCTTTAATCCCAGCACTCAGGAGGCAGGCGCAGGTGGATTTCTGTGAGTGTGAGGCAGCATGAGTCTACACAATGAGTTCTGGGCCAGCTGGAGCTAAATGGAGACCCTGTCTCAAAAAAGACTGTAAAAAGGGATTACTTTATACTCAGTCTTGTATCAATGTAAAATATGTTAATATACATGTGCAGTACACTCTCTTAATACAATGCCCTTTTCTATGTATTCTTTACTGTTTCCACTTTTCCACCTTTCAAAACAAAAGACAAATGGCAGCTTTTATTTCTCTGCACCTTGTCAGTCTTTTATTCTTATTTTTTCTGACAATAAACTACAACTATTGATTTCTTTTTCACTTTCTATAAAGAGAATGAGAAATAGAAAAAAAATCCTTTCACCTTAGCTTTGTTGCATCCTATGGATCTTATACTTAAACCCTAGGGTGACTGACAGCTGTACTTATATGTCTTATTAAGCTGTTTCTCTAGAATTCCTGCTCTGATTTCTAATAACACCCTCTCAAAAACAGATAAAAGTGAAATCTATACTTCCAGATTAGAGCCATATTGAGCGTGCCTTAGGATTTCTTTAAGTCAGCTGGTACTATGTAACTCGTTTCATGCACATAAATTGAGAAATCATTTAGTGTGGAGCTTACAAGGACAGAAACTCAAGAATAGAAGCAAAAGCATCTTTCGTTTTCAGATAACCAAGTTATACAGTGAAACACTTTCAAGAATCCCAAGGCTTGGAATATAGTTCATTAGTAGAACACATTTGTCTAGCCAGTGCAAGGTCCTGAGATTGATCCAAAACAATGAAAATTTATAACAAACGCATAAATAGCAGAATTTAGGCTTATTTTGACACTAAAATATCAATATATTTGCAAACGTATGTTTCAAAGAATTACATAAAGTATTTAAATATATATTTAGGTGTAGCTTTAGCATGCATTTTTAACATATATTCTAATATTTGAAGAATGACTAAAGACCAACAGTAAATCTTAAATGCTTTATACAATGCAATTCTTTTAACATTTCAAAAAACCTATTTAATCTATTTTGAATGACAGCTTTAGATTATTTTTCAACTATTTCAATTACTGAGATCCAACAACATCAGCTGGGTGTACTAACTGCAGTTTCAATGGCTCCTATAGCACTCAGTTACTGCTTTTTTGCAAGAGGAAAAAAAATCTCAAACTGTTCTTATGTATTTGAAAAGCCAATTTCAGATTTTTCAAGGTACTTTTTTTCTTCCTTAATTTTATTGATTCTTTGAGAATTTCAAACAATGAATTTTGATCATTTTCACCAGTACCAACTATTCACACTTTAACCCTCTCTTCTCTACCGACCAAATTTTGTGTACTCTTTTGTTTTATTTATATTTAAAGTTTTAAATTCTGAGAAATTCATACATAAGTATTATATTAACATTGGATCACACACTCTCTCCCCCATCTAACTTCTGCCATGATACTCACACTCCCTCTCAACTATGTGACCCCTTCTTTTCTTGTTATATCTATAAAATTTACTGAGTCCATTTAGTGGTGCTTGTATCTACATGTGATTAGAGCCAACAATTTGGGATGAGATAGTATCAGAGAGTTCATCTCTAGAGAAAATTGATTCTTCCTTTCTCAGCAGCTATTGATTTCCTGTAGCTCTTCATCAGGATATGAGACATTGTGAAACTTTTCCCATCCACTTTGACATGTAAACCTGTGTTGTCATTATGCAGGTATTATTTAGACAGTATGTTTTAGAGATTTCATGGATGTACCTTCCCTATAAGGTCAGCAATTCACTATCTAGTATCAGGTGTTCTGGTATCTGTCTCTAAAAATATTTCCACCCCTTCTTCATCAATGTTTCCTGAGCCTTTGGTGATAAAGTTGCATAGCAGATGTAAGTCTTGGGCTGGGTATCCTATGGTCATTTATTCTCTGCATTTTAACCAGTTGTGGACTTTTGTAATAGACTCCCTGTGTTGTTCAATGAAGGGTCGGATACCAGTTACCTTAGGATATGATTGAAAACCATACTGTATACTATTTAAAATTAATTTTCCTTCATGTTATCTTAAAAAATTTAATTTAAATAATATTGCCCTCTGTGGATTGCAGCATGGATGTTGAATACCAGTCTGTTAGACTCTAGATTAATTCTCTCATTTAATTAGAACAATTTCCTGCCTCTTCAGCTATCAGTTTTAAAAATCCCCAGTTACCTTTATATTGAAGATTGGAGTGAGTGAACAGAGCACTCAATAAAAGAGGAATTCCTTAACAAATAGTGGATGTTGGATAATAAGAAAAAAAAACAGAAAATTCAATCTACAATGTGAGTTGAAGTTGGTCTGAAAATAAGAGGAAAAGCATTTCAATTTTCTTCTTGTTTATATAAAATCAAGCAAAACATAAAATTGTGTTATTTGAATTTGTTCAGAAAGGAAGATTATCAAAAGTAATGCTTATACTTTTATCATTATTAGTAAAAATTGACCTGCTAGGCTCAGACAAAACCTTGCAGGTCCTTTAGGGAATGGATTTCAGATATACCTAATTGTCAGTCCAGGCTCTTCAAAGAATTCCCAGGATGCCTCTTGAAAGTTTGCATGTCTCACATATTCTGTACTTTGAAATACACACTAAATTCTCTCCAGTTCACAACTGCATCAAATATTCAACTGCTTTTAAGTTCACTGTCTGGTTATATATTGATGTATTTTTAATGCAAACATCAATTGATAAATAAATACTACTTAGAAGAGCATATATAGAAGCACAGTTCATACAAATAATCTTAGTTTGGTGCCATCAGAATTAGGACAGTTACTAGAGCTCCTGTTAGTATTGACACCTGCAATGTAGAATGCAATCTACATGGATTATATTAGAAGACTCCACATTTTGTCACTAAATTAGAAGAAAAAATATTTTGTCAGGCAAAAGTAGTAAAACGTGTATAAAATTTATAGTAATATCAAAACATAAAATACAGAGGGATAAAACATATCTATGATATATATATATATATATATAACATACTCATGGCCAAAAATACTAATTAAAATAATGTTTCTTTCATTTAGATTGCACTCTGTATTGATGGAGTTATTTAAGTGGATATTAATTCCTTTGAAATTTCAGGTTCCCTTATAGAATCTTACATAAAATATTCTGACACCGCCTTTATTCTGAAAGTTTGCCTGCTGCTGCTGTGCCTCTTCATTGAGCAGTTAATCTCAAATAACTTATGTGCAGTGAACTTATTCTATTAGAATTTATTACAGATTTGGATATAATAAGTTGTATTACAATATTTAAGTACATCAGAGTCCTTAAGTAATTTCTTTTGGCAGCTACAATTATATAAGGTTTTCTATAAATGCGACACCTAGGTACTGTTTTCATGGGAATAACTGTACCTAACTACTCATGTAAGGGAAGGAAGCAGAGAAATGCTGATACTTTGAAAAGATGTAAATGGATTAGAGAAATAATGAAAATAAATTCTTGTTCTGATGAAATAGAATACTTACCATCTTCTCCTTGATCTGTTCTATAGGCAGGAATTACCTTCATACTGTACTGGGAGGACCTCAAGGGAAGTACCTCAATTTTTATGTGTTTTTTCTCCTGAATATCCTTAGCACTAATTATCATATGTTTCTCTAGGTACAATTTCTTTCCAACTAAGCTTTGATTTTAGGAATGAAAGGGAAATGTCAATGGTGTCACCTGTTATTGAGAAATAATTACATTATAAATGATTTTTTTTAAAATATGAGATTTCCAAATATTTATTAAAACTCAGTTGTTTTTATTAATCAGTATTGGTAAGAATTGGATATAAAACCAGGCCTGTGGGAATGTGACAAGTGTTGCTCCACCCCGTGAGATAAAAGCACTAGGGCCAGCACAGCAAGGAGGCTTGACTGGGTATCCTCACCCACCCTGAGGACATCAGGGCCTGCACAGACATGTGTTTCTAGGTGCTCAGGCTTTACTCATTGGCAATGGAAAATGGCTTTTCCACTTCCATCTTGCAAAAATCTTCACTGATCAGGGGCTGGAGAGATAGCCTAGCGGTTAAGAGCACCGACTGCTCTTGCAGAGGACCCGGGTTCGATCCCCAGCACCCACATGGTGGCTGAGAACCATCTGTAACTCCAATTCCAGGAGAACTCCAGTTCCAGGGGAATCTGAGACCCTCTTCTGACCTCCGCGGCATTGCACAACACGGGTGCACAAACCTACATGCAGACAGTACACTCATACACATACAAAAATAAATAAAATTAAAAAAAAAAACTTCACTGATCATATAGATCCTTCGGGTGCTTGTCCCAACACTCTGTCTTAGTGCTCTTCACCTTCTGAACCACATCCACGCCATCTAGAACGTCGCCAAAACCATGTGTTTTTATATAACATAATGCTTTTATTGATGTTTTGTGTATTTCAAACATCATTTTTCAGTTCAATTTACACATATTTCCCTTTCCACTCACCCCAACCCAGTTATATCATAACTGTCCTGAATCTTACTCTCAGTCTTTTTTCATGTTTAGGAATTCACATTTTCCTCCTTTAATTTTATATTACTCTAAAATATGAATACATACTTTCCACCCATCTAGCTAGGATGTCATGACTGTAGTGATGAAGAACTAGGAGCCCTTGGTGTTTTTTTTTTTTTTCCCTGCATTTGGCATGCTAATCCAGCTAGGTCCCTAGGGCTTAAGCTTGAAATTCTCATCTGGGAAGTGCTCACTATAAATGTTCTTTCCTCTGGGGCCATCTCCCCTGGAGATGGATCAAGTCTTTGATGACATGGTTGAAATTGCTGTTTCTGTAACCAAATCCTTTCTCTCCTACCACTAAAGCCACATAATTAGCCACAGTTTTTGGAGCAGTCTTTCCAGTGTCCAATGATAACTTGGCCTAAGGCTTCATCTCCAATGTGCAAATCACAGTATACCTTGACCATGACTTTAAGCCCCTTCATCTCATCATTGCCATAATGGGTCCAGACACCAAAATAGAAGACCTAACCCACAATGACACCAAAGTCAAGAGCACCTTCATACTATGCTCCCAGAGGACCAGCATCCATCAGCAGTAGCAAGTTTGGCCCAAGGAGCCAGGCCCAAACTATTTTCAAACTTTTAATGATAGTCTATCACATATAGAGATATGGATTAATGAAAGGGAATGGATGGGGAAATATTTACAGGCATAATTTATATTAAGTTTGCCTTCTGTCTATATGTGACAGCAGCTTTGTTGCAGACCTAATAGCTTCTGAAAATGGTAAGTCCATAATAAATTCTATTTGCCAAGCTGGATTATAGAATTTGTTTTTGGGTATATGCTAGGAATAAACCTTTGAATCATTTTCCACTATATATGCAATTTTCCTTGATTTCATTTCCATAGATTTTATAAAATGGAGGGATCATGGGTGATTCAGCTTTTTCCTTCTATTCAATTAACCATTTTGATTTCTAAACACAAAGTAGTAGCTCTAATATACAGGCTCAAGAAGTTTTTAATTTGAATTTTTCACATAAAAAATAAAAAAAATCAGCACAGTCTATAAAAACACACCCACTTATATGTGTTATATAGAATTTTAAAAGACAATGACTTTTTCTCTAGCATACCAAATTTAATGTTATAATAAAGATATGTTGGCTGTTTTTTGAAGTAAGCAGAACTAATTATTTCAGCAGATCTATTTTAAATTCTACAACTCATAAAGAATATAACAAGATGGAGTAAAATAGTGCAACAAGAAATGGCAAAGTATACAACTAATTTCTATAATTTTTATTGATTATTTACAAATTCATACAATATATTATTATACCCAGACTTAGACACTCTCATCTATCTGCACCCATCTCCTAACGCTCCTTCTAGTTTTCATGTGCTCTATCACATATATTAAGACCTACTGAGTCAAATTTTGTCCCCAAATGGCCTTCAGTTGAGTCAATCCATTGGAGTGTGATTAACCCATCTAGTAGCTTCGTTTCAACTCTTTAAACCACTACTATTTCAGGATTCCATGTATATAAACAATCATTTTCTTCAACCTTTACACTGTATATTACACAGATCTTTCCCATGTATACCTAATTACTGTTTCTCATTTGATCCATCTCCTAAAAGTAGCTCATTCATTTCCTCCATTTTTTTTAACTTCTGCCAAATATTTGAAACAGTATTTTTGTCTAGTCTAAACGCATAACATAACTGGCAAACAGTGTGTTTCTTAAGAAAAATTTCTCCGAAATGTGATATTCTTCCATCTGGAACAAAATTTTTCCATGTGGGTTTTGAAGTCATAACAGGAAGTCAATGTTCTCATCTACTTCTTTGATCTCCAAAGTAATACATCCATTTTCTCATCAATGATGCAGAATAGTATCATGGTGGACCTCATTTTACAAGTATAAATTATAAGGTCCATGCCATTAGATGAGAGAATTAACTTTAAGGAATGTTGTAAAGGAATGTTTTATAGTTCATTTTTTCCTCTAGTAATCTTTTCTTATTTGCTTCCTGCTTTCTGTTCCACCTTCCCCAAAAGTCTTAAAATTCTCTGTCATTAGATGAGTATTAGATGAGATGTACAACAACTCTGTTATCTTCAAGAAGACTCTAATTGGCTTGGGCAAATTACCGTAATTCCTTCCTTTTGAGATCAAGATGTTTGAATCAGAAACGTATATCTGAAAAATTGCACTATACGTATTTGAAGAAATATTTTCTACAGTTTTCTAAGAAACACACATCTTCTCATTTCAATGGAGGATATGTCAAAGATGGTCTGTAAAAAAATAATATGAAGAAACAAACTAATAAACATAAAAGACACAGGCAGTCATGTTTGAATTTAAAGCAAGTCAAATTTAGAATAAAGCTCAATTTGGAGAAAAACATGGAGAGTGAGAAATAAATGTGAAAAAAGAAATTAATAAGAATATCTCATGGAAACTGACTTTGTAGCAAAACACGTTCATTAAGAAAGTCAATGTGGGGGCTGGAGAGATGGCTTAGCTGTTAAGAGCACCAACTGCTCTTGCAGAGGACCCGGGTTTGATTCGCAGTGCATATCTTTAACTCCGGTCCCAGGGGAATCCGATGCCCTCTTCAGACCTCCGCGGCATTGAACAACACGGGCGCACCAACCTACATGCAGACAGTACACTCATACACATAAAAATAAATAAATAAATAAATAAATAAATAAATAAATAAATAAATAATTTTAAAAGAAAGTCAATGTGTGTATCAATAACATATGTTTATTTTATAAGTCATAGTGTGAAGTGTTTTTTTTTTTGTTGTTACAGCTGTGTCTGCTCCACACTAAAAAAGAAATGAAATGAAACAGCTAAGATGAAGGAGAAACACTTCGAAAAAATATAGTAATTATGATCCTTCCTGCTATATGGTCATATTCTCTAAGATTCAATTTAATACAGAAAAAAATTATAGAAAATTCAAATGATACTTAAGAAATATTAACTGAAGCAAGATGGAGGATAGAAGCTGTTCCTCTATGAAGGAGAAGACACATGACTACCTTGAGCAGTCCACATTTGTTTTAAACATTCTTATAAAATGTGGCTTTTAAAATATTCTTTTATTCAATTTCTGCAGATTAAAGCAATGCCTTAATCATATTTATCCCCTACTCCCTCTCTGTGAACTCCCATAGCCTACACATAGGACGTCATGCATTTTGCCATAAATATTAAGGCCTAGAGAGTCAATATTGTTTACTCAGATGTTTCTCAGTGTGAGTTTATCCGCTGGAGCTTGTTCAGACTCTCTAGCATTACTGGCTTAAAGAAGACCAACTCTTCCTCACTCAGCAATGATCAGCTGCCAATAGTTTCTCACCAATGTTGGAACCTCCTGCCCATTTCTCCAGTTCTATGTTTGCTTTGTCTGATTGAGTTTGCATGGGTCTTGTGCATACTGTCACTATTGCAGTTAGTTTGTGGGACCAAGTGCCCCGGTGCCTGTAAGACTGTTTCCTTGTGCTCATGAACTTCTCCTCCTGCTTTTACAATTCTTTAATTCTTTCCTCTATAAACAATGGCCCCTGAGCCCCAAGTGGTTAAAGTTTGATGTAGGAATCATATTGAGGTACACATAGTCTGTAGTATCTTATTTTCTTCAGTCTCGCAATATGTGACCTTCTGTGTTTATCACCCTCTGTTTCACAAGATTGCTTCATGAATGAGAGTTGAGAGATGCATTAGTATTCATTCTACCCTATGTTCCACTAGGTTCTGTGAGCCCTAGGTATAGATGTTCTGCTGGGGATGTGTCATTTATGTCCTATTCCTCTCCTCAGGTCTTGGACCTGTCCTTCTGAGATGGGTTGATACTGCAACACACAAACGTTCTTCAGGGGTGCATAGTCCATATTCTTTAGAGAGGAAGAACATCCAATAACATGAAAGAGGTGTCAAGAAATGTAAATACAATGGGAAAACAGAAACCTACATAAAGAATAGTATGGAACAACCCACCACTCTAACCTCAACCCAACACAATGAGATACTTTGAAAAGATGTAAATGGAGATTAGAGAAATAATGAACATATAAATTCTTGTTCTGATGAAATAGAAATACTTACCATCTTTCCCTTGATCTGTTCTATAGGCAGGAATTACCTTCATACTGTACATGGGAGGACCTCAAGGGAAGTACCTCAATTTTTATGGTGTTTTTCTTCTCTGAATATCCTTAGCACTAATTATAACATAGATTTCTCTAGGTCAAAATTTCTTTCCAACTAAGCTTTGATTTTAGGAATGAAAGGGAAATGTCAATGGTGTCACCTGTTATTGAGAAATAATTACATTATAAATGATTTTTTTTTAAAATATAGATTTCCAAATATTTATTAAAACTCAGTTGTTTTTATTAATCAGTATTGGTAAGAATTGGATATAAAACCAGGCCTGTGGGATGTGACAAGTGTTGCTCCACCCCGTGAGATAAAAGCACTAGGGCCAGCACAGCAAGGAGGCTTGACTGGGTATCCTCACCCACCCTGAGGACATCAGGGCCTGCACAGACATGTGTTTCTAGGTGCTCAGGCTTTACTCATTGGCAATGGAAAATGGCTTTTCCACTTCCATCTTGCAAAAATCTTCACTGATCAGGGGCTGGAGAGATAGCCTAGCGGTTAAGAGCACCGACTGCTCTTGCAGAGGACCTGGGTTCGATCCCCAGCACCCACATGGTGGCTGAGAACCATCTGTAACTCCAATTCCAGGAGCACTCCAGTTCCAGGGGAATCTGAGACCCTCTTCTGACCTCCGCGGCATTGCACGACACGGGTGCACAAACCTACATGCAGACAGTACACTCATACACATACAAAAATAAATAAAATTAAAAAAAAAAAAACTTCACTGATCATATAGATCCTTCGGGTGCTTGTCCCAACACTCTGTCTTAGTGCTCTTCACCTTCTGAACCACATCCACGCCATCTAGAACGTCGCCAAAACCATGTGTTTTTATACAACATAATGCTTTTATTGATGTTTTGTGTATTTCAAACATCATTTTTCAGTTCAATTTACACATATTTCCCTTTCCACTCACCCCAACCCAGTTATATCATAACTGTCCTGCATCTTACTCTCAGTCTTTTTTTATGTTTAGGAATTCACATTTTCCTCCTTTAATTTTATATTACTCTAAAATATGAATACATACTTTCCACCCATCTAGCTAGGATGTCATGACTGTAGTGATGAAGAACTAGGAGCCCTTGGTGTTTTTTTTTTTTCCCTGCATTTGGCATGCTAATCCAGCTAGGTCCCTAGGGCTTAAGCTTGAAATTCTCATCTGGGAAGTGCTCGCTATAAATGTTCTTTCCTCTGGGGCCATCTCCCCTGGAGATGGATCAAGTCTTTGATGACATCTCCCCTATAAGCAAATCCAAACCTATAATTCATATGGTGAATTAAGCCTTAAAGAGAATCCTAGATGGTTATGGTTTGGGTAAAAGTTATTGTAAGAGTGCATTTGATGTATACTCAGGAGATATCTTGATCATAATGCAATTTTATTTCATATTTTATGAACAACAGCACTTATTTCCACAATAGCTAAATTAATGTATGTGCACACGAACTGAGTATAATACTCCATGCTTTATTCACAACAAATTTACAATTTTCCAAAGTTCAAAATCATAAAAATTAACTTCCATAAATATAATGGGATAAAACTAATGATTAATAACATAAGTAAAACTATAAATTTGTTATGTGGAAATCACAATACTCTTTAAAAGCATTGACTGTAGACTAAATTATAAATAAAATTAGAACACAATATGAACAAAAGAGACAAATCCAGTTCTCACCAGGAAATGTATTCTAAATATTTTTATTAAAAAAAGAAATGTCAGAAATAATTCCCCTGATTTTACATTTTAACGACTTATAAAAACAAATGCAATACTTGACAGCATACATTAAGATCCGTGCAAGTTCAAGCCAGAAAACAGTACAGCATGCATGGGGGAGGTGAGCAAAAAGGCACAGCTACATAGAAAGGGAACAAAAAATCAAGGGCTGGGTTCTAACTCTGCTAACTAGTGTGTAAAAGGTTCAGTCAGGAAACAGTATGTACAAGTGTTCAATCACTAAAAGCAAAAATATTTTTAAGGGATAAAATAGGAATTTTAAGAATTGATGATTTGGGGGCTGGAGAGATGGCTCAGAGGTTAAGAGCACCAACTGCTCTTGCAGAGGACCCTGGTTCGATTCCTAGCACCCACATGGTGGTTAAGAACCATCTTTTACTCCAGTTACAGGGGAATCTGATGCTCTCTTCTGACCTCCACGGCATTGCACAACATGGGTGCACCAACCTACATGCAGACAGTACACTCATACACATAAAAATAATAAATTTTAAAAATTAAAAAAAAAAGAATTGATGATTTTTCATAAAGTTATAATAGTCAAATTATACACATCTAGCCTTAGAATAGAGAAATTATAGAATAAAATTCAGAGTTGATAAATAACCTCAAACAAATATGTAAAACCAATCGATTTTTAAAATATTTTTGTCAAGTCTATATGACAAGGAAAAACGTAACTTTTAACAATTATTGATAATACAACTGAATTTCCATGAACCAAAGAATATAATTATAATACTACCATACATTAGATGGATTTAGTGAACATATTTAATCCCAGCATTTAGGAGGCAAATACATTAGGATTGCTGTGAGATCAAGGAAAACCTGGTCTATATAGCAAGTTCTGGGGTAGCTGAGGCCTAAAGAAAATCTCGTCTCAATAAACCAAAACAAACCAGGGCTGGAGAAATGGCTCAGCTGTTAAGAGCACTGGCTCTTCTTGCAGAAGACCTGGGTTTGATTTCCAGCACCCACATGGCAGCTAACAACCATCTAAAACTCAAGTCACAGGGGATCTGTTGCTTTCTTCTGACTTCCCCAGGCATTGCACCATGCGGATGTACTAAATACATGCAAGCAGTGCATTCAAACACAGAAAATAAAAATAAATAAAAATTTAACAAGTATTTGCACTACCTTATCTTTTATAAAAATTAAATGGCTTAAAACAAACCAATCAATTAAAGCAATGAAGAACAGAATTAGACAGGGGGTTCTAAAATCACAAAATACAAATAGCTGGGATTTTTTTTTAATGTTCAACCTTGTTAGTCATCTGAGAAAGACAAATTAAAATTACTTGATGATTCAGGCAGATGTGGTGGTGCACATCTTTAGTCCCAACACGAAGAGGCAGAGGCAGATATTTATTTGTGAGATTGAGGCCCATTTTGTCTACATAAGGAATCGCAGGCAAGCTGGGGCTATAGGGAAACCCTGACTCAAAAAGAGAAATAAAAAATGAAACATATATTTCATGATTCACCTTTTTCAATTTTAACTTTGTTATTCTTTTTTTTTAATTGATGCTTTGTGTTATTCTAAAATATCTATACATACCCACCATCACATACCCCAAATTCATAGTCTGAAAATAAATGGTAGGTTACTTCTAGAACCTGTCTATGGATTCATAATATAAGAACACAGTTGTGTTCAGATCGTGAGGAATATAACATTAATGTTGTTCAGTTTGCCTTACGACTGGGTACTTGGTGCTAGCATAGCCTTTCTGGGTGCTTAATGACCATACTTAATATCCATACCAATTTGGCCAAGGGACCTAAGGGATAACTTTGTTCCTTGCCCTCAGAGGTCAACTAAGTCTCAGGGGACTATGCATGGGGGCCTCCCTTGAAATGTCCTGCAAATGTGAGTCACCAGTATTCCTGTGCAGAGAGGTCTTGGAGAACCACTAATGGGACTTCAGCTAGTGTCCAGCCTATAAAGAGGAAAGTCCGTTCATGCTTCAAAAAGGGAAGCCTGGTCTAGCAAGACCTAACTGTGTCCTCAAGTGGGTGGAACTAGTGATTGAATAGCCAAAAGGAGCCGGGCACCCCCCCCCCAAAAAAAACCCTGAGTAACCCCTTGAGGACCAGATCCTCAACTGACTTTGAGAAAACAAAAACCTTGGTTAATCTTGGCTAACTGGGTAGATTTAAGCATCCAAAAGGAAAGCATAACCAGAAATAAATAATCAGTAGGGTCTGAGAAATTTTACTTCAGATATAAAACTTGAGAATCCTCCAAACCTTCATGCAAGATGGGGACTACTGAAATATCCAGCTTGTGGACTTAGCAGCTACTGGGATTTCAGCCTCTTCAGAATGTAGACCGCAATTGTTGGACTATCCATGATGTGTCATGAAGGCCAGTCCAGGAAGATCAAGACAGGACATACACTTGCTGGACCTTATTTGGATGACCATGGAGGGGAGGGACCCCAGTGTGGAGCATGGAAGCAGGATTGATGGTTGTTTGGGCTTGCCAAGGAGGAACCTTCAAGCACTCACTTTGGGGAAAACATGACATCTTTTGGCAAAAAAAAAGAAAGAAAGAAAATCCTCCAACTCAGGTGATATATATATATATATATGCAGTACAAGTTGGAGAAAAAATGAAACAAAAACAAAAACATTCACTACATAATTTTATTTTGCCTTATTTATATTGGCAAAGGTTTTATACATACTGTTGGTAGGATTAAGAGAAATATTTGTTCAATGCTAATAGGAGAGCAAATTGTTGCGACCAGTATAAAATTGTGTGGATGTTGCTCAAAATGTTAGAAATAGATCTACCAAAAGAGCCAATTTTCCCACTGTTGGAAATTCTCCCAAAGGACTCTATTTGTGGATATTAGACTATAAATTTTAGACATGTTGTTTTCAATGTAATGTCAATATTTTCAGAAAGTTAGTAAAGAACCATGGGGTGGGGGAGTTTCAAGGGAGGATACATAGAACCAAGTTGTATAAATGGGGATAGAGGAATCATGGTACTGGAAGTGTTACATAGAGTAAAAGATGGGTGATCACAGTAGAGGAAGGAGTACAGGGAAGGATAACAGTAAAGAACTTGGAAAAGTCAAATGGAATGATACTACTTCCTAAAATGTATACAAACACATATATTAACAATGTCTCACTAGTCACCACTGGCTAAAACATTAGAAGCCAAGTAAAAGAAATGGGTTTCCTTTTTTGGACATGATGTCCAAGGAGGGCTCACATATTTCAGGGCATTTCCAAATGCTCTTGGTTACCTTCCAGATATTAGTGGTATGATTATATTACTGAAGGTACAAAAGGTTTTAAAATTCAGAAATAGATGAGCTAAACTATAAAAATAATGAAGAAAACATAAGCTTGGATATTCACACATGATACCAAAAGCAAGAGTAACAACAGGCAAAATGAATAATTTGAACTTTAACTTAGGAAAGTGATTCAAATAATGTTTTAAAATCCTAAAAATATTGTAGAAGTGGAGAAAATATTGGCAGACATTTTACTTAATAATATATTAAGAACTTTGAGTACTCAACAACAAGATGAAGTACCACATTGAATATTGTGAAAATATTGAATAGCTTCCTCAAAAGTTGTTGGCAAACAGGTATAAGCACATGAAAATTAAGACAATATCATTAGTCATCAGGAAAGAACAAACCAAAACCACTGTGAGATATCACTACACACATATAACGAGGTAGGCAACAACAACAAAAAAATTGATGCCAAGCGTCGTTGAGGATGTAGAGGAATTTAAACCTTCATAAATTACTTAGGCCCATATAAAACAAGTCCATAAAAATTGTCACTTCTCAAAAAGTTAATCACAAAATTATTATATGATGGAGTTTTTCATTCTTAGGGATGAAAAACTGTTATTTGTGTGCAGTATTCATGATAGCCAAATGTACTTTAAAAAGCTCCAGTAACTAGGGGCTCACACTCTCTGTGCCCAGCTGCCCAGGTTGGTCTGTGCTGTGCAGGCCATCAGTGGTCAGCCTACCTTGGCAAGAGAAGCCCAAAGCTAGGACCATAGAGAGGAACTGCGTGCATAGCAAGAAGGTCAGCCAGGGGCGCACACTCTCTGTGCCCAGCCGCCCAGGTGGAGACCAGTGCAGTGGCCAAAGGATTCAAATGCCCCCCCACCCCAACCCCCTGCCTACAGCTCAAGCTACTGATACTGAGGTGGAAAGTATAAATTGCTGGTGCTGCAGTTTAATGCTGTTGGGAAGATCCAGCAGTGTCCGTGATTGGAAGCTGCATAGTCAAAACTGAAGAAGAAAACAACAGGAAGAAAACTGAGTGACCAACCAGTCCTCCATATTAACATTTGAGATCAGCAACAAAAGGCAAACAAATAAAGGGGGAAAAACAACAACAACAAAAAATACACGTGCCAAAAAAAATCACAAGGGAAAAAACAACAATATGGGAAAAGCTCAAAATAAATCCCCACCGAACTCAACCAATCCTGTGGAAGATCCCAATAAAGAGATCTCCCTGGAAGGGAACCAAGATACCAACCTTAGAAGAACAATTATAGACATATTCAAAGACTGTAAATAACAAATCAGAGAACTAAAGGGAGAGAATGAAAAACTCATGAAGGAACTAGAAGGAAAGAATGATAAAGTCCAGAAAGAACTAAAAGTAGAGATTCATAAACTCAGAAAAGAACTAGAGGAAGAGAAATACAAACTCTGAAAAGAACTAGAGGGAGAGAATAACATACTCTGGAAGGAAGAGGAAACATTGAAAAGATCTCAGGATGAAAGGAAAAAAAAAGAAACTGACGAGCAAAGCAAGGAGCTATAAGAAAAGAATGAAAAACTAGCTCCAAAAGGAAGTGGAAATACTGAAGAAATTAAAGAATGAAATAAAAAAAGGAAATTGAACATTCATCTAATCAGCAGGAAAGGATGGGAAAAAGCCTCAGAAGCAGAATGGAAGAAACAGAAAAAATGAATATCAGACCTACAGGATAACACAGAGCAGCTAGAAACCTCAAGTAAAGATTATGAAAATTTTTAAAAAACCACAAGTGTGGAACAATCAGGAAATGTGGGACACTATGAAAAGACCAAACCTCTGCATCATAGGGATAGAGGAAGGAGAAGAAACCCAAGAGAATGGTATTGATCAGATCTTCAACAGAATAATAGAAGAAAACTTCCCCAAACTGAAAAAAGACAAACCCATAGAAATACAAGAAGCACATAGAAAACAAAATAGATAAGACCAGAAAAGAAATTCCCCACGCCACATCATAGTTAAAACATTAGATGCTCAAAACAAAGACAAAATACTGAAAGCCACAAGAGAAAAACAACAAGTTACATATAAGGGGAAACCCATCAGAATCACACCTGACTTCTCAGTGCAAACCATTAAAGCCAGAAGAACATGGACCAAAGTATTCCCAGTACTAAATGACTTTAGATGCCAACCCAGATTACTATACCCAGCAAAAATGTCAATCATAGTTGAAGGAGAAAGAAAAATCGTTCATGACATAAATAAAATGAAAGAACATGTGTCAAAAAAACCAACACTTCAGAAAATACTCGAAGCAATTCAAAGAACAGAGGAAAGGAGCAACTATCCTTAAGCAACCCAAGAGAGAAATTACCAAAATCATAAAAGAGTAAATAAATACTTAGACCAAAAGTGCAAACGAAAAATAAATTGAAAGGAAACAACACATATGTCTCAATAATTACCTTAAATATTAATGGTCTAAACTCTCCAATCAAAAGACATAGACTGGGAGAATGGATTAGGAAACAGAATCCATATGTATGCTGCCTCCGAGAAACCCATCTCACCCTCAAGGACAGACAACACCTTAGAGGGAAAGGATGGAAAAAAATATTATAGCCAGTGGTACCAAAAAGCAAGCAGGAGTGGCTATTCAAATACCAGACAAAATAGACCTCAGAGTAAAATTAATCAGAAAAGACAAAGAGGGCCATTATATCTTTATCAATGGAACAATTAACCAAGAAGATTGCACAATCTTAAATATTTATGTACCAAACTCTAGTGCACTGAATTTTATAAACACAGTCCTTCAGGACCTCAAGACACAGATTAATCCCAGTACACTAATAGTGGGGAACTTCAATACCCCACTGAGCCACATGGATAAGTCAACTGGACAAAAAATAAACAGAGAGACATCAGAACTGAACAATAAAATACACCAAATGGACCTCACAGATATCTACAGAATATGCCATTCAAACACCAGAGAATATACTTTCTACTCAGTGCCCCACGGAACATTCTCCAAAATTGACCACACACTGGGATACAAAAGAAACCTCAACAAATACAAAAGGATTGAAATTATTTCATGCTTTCTATCAGACCACAGTGCAATAAAGCTCAATATTAACACCAGGGTAAGCCCTACTAACTATAAGAACATAATGACACTAAACAACACAATACTGAACAATGAGTGTGTCAGAGAAGAAAAAAAGAATGAAATAAAAGCATTCCTGGAACTCAACGAAAATGACAATACAGCACAACAAAACCTGTGGGATACATTAAAGTCAGTCCTAAGAGGGAAATTTATAGCCCTAAGTGCCCACATTACAAAAAAAAAAAAAAACAGAAAGAGAACAAGTAAACGATCTAACACTGCAGCTAAAAACACTTGAAAGACAACCATAAATTAACCCTAAACCCAACAGACAGGAAGAAATAACAAAAATCAGAGCAGAAATCAATGAAATAGAAACAAAGAAAACAACACAAAAAATCAATGAATCCAAAAGCTGGTTCTTTGAAAAGATAAACAAAATAGACAGACCTCTAGCCCAGTTATCCAAAAGAAAGAAAGAGCAACTCCAAATCAATAGCATTTGTGATGAAAGGGGAAACAAAACAACAGATAAAGAAAAGATCCAGACAATCATATGAGAATACTTCAAAAACCTATACTCTACTAAATTTGAAAACCTAAGAGAAATGGATGAATATCTGAAATCCTGGGACTTGCCAAAACTTAACCAAGAAGAGACTGACAGCTTACACAGACCCATAACACTTGAGGAAATTGAAGATATAATAAAAAGCCTCCCAACTAAAAAAACCCCAGGCCCAAATGGTTTCACAGCAGAATTCTATAAAACATTTAAAGAGGTCTTATCACCATTACTACTCAAACTTTTCAGAAGGATACAGAGGGAATTCACCCAAATTCCTTATATGAAGGTAGCATCACTCTAATACCAAAACCAGGCAAAGATACAACCAAAAAAGAAAGGTATAGACCCATCTCATTAATGAATATAGATCTAAAAATTCTCAACATAATACTTGCAAATCGCACACAGACCCACATCCAAAAGATGATCCATCATTACCAAGTTGGTTTCATACCAGAGATGCAGGGATGGTTCAGCATATGTAAATCAATAAATGTCATAAAACACATAAATGGACTGAAGGACAAAAACCACACGATCATCTCAACTGATGCAGAAAACGCCTTCAACAAGATCCAGCATCCCTTCATGCTTAAAGTCCTAGAGGAAATTAACTGAAGGGAACATTCCTGAACGTGATCAAAGCCATTTATAGCAAACCAACTGCCAACATCATACTAAATGGAGAAAAATTGGAACCATTTCCCTTAAAGATGGGGACATAAAAGGATTGAAGTAATCTCATGCATTCTATCAGACCACAGTGCAATAATGCTCAATATTAACACCAGAATAAGCCTGACTATCTACGAGAACACATGGAGACTAAACAACACAATACTGAATAATGAATGGGTCAGGGAAGAAACAAAGAATGAAATAAAAGTATTCATGGAAATAAATGAAAAAGACAGCACAACACAACAAAACCTGTGGAATATTTTAAAAACAGTCATAAGAGGGATATTTACAGCCCTAAGTGCCCACATTTAAAAAAAGGAACAAATAAATAATCTAACAAAACACTTGAGTGACAACAAAAAATGGAGCCTAAACCCAACAGACAGGAAGAAATAAAAATCAGAGCAGAAATCAATGAAATAAAAACAAAGAAAACAATACGTAGAATCACATCCAAAAGCTGGTTCTTTGAAAAGATAAACAAAATAGACAGACTTTTAGCCCAGTCATCCAAAAAAAAAAATAAGAATACAAAGAGCAACTCCAAATCAATAGTATTTGTGAAAAAAATCACGACAAAGAAAGGATCCAGACAATCATATGGGACTACTTCAGAAACCTCTACTTCACTAAATTTGAAAGCCTAAGAGAAATGCATAAATATTTGAAATCCTGGGAACTAACAAAGTTTAAACAAGAAGAGACTGACAGTATAAACAGACCCATAATATTTGAGGAAACTGAGGATGTAATAAAAACCTCCCAACTCAAAAAAGCACCAGCCCAGAGGGTTTCACTGTAGAATTCTATAAAACATTTAGAGGTTCTACAACCATTACTACTCAAACTGTTCAGAAGAATACAAACAGAGGGAATTCTCCCAAATTCCTTATATGAAGACAGAATCACTTTAACACCAAAACCAGGGAAAGATATAAGCAAAAAAGAAAGCTATAGACCCATCTCACTAATAAACATAGATGCAAAAATGCTCAAGAAAATACTTGAAAATTGCAGACCCACATCCAAAATATCATCTATCATGATCAAGTTGGATTCCTACCAGAGATGCAGGGATGGTTCAACATATATAAATCAGTAAGTATCATAAAACACATAAATGGACTGAAAGACAAAAACCACACAATCATCTCAACTGATGCAGAAAAAGCCTTTGACAAATCCAACGTCCCTTCACGTTTAAAGTCTTAGAGGGAATCAGACTGAAGGGAGCATTCTTCAACATGATCAAAGCCATATATAGCAAACCAGCTGCCAACATCTTCCTAAATGGAGAAAAATTGGAACCATTTCCTTTAAAGGAGGGAACTCAGCAAGACTGTCCCTTATCGCCATTCCTCCACTCCTCTTCAAAAGTGCTCTAAATGCCTGCTAGAGTATATTCAGCAGTAAAGAATGATGACATCAGATGAGGGATGCCATTCGTCATTTGTTTTTCTGGGACTGTGTTACTTCACTTAACATAATATCTTCTAGTTTCATCCATTTACCTGCAAAGTTCATGATGTCATCTTTCTATGCATCATCTGCTGCATAGAACTCCATTGTGCAGATGTACCACATTTTCTCTAACCACTCATCAGTTGAGAGGCACTTGGGTTGGTTCCAGCTTTTTGCTATTGTGAACAGAGCTGCAATAAACATGGCTGTGCATGTATCTCTGTGGTAAGATGAGTCTTGTGGATATATACCTAGGAGTGGTATGACTCAGTCAGGTGGTAAGCTCATTTTGAGTATTCCAAGGTTCTCCACAATGCTTTCTATAGTGGCTGTACAAGTTTACATTCCCACCAGCAGAGGATGAGTGTTCCCCTTTCTCCACAACCTCTCCAGCACTTGGTATCATTTGTTTTCTTGATCCTAGACAGTCTTATAGGAGTGAAATGATATCTTAAAGTGGTTTTAATGTGCATTTCCTTAATTTTTAGCGGGTCATCTGTGGATGCTAGTGCCAATTATCTAGTAGTATTTTTCGTGCTGTGCTCCTTGAACCTTTGTAGTAGTTGGGAATGGTGCATATTGGAAAGAAGAAGAACAGCAACAACAGAAAAGACTGTGTCAGAGAACTGACAGAGAAGGTGAACTTCTGCTTGATACAGTCAATTTCTATATTGAGAATTTTGAGAAAGACTGAAAAATATGAAAAACATGTTTGGCAGAATGCATGAGCTCTGGTGGGGTGGGGGTTAGGGAGGGGGACTCGGGTCTAGATTTGATTTGTAACATAATCTTGTACAACAATATATAAAACAATAAAAATAACAAAAAAAGAAAGATGACATCATGAACTTTGCAGGTAAATGGATAGAACTTGAAGCCATTATGCTAAGTAAAATAACACAGTAACAGAAAAACAAGTGGTGGATGGTTTCCCTCATGTGTGGATGCTAACACCAAATCCCCATGTGAAAAGCAAGCTGAAAAACGTTATTGTTATATTTCTTTTTATCTGAAAAGCAACTATGCTGTTATAATGTAAATCTCTTAACGGGCTCTGTAATTGATCCACCACTTACTCTCAGACTCTGTAATTACTGTATGTGAGTGGAAAGTATGTATTCATATCTTAGAGAAATACAAAAATAAAGGCAGAAAATGTGAATTCCTAAACATAAAAAAATGACTAAGTTCTAGCTTCGGCAGCACATATATTAAAATTGGACCGATACAGAGAAGATTAGCATGGCCCCTGCTCAAGGATGACACACAAATTCTTGAAGTGTTCCATGTTTTTATTTTAAACCCCTGAAGAAGGAGATTGAAAATGACATCAAAAGATGGAAAGACCTCCCATGCTCATGGATTGGGAAAATTAATATAGTAAAAGACGTCCATTTTACTCAAACTGATATACAGATTCAACGTAATCCCAATCAAAATCCCTATGAGCTTCTTCACAGACTTGGGAAAAAATGTTAAATTCATATGGAAAAACAAAAGACCCTGAGTAGCTAAAGCAACCCTGAGTGAAAAATGCAATACAGGGGGATTCCCCTACCAGACTTCAAACTATATTACAGGGCCATAGTCATAAAGACAGTGTGGTACTGGCACAAAAACAGACCAGTAGACCAATGGAACAAAATTGAAGATCTAAACTTGAGCTCATACAATTTCAGCCACCTCATATTTGACAAAGGGGCAAAAACCCCTCAGTGGAGGAAGGATAGCATCTTCAGCAAATGGTACTGGCAAAATTGGATCATCATCTGTAGAAGAACAAAATTAAAACCCTACCTCTCACCCTGTACAAAAATCAGCTCCAAGTGGATCAAAGATCTCAGCGTGAAGCCTGAAACCCTGAAGGTGATAAAAGAAAAAGTTGGCAGCAACCTACAAGATATAGGCATAGGAAAAGACTTTCTAAATCAGACAGCAGTTGCACAGAAATTATGGTCAACAGTTGACAAATGGGACCTCATAAAACTCAAAAGCTTCTGTACAGTGAAAGAAACAATCAAGGAGGTGAAGAGAAAACCCACAGAGTGGGAAGAAATCTTTACAAGTGACACATCTGAAAGAACATTAACATCAAGAATATATAAACTACACAAAAAACAAAGAAGTAAGAAGACAAATGACCTACTCAAAAGATGGAGTAAAGAGCTGAGCAGAGACTTCACCAGTGAGGAATTAAAGATGGCCAAGAAACATCTTAAAAAGTGTTCGATATCATTAATAATTAAGAAAATGCAAATTAAAACCACTCTAAGATATTATCTCACTCCAGTACAGCTAGCTAAGACCAAGAAAACAAAAAACAACAGATGCTGGAGGAGTTGTGGGCAAAGGGGAACACTCATCCACTGCTGATGGGAATGTAATCTGGTACAACCACTATTGAAAGCAGTGCGGAGAACACTAAAAAGAGTTGGAATGAGCCCACCACCTGACCCATTCATACCACTCCTGGGTATATACCCCAAAGACTCATCCTACCTCAAAGATACATGCATATCCATGTTTATTGCAGCTCTCTTCACAATAGCAAAGAGCTGGAACCAACCCAAATGCCCCTCAACAGACGAGTGGATGACAAAAATGTGGTACATCTACTCAATGGAGTACTATTCAGCAGTAAAGATGGCATTATGAACTTTGCAGGTAAATGGATGGAGCTCGAAGCCATTATGCTGATTGAAGTAACACAGTCCCAGAAAGACAGAGAATGTTTTCCCTCATTTATGGATGCTAACACTAAATCCCCCAGACGAAAGGCAAGCTGAATGACATCATGGTTATATTTCTGTTTATCTGAAAGCAACTATGTTGTTATAATGTGAATCTCTCAACAGGCCCTAAAATCCACCCAGCAATTATTTTCAGACTCTGTAATTACAGTGGAGAGTACATTTCCATATTTTAGAGTAATATAAACTTAATGGAGAAATACGTGAATTCCTAAACATAAAAAAAGACTGAGAGAAAGATGCAGGACAGCTATGGCAGAATGCATGATCTGGGATGGGGTGGGGTGGGGTGGGGAGAAGGGAAAAGGGAATATGCCTGAACTGAATTGAAAAATGATGTACGAAATATACAAAAAATTTTAAAAAATGACTGAGAGAAAGATGCAAGACAGTTATGGCATAGTGCAAGATCTGGGATGGGGTGGGGGGAAGGGAAAAGGGAATATGCCTGAATTGAAGTGACAAATGATTTCTGAAATAAACAAACGTGAATAAAAGCATTATAAAAAAGAATTAAATATATATAGCAATAAATACATTAACATCTACAATGAAATATAGATAAATTTGAACCAAAAAGGAAAATCTTGTATATGAAACCATAAAAGGAAAATTAAACACATGTGATTACAGAGAACTTTTAAATTCTGAATATCATTAATCATCACAATAAAAATATTATATGGGATTTTGTGAAAATTTAAATGATGATTTAAATTTCTATGCATTAAAGTATACAAATCAATAACTAAATAAACATGAATATTCATGATGAAAGGGGAAACATCTCAACAGATGATGGCGAAAAGATCCAGGCAATCATATGGGAATACTTCTAAAAATATTCTCTTCTAAATTTGAAAACCTAAGAGAAATGGATGAATATCTGAAATCCTGGCAATCACCAAAGCTAAACCAAGAAGTGATTGACAGCTTAAACAGACCCATAATATATGATGAAATTGAAGATGTAATAAGAGATCTCCCAACTAAAAATAGCTCAGGCCCAGATGGTTTCACTGCAGAATTCTATAAAACATTTAAAGAGGACTGACAACCATTATTACTCAAATTCTTCAGAAGGACATAAGCAGAGGGAAATCTCCCAAATTTCTTCTATGAAGCCAGCATCACTCTAATACTAAAACCAGGCAAATATACAGCCAAAAAATAGAACTATAGACCCATCTCTTTAATGAACTCAGATGCAAAAATTCTCAACATAATACTTGCACACCATATACAGACACACATAAAAAAGTTCATCCATCATGACCAAGATGGATTCATACCAGAGATGCAGGGATGGTTCAACATACAAAAATCAGTAAATATCATAAAACACATAAATGGACTGAAAGACAAAAAAACACATGATCATCTCAATTGATGCAGAAAAAGCCTTCAACAAAATCCAACACCCCTTCATGCTTAAAGTCCTAGAGGGAATTGGACTTGAAGGACCATTCCTCAACATAATCAAAGCCATATATAAGAAAACCACAGTCAACATCATTCTAAATGGAGAAAAGTTAGAAGGATTCTCATTAAAGGTAGGAACTCAGTAAGGCTGCCCCCTATCACCACTCCTCTTCAGTAAAGTGCTTGAAACACTGGCTAGGGCAATAAAGTAAGAAAAGGAAATTAAAGGAGTACTAATTGGAAAAAAAAAGAAGTCAAACTAGCCCTCTTTTCAGAGGATATGAGTTTACCTAAGGGATGCTAAAAACTCCACAAGAAAACTCCTAGAAATGATTAAAAGTTTCAGTAAACTGTTGGGATACAAAATTAACCTAGAAAAGTCAGAAGCCTTTCTTTACACCAACAACAAGCAACTGACAAAGGAATACAAGGAGACCTTCCCAATCACAATAGCCTCAAAAACAATAAAATACCTAGAAACAAACCTAACCAAAGATACCAAAGATCTCTTCAACAAATTTATAAATCCCTGAAAAAGGAGATTGAAGAAGACATCAGAAGATGGAAAGACCTCCCATGTTCATGGATTTGAAAAATTAATATAGTAGAAATGTCCATTCTACCCAAACTCTTGTACAAATTTAATGCAATCCCAATTAAAATCCCCAAGACTTTCTTCACATGCTTAGAAAAAAATCCTTAAATTCATATGGAAAAACAAAAGACCCTAAATAGCCAAAGCAACCCTGATTTTAAACAGCAATACAGGACATCTCTCTACCAGACTTTAAACTATATTACAGGGCTATAGTCATAAAAGAAGCCTGGGTACTGGCGCAAAAACAGACGTTTAGTCAATGGAACAAAACTGAAGTTCCAAACTTGAGCAGATACAATTTCAGCCACCCGATATTTGACAAGGGAGTCAAAAAGACTCAATGGGGGAAAGACAGCATCTTCAGCAAATGATGTTGGCAAAACTGGATCACCACTTGTAGAAAAACAAAATTAAACTCCTACCTCTTGCCCTATACAAAAATCAATTCCAAATTTATCAAAGACCTCAATGTGAAACCCAATACTCTGAATGGTGATAGAAGAAAAAGTTGGTAGCAACCTACAAGACATAGGCATATGGAAAGTCTTTCTAAATCAGACAGCAGCTGCACAGGAAATAAGGTTGACAATTGACAAGTGTGACCTTATTAAACTCAAAAGATTCTGTATAGCAAAAGAAACAATCAGGGAAGTGAAGAGAAACCCCACAGAGTGGGAGTAAACCTTCACTGCTGATACATCTGACAGAGCAATTACTTCCAGAATATATAAACTACTCAAAAAACAAATAAGAAAGAAAACAAATGAGTCACTCAAAAGATGGAGTGAAGAGCTGAACAGAGAATTTACAAGTGAGGATGTAGTGATGGCTGAGAACTATCTTAAAAAGTGTTCATCAGTGAAGAGTTAGAGATGGCTGAGAACCACCTCAAGAAGTGTTCAACATCACTAATCATTAAGGAAATGCAAATCAAAACCACTTTAAGATATCATCTTACGGGCTGGAGAGATAGCCTAGCGGTTAAGAGCACTGACTGCTCTTTCAGAGGACCCGGGTTCGACCCCCAGCACCCACATGGCGGCTAAGAACCGTCTGTAACTCCAGTTCCAGGAGAACTCCAGTTCCAGAAGAACTCCAGTTCCAGGGGAATCTGAGACCCTGACACGGGTGCACAAACCTACATGCAGACAGTACATTCATATACATACAAAAATAAATAATAATAAAACATTAAAAAAAAAAGAAAAAGATATCATCTTACTCCAATAAGACTGGTTAGGATCAAGAAAACAAATGATACCAAGTGCTGGAGAGGTTGTGGGGAAAGGGGAACACTCATCCACTGCTGGTGGGAATGTAAACTCGTACAGCCACTATGGAAAGCAGTGTGGAGAACCCTTGGAAGACTTGGAATGAACTTGCCACCCGACCCAGCCATACCACTCCTGGGCATGTACCCTCAAGACTTACGCCACCACAGAGATACATGCACGGCCATGTTTATTTCAGCTCTCTTCACAATAGCAAAGAGCTGGAACCAACCTAAATGCCCCTCAACTGACGAATGGATAGAGAAAATGTGGTACATCTACACAATGGAGTTCTATGCAGCAGTAAAGAAAGATGACATCATGAGCTTTGCAGGAAAATGGCTGGAGCTAGAGGACATCATGCTGAGTGAAGTAACACAGTCCCAGAAAAACAAACAACGAATGGTATCCCTCATCTGTGGATGCTAGTGCCAATTACCCAGTTGTAAGTATTTCCTGTGCATGGCCCCTTGAGCTTTTGTCCAAAGCAGTTGGGTGCGATGCATATTGGAAACAACAACAACAACAACAGAAAGGTCTGCATCAAAGAACTGACTGAAACAGTGAACTTCTGCTCAAAACAGTCAACTTCCCCATGGAGAATATTGAGAAAGACTGAGAAAGAGATGAATAGCATGTTTGGCAGAATGCATGAGCTCTGGAGGGATGGGGGGATGGGGGGACATGGGTCTAGATTTGATAAAAAACATATGTATAAATAAAAAAAGGAAAAAAAAGTGTTCAACATTGCTAATAATTAACGAAATTCAGATAAAAACCACTTTAACATATCATCTCACTACGATAAGGCTGGCTAGGATCAAGAAAACAAATGATACCAAATGTTGGAGAGGTTGTGGGGAAAGGGGAGCACTCACCCACTGCTGGTGGGAATGCATACTCATACAAATATTATGGAAAGCAGTGTGGATAACACTTAAAAGACTCAAAATGAGCCTAGCACCTGATTCAGCCATACCGTTTCTGGGTATATACCCACATGACCCATCCTACCACAGAGATACATGTACAGCCATGTTTATTGCAGCTCTCTTCACAATAGCAAAGAGCTGGAACCAACCCGAGTGGCCCTCAAAGGTCTAGTGGATAGAGCAAATGTGGCACATCTATATAATAGAGTTCTATGCAGTGGTAAAGAAAGATTATATCATGAAATTTGCAGGTAAATGGATGGAACTAGAAGATATTATATTAGGTGAAGTAACACAATCTCAGAAAACAAAAGATGAATGATATCTCTCATCTGTGGATGGTAGCACCAAGTGCCTAGTTGTGAGGCAGACTGAGAAACATTAATGTTGTATTCATCGTGATCTGAGGACATCTGTGCTCTCGTATTGTGAATCCCTAGACAGGTTCTGGAACTAGCCTACCATTTATTTTCAGACTATGGATTTTTGCTATACGATGGTGGGCATGTGTACATATTTTAGAGTAACATAAAGTTAAGATGGAAAGATGTGAATCGGGAAATATGATATGGAAATAATACAGGATTTGTTTCAGTGGGTACAATTTTAGTATAGGTGTGATGTATCAGGCTGGTGTAACTTAGCCTTTCTGGGTACTTAATGACCATATGTAATACCTATACCAATTTGGTCGAAGGACCTAAGGGATAACTTTGTTCCTTGCCCTCAGAGGTCAACTAATTCTCTGGGGACTATGCATGGGAGCATCTCTTGAAATGTCCTGCAAATGTGGGTCACCAGTATTCCTGTTCAGGGAGGTCTTGGAGATCCACTAATGGGACTTCAGCCAGTGTCCAGTCTATAAAGAGAAAAGTCTGCTCATGCTTCAAAAAGAGAAGCCTGGTCTAACAAGACCTGATTTTTGTCCTCAAGTGAATTGAACTGGTAAATGAAAAGACAAAAGGAGCCAGGGGCTCCCATCCCCCCCCAAGAAAAAAAAAAACAATCCCTGAGTGTCCCATGAGGACCAGATCCTCAACTGACCTTGAGAAAATAAAAACTTTGGTTAATCTGGGCTAACTGTGTGGTCTTAAGCATCCAAAAGTAAAGTATAACCAGAAATAAATAATCAGTAACGTGTGAGAAATTGTACTTCATATATAAAACTTGAGATCTTAGTAAATAAACAAAAAGAAAAAAAAAGAGAGAGAGCACTGTTGTTTAGCCTATCTTCAATCCTTACTGGCAAGTGCATCTACTCTGTAGCTGCCACTGCTTTTGCCATTCTTTGAAGACATGAGACACAGCTTTTTAACCCTCCAATATGGACTGAAGACTCATGTCTCTCCAAGAATCCTCCAAACCTTCAATGCCAGATTTGGACTACTGAGATTTCCAGCTTGTGGGCTGAGGTGCTACTGGGATTTCAGCCTTTTCAGAGTGTAGACAGCATTTGTTGCCCTATGCAGGCTGTGTCATTGAGGCCAGTGCAGGAAGATCAAGACAGGATGCATGCTTGCTTGATCTAATTTGGGTGACCATGGGGGTGAGGGACCCCAGTGTGGAGCAAGGGGGCAGGATTGATGGATGTTTGGGCTTGCCAAGGAGGAATTTCAAGCACTTCCTTGGGGAAAACATGACATATTTTAGCAAAAAAAAGAAAGAAAATCCTTCAACTCAAGTGATTATATATATATATATATATATATATATAATATATTATATATATAATATAACATTATATATATATATATATATATAATATATATATATATAATATATTATATATGAGGTGGAGAGAACAACAACAACCTTCAAGGACTTCCTTGGGGAAACATGTTTAGCAAAATGAAAAAAGAAAAAGAAAATCCTCCAACTCAGGTGATATATATATATATATATATATATATATTATATATAATGGTTGGAGAGAGAAACAACAAAGAAAGGTGGAAAAGGAGACCTGAAATAAGTAAATTCTGTCCCAAAAGTGAATCCTTGCTTTGAAAAAAAAAAAAAAACTCTGGAAGAACTCGGAGGGGAGTGCGGGACATGTGTGGTAGACTGCAGTAACTTGGGTGGGGTGGGGGTCATGGAAAGGGAAGTGAGTCTGTATTTGATTGAGAAATGATGTAAGATGTATGGGAATAGTTTAATAACAATAATAAATTAAAAAAAGAAAAGAAAGCAATAGTAATGCAAGGATCCCTGGAACTGATGTTATGGATGGTTGTTATGTGGGTGCTTAGGAATGCAACCTGGGTCTTCTGCAAGAGCAGCCAGTGCTCTTAACTATTTAGCCATTCTTCAAACTCCTGCAATTTGAATTTTTACATTGTGGCTTATGACAAGCACAGTTGCTTAATATTCTTTTAATATGTTGCTATTCTTGTTTATAAATATTAATAGACATAGCATAATCCCTTTAAAACATGTATCAAAAATATCCATGGTGAAAATGAAATAAAATGTATTATACTCTTCAAAAAAAAGATCATGGAAAGAAGCACATAAAGGAGGACAAATTAATTAAAGTAGCAGTGTACAGTTCATAGGAGGAAGATATTGCTTTGGGTTTGGAAGAGTATAAAATAAGTGTTATATCAGTTATGCTTTAATGGAATATTTAGAACTTGTAGGTATACAGTTCCTGGGAAAACAGGGTGAGATATTATAACATAGGGGAAGTGCTATGTAGCATATATGATTTTGGGGAAAGGAAAATAATATCAACATCACACTAATCCAATATCATGTGGAGATCTCTTCAGTCCCAATATAGAAGTTGTTGCATGATTTTTAAGCTTGATTTGTCATGTTTTCCATATTTATAACACTTCCTTTATAAGTATGTGACAGCTGCCTATATTTTGATTAAAAATGAAAGTCTTCCTCAGTTATCACACATGTATCAATTTCTGCTAAAACCAGCTTCTGCATTTGACATATGTCAACAAATCTTTTCAATGAAAAGGCTGAAATAGAATTAGTAATATCTAAATGCTATGAGACATCATCCACAGTCATAATATAGGTATTAAATAATATAATGACAAGGCAAGAGGTGGGTTAATTACCTTTAATAAAAACATACTGAGCAGAGAATTTCCCAAGACCACCTGAAGCACAGCTCTCTTCACAATAGCAAGGAACTGGAACCAACTCAAGTGCCCCTCAACTGACGAGTGGATAGAGAAAATGTGGTACATCTACACAATGGAGTTCTATGCAGTGGTAAGAAAAGATGACATCATGAGCTTTGCAGGTAATTGGCTGGAGCTAGAAGATATCATGCTGAGTTAAGTAACACAGTCCCAGAAAAACAAACGATGAATGGTATCCCTAGTCTGTGGATGCTAACAGCAATTACATAACTGTATGGCAAAATGAGCAACATCAATGTGATCTGGAAACAACTGTGCTCTTATATTGTGAATCCCTTAAAAACAATAAAAAAAAAACATACTGAACTAAAAACTTCTTGCCTAGTGTAATACTGTGAGTAGAAGCAATAAAATATCTTGATAATCATCTAATTTATTGGTAAAACAAAAGCATTTTTGGCAAAAGAAATTCAGTCAGAATTAAATTAAAAGGGAGTAATAGGTGATAAACAAAAGCCCTCTTGAGAATAGTGAGATGTATGTGCAATCAAGTTTTAAGAGAAAATCTTTAAAAAGACTGAGAAAAAGATGCAAGATATGTATGGTATAATGTATGAACTGGGGTTGGGTGGGGGACATGGACAAAGGAATGTGTCCAAATTGGACTGAGAAATGATGTATGAAATATATAAAACATCAATAAAATATTTTATTAAAAAAAAGAATTACCAAGTCAGTTGGTGTGGTGGTAGCACATTTTCCTTGGGGGCAAACAGCTGCTACCTAATTCTACTTAAAGTCCACTCAGTGGGAGGAAATTCATGTATGGTACTTTACACATAGCCAAATATGGGTGGATGTAGAAGTCATAGATCCTAGAGAAATCCACAAGGCTGTCATATCTGTAGAATAATGTAACTTCTTAATAAATGCAAAATATTTATCCTTATAATTACAGACAAGTAACCCAGTCACCTCCCATAAAAGAAACTTCTTTTGCATTAGAGGGAGACTATTACAATGCACAGCAATGTATCATTGTCTGTGAATTTCCCAAGACTAAGAAAAACTGTTATAATGTAACCTCTATACCTAAGGTTCATACAACATAGAACAAGAGGTAAAGAGGACACTAATAAACCTGTATTCTCATTAATGAGGCTTCCTCATGCAACACAGGGCAAGGAAAACAAAAGGGCACAAATGGCTAAAGCATAGTGATTAGGAGTCTGCAGAGTATGGATCCTTGGACAGGACTCCTATATTAAACTTCACTCACCCAGGGATCTGGGACCATTGCAGAAGAGCAGTTGGAAAGGTTGTAAGACTCAAGGAGGAGGATCTTGAACAGCTAGAAACAGAATCATTCAAGTTCCTAGGACCCTGCTCATATGAACTTACAGCTATGGTGATAGCATGCACAGAACTAATGCAAATTTGTGCAGACATACACAGCATGGAACTGGGGAAAGTGGCAGCAGATCCCAAACGTAGTTGAATAAGTATTGGCTGCTGATGGGTGATGAAGAACTGATCTTCTTAACACGGGGACTTGGAATAGGCTGATTAGACTCAGTGTATGAACTTGTCCTGAGGAATATCTTGGGACAGTAACATGATAAAATAGGCCTTAACACAGATGAGAGAGTGTATGAATTCCAGTCGACAGAGGTTGTGGGAGGGTGCCAAGGGGAAGGAGATATAAAGATGATTACAGTTGATCAAAATATTCTATATGAAATACACCAAAATTAAGTAAAAATATTTCAAAAGCAAAAGAGCAAAAAACAAGCTGAGCAGCAGTGTTCATCTTTCTTTGCTTCCTGACCTTGGATACAATCTGACCAGCTGCCTCAAGCTCCTGCCTCCATGACTCTTGATGGACTGTCCCATACCCTCCAACTGTGAGAGAAAATAAATTTTTCTTCCTTAAAAAAAGAATCAGCATGTTGGATCCTCGAAGTTTTCAAACTTTTTCATGTCCAAATGAAAGACTGAGTTAGACACAAAAATAATGTAAGAGGGAAACACAAGGGCACAAAATTTAAGGTTCAGTATTTGAGTATGAGAAACTATTGACTACATAGACATCAATATGCAGTCACAAGCAGCAGCCAGAAGAAGTCTGAATAAACAGAGAAGTTGAGGTGAAGTGGATATGAAAGGGAGTTTGAAGAAAAACTGGGACCTGAGTGAATGCTTATTTTGCAGCGGGTATCTGAATTGAATTTATTAAGGGATGATTCAATTGACTCTCATTGGATGTCCTTGAAAAAGAGTTAAAGAAGATAGCACACTTTACTTCCCCTGTAAGAAATGATTTCCCTCTTTTGGATTTCATGCATGTCAGCCTCAATAGGCAGGGATATGATTGCATCGAAGGTTGGTATGCAGTGTGTGCATTTTAAAATTACTCAGAGAATAATAGTTTGCAATCTTTATGTAAATCAGTAAGTCTTTCTGCTTCTATTGCTCCCTAGCAGCATGGCAGGAAAAGTGCAAACCTCATCCTTTTGGAAAGAAAATGACTGATGAAATATTAATAAAGATTACTGACAAAGTAAGCACTATGACTCAGGTTGTATGACTGTGGGATTTAGAGGGTGAGCAAAATGTATTCAGCATTAGATGCTTTAACACAAATGGCACTCCATAAACTTTTAGGGAGCTTTTGGGAGAGGGACAGCATAGCCATAGTAGAAGGTGAGGTATTTAAAAGAAGGGAGTGAGTTAATGAGAATGAAATATCAGATTAAATGAAAAGGAAACTTGAAGGGAAACATCACAGTACATTCACTAGCAGTGGGGAAATCTTTAGTTACTTTTTAATATTATGCTTATTACCTCACCTTTCTTTCCATCACACGATTGGATTTTGGCTTTACATGTTTCTCAGGACAAAACTAGTATGTTGAAAATTTTAGATCATATTTACATAGGACTGGGGAAATGTATTTCTAATTTTAAAACGTCAAATAGTAGGCTGTGGAGATGCTTCAGTGGAAAAAGTCCTTGCCACCCAAATATGAGTACTGTGGTTTGGATACAAGAAGCTCCATGAAAGCCAGGCGGACAGGGCAGTTGCCTATACTCAACACTTTGGGAAAGCAGAGACAGGAGATTCCAGGGGCATGCTGGCTAGTTAGACTAAATAGAACTGCTGAGCTTTGGTTTTGATGAGAGTTCTTGCCTCAATAAGTAAAGTGTAGAAAAATGGAAGAAGACACTTGTCATTATTGTTGTGCTACTACACTTACATATACACATATGCACACACACGGGTGCCAAGACATATGAAGAAATGCGTACACACATACTATACACTTATTCATGTAAAATATGGTAAATAGCCACCCACATGGCACCTAAGAATAGTCTTTAACCCCAGTTCCAGGGGAATCCAACGCCCTCTTCTGACCTCTGCGGCATTGCACGACACAGGTGCACCAACCTACATGCAGACAGTACACTCATACACATAAAATACATGTTAAATAGCATTTCCAGTAGTATGTGAGAGAGGGAGGGAATAAAACATGAAAAACATGAAGGAAAGAATTGAAGGAATGGGAAGAGGATGTTCAGCATGAGGAAACGTGGAAAGGAAAAAATATATATATTCAGAGTGCAGGGGCAGCTGGGTCTAGTGGCAAACATTACTCCCAGTTCTCAGGAGACAGAGGCAGACAGATCTCTGTGAGATCAAGGCCAGTCTGGTCTACCTAGTACCAGGCCAGATTTGGCTACATGGAGACACTGTCACCCAAGAAACAAAAATCAAACAAGACAAAAAGAGTAGAGAGAATTATTCTCAACAGGAGGTTCAAACTAGCCACTGCATATCGTGTTTGCTCACTCCTCAAAATTCATATGCCTGGTTCAGCATTGGATGCACTACCTGCAGCATTTCAAATGTGCTCTTAACCCTTCTGCACTTCCAGGCATGTCATGTCACTAACATTTTCCTGAATCCAACACATCAGAAGTAGACGATGAGCCAAAGGAAAGGATCTTTACGTGGATGAATTTCAACATTATTGGGGAGGTAAAATGAGACTGCACACATTGATCAGGAGGCACAAACCTTTAGATAACTGAGGAACTTGTAGCCTGAAGAGGTTTTCAGTGACTGTTTCAAGGTCAAGAAATAAGTTACCAGGAAAACACAAAGAATAATTGAGGTCTCCTGAATCCTAGCAGAGTTCATTTCTTCGAAAGTATACTGCTGACTTGAAAGTTTAAAAACCTCTTTTGATTGGTATTTTCCTATAGGCTAGAAAGGTAACTAAGGTCATTTTTATAAAGAGAAGAGAATTATGGTGAAAGAAGACTGCAGCTATTTTTCAAAGATTGCAGTTCAGTTATATCTGTGACAATGAATAACTGATAGAACAAGACACACGAGTGAAAGCCCAGAGGTTAGAGTGAGGCCATCCTGCTTTCAAATTTCACAGCAAAAAAGAAAAGCTCCATTGTTGTTTTAGAGGAGATTAGAGGATTGTTTTTTAATATGATTGTGTAGTACCAGTATATTTTAAAAGCCAAAATAATGGCAAGTCATGAATGTGAAAGTTAAATAATGAGGAAGACCAAGAGCCTCAAGACATAGATTTATGCCACAAAAGACCAATTGAACTTTGGTATGAACCACAATCTGCTGTTAGTAAACACATCAAATAGATATCTTTAAAATTCAGGGCCAGGAGCCTTCTACAGACTCTTCACTAACATATAAATTGAATGTATTAGGACCATTGTTGGGCTATATAATTCATATGCTATGACAAATTTCAAGTGCATTATTATTGGAAGACATTAAAATTATGAACTAAGGTAATTCTCAATTCACGCAAACTACTTGGAATGCAAAAATCAGAAATGTAATCATGCCTCTAATTAATGAATTTAATAATCATTTTCCTAAGGCTCAGGATATGCAGTAAAATCCTGTGTTCATGAAATAAGAAAGTGGGTATAACACAAACATAAAATTTAGTATCAACACACAATTACATATACAGAGAAAAATATTGTGCTTCCAAAATTTCAATCTTCCCTGCAAAGTAGAAAAACCAAAATATAGTACTAAAATTGTTATTATAAACAGCATGAACAAAAGCTTAAGCACTTGACTCCATACAAGTTTTCCAGACTTTGTCTAATATAGAATTTAACTATGTCAACTATATCGCTGTGTACTACATTTTATTGCTTATTATGTTATTCTACCCCTGTAATGCAGTGCTCATGGAATATAAGGTGCTGGAGCCCCTGGAACTGGAGTTAAGGAAAGTTGTTAGCTACCGTGTATGTGCTTGGAATCGAACCCATGTTCTCTTCAAGAGAAGCCAATGTCCTTAACAATCTCTCCAGGCCATACACATCGTTTTATATACAAGCAAAATAAACTTACATCCCTCACTCTGCAATCTAAGTTAGAGGTGTTGCCATAAACCTGTAATCCCAATACTAAACACATAGAACCATGGAGATCAGGAGTTCAAGACTGTTGTTAGGTATGCATCAAGGATGATCCCAAATTGAGCTACATGAGACTGTGTGCCAAACAAGAAATACCCAATACCCAATACTCAATTTAAAAAAAGTAATCTATTATTTTGTAATCTGTGGATGATTGGAAGGAGAAAATTAGAAGGTAATGCAAGTATAGATAATTGAACATTCAGGGAAGCAAAAATAAAAATGGCATATGTTCTTAAACCAACCTAGAGAACAGAATCTCTAAGAGCAATTAAAAGCACTGCTATTTGGAGCCAGCAAGAATACAGAGGATATACCTGAATAAATACTGCTTGGAAAATAACAGGTTACATTATTTTTATTTTTCAGTATAAATGAATTATTGACATTTTATGCATTTCATACAATATGTCTTAATCACATTTAGATTCCCTCTCCTATCTTCACACCCACATAACTCACCCACAGGATTTCAGGCAATCTGCTCTATATGTTAAGCCCTATCCAGTCAAATTTCTGCAAGCCAGATGTCCATCTGTATGAGTTCATCTTCTTGGGCCTGTTCAGCCTATCAAGCATCATTCATTAAAAGAAGACCAACTCCCCCTCACCCATTATAAGCAGTTATCAGCTCATAATAGTTCCTTAGTAAAGGCTGAGGCTCCTTCCCAGGTTACTGTCTGGCTTAAAAGTTTACATGGTTCTTTTGAATGCTTTCATCACTGCTGTAAGTTCATATGAACAAGTTCCCAAAAGACTGCAAAACTCTTTCCTGTGGTCACTCACCATCTGTGGATCTTAAAACCTTTCTGACTCCTTCTGAAGTGATCCTTTAGCCATGAGTGGGTAAGGATTAATAAGAGTCCTATCCAGGGACACAGACTCTGCAGTTTATTATTCTCTATATTCTGATCTTCATGAACCACTGAGTAAATGATGGATTGGGAGGAACTCAGTAGGGCAGGGTCCCCAGGAGAGGTTCAAGCCTCTGTTTAGGATAAAGGGTTTTCTCTTGGTACTCAGTCATGCAGGTTCTCTCAGTAAAGACTTCTTTACTAAACGGGTGAGGACGAGAGAGAAAGAGAGAGAGAGAAAGAGAGAGAGAGAGAGAGAGAGAGAGAGAGAGAGAGAGACTCCTAGACAGATAGAGGCTACTATGCCTAGTTCATGATGGCTGCCCTGATGACTCTTTTTTTGGGTTCAATATATATCATGTGAGTCAAATTCTGGGAAAAAACTACAATTTACAGAATTGTGGGAAAAACAAGGAGGCACAACTTTGTAAGACTTCACAGAAAGGGTCTAAAATCACTTAACAATTACACGTGAAAAGGTTAAAAGCAAATAGAACAATCTTGACACTAACATGTGACAGGTGGAGGTTTCTCCCAGGATGCTTAATCCACAGATCAAAGGAATTCTAGGGCCAGCAGAGGGCTCACCTGGTGTTCCAGGTGTGTGAAATGGGTGTGAAATGAGCTCTTTTTAAGAGGCTCATGTGCCTTCTGAGCAGAGCTGCAAGCCTGAATATCCTGTCCTGGACTACAGCAGGTGAGAGCTCAGAAACACATTTGTATTCTCTCTACCCTAGTTCCATTGTGTCCCCTGAGCTTTAGTTGTAGAGGTTCCAGGGCTGATGTCTCACTTAAAACAGGGCATCTCACAGAGACTAATTCTTTGTGTGTGAGCAATTGTTGAAACTTGTAATAATTTCAGTCTGTTGCAAAAATTCTTCTTTGATAAGTGGGATTAGAATACTTGATGTAAATATAGGATTGATATTTAGCATATAGTAAGAAAGTACATTTGTTTAGGGATGTGACAAATCTAGAGTTTTCTCTAGGGACTATGACATCTCTTGTCATGTGTATTTAGCTATTTTTAAAGTGCCATACAGGAGTTGCCTCCCATTGAACAGGTTTTAAATCTAATTATTGAACTTTTGATTACCCCCCAAGAAAAAAAGTGCCACTACTGCACTGATATAGTTTGCTTTTCTGGTCACTGTCATGGATATTAGGCATTAAAGCAGGGGCTAGATCATTGATTTTTTTTTTCTTAGCAGCTTGCATAGTATCCTCTAAAACTGTGAAAGCTAGGCTTCAGAGAGGAGGGTTCAAGGTCAGTTCCTGTTCCATTGCCCCAAATCCTATGCCCCAAATATATATTACATGATTGTATAACATCTGGTTATATTCATTTATTGATTGTTTTATTTAATTGTTCAACAAATGAAATCTGGTATTCTGCTAATAATTTTTCTTGGATATGAATTTATACAGAATATTTTCTGCACGGTGGGACATCTGAGAATAAAAGCTTAACTGAATATGCCTTAACATATATGACAGAATGCATGAAATTTGGTGCAGGGGCTATGGAATTTGTTGGATGCAGGAGGGGGGTGTAAATATTATTTAATATCTACTGTATGAAATGCATAATAACTAAATAAAAATCTACCATAATTTTTTTAAAATATTTCAGTTCTTAGAGCAGAAAGTTCAAATTTAGCAGAAAATTAACTTATTAGAAGAAAGCTCTTTAAAAGTGGACTTGGAGCAATGGAGCAGGAACTGACCTGGAAGCCTTCTCTCTGAAGTTTAGCTTTCATAATGCTAGATGATAATATGCAAACTGCTAAGGGAGAAAATCAAACAATGGGCCAACTCAACCCTAAAGACTAAAAACCATAACAATTGGCCTAGCAAACTACCTCTATTGCTGCAGTATTGGAACTGTTATCTGGAATTTGAACTTAAAGCCCTCTCAATGGGAGTGAACTCATGTGTTCCACTGTAAACTCAGCCAAATGTACATGGCTGGAGAGGACCTAGATCCTAGAGAAAACCTTATCTCTGTCATATTTCTAGACAAATGAAATTTCTTACTATATGCTAAATATGGATCCTTATATTTAAATCAAGCATTCTGTAAACCACTAATCAAAAAAGCTTCTTTTTGCAACAGATGGAAACTACTGCAGAATCCCACAATCAGTGAGACTCACAGTACCTCTGAGTGGTGCCCAGTTCTGGGTGACACATCAACAGTTGCACCTTTACACGATGGGCTCATGGAAAATAGTGGAACAAGGGGTAAAGAGAAATCTAATGCATTCTTCAACTTATAAGAGTGAAGACAGGACAGCTGGGGCTACAGGGAGACCCTGTCTCAAAAAATACCAAAAAAAAAAAAGAAGGGCGAAGCTTCTGTATACAACAGAGTGCACATGGAAGGCCACAACTGGCCAACTTTTAAAGAATAAAAGACTGCAGAGTGTGTGTCCCTGGATAGGACTCCTATATAAACCACTCCCACCCATGTTTCATGGACCATTGTGGAAGAGGGGTTAGAAAGATTGTAAGATTCATGGCTGGTTAATGAACATAGGGAAGCAGAGGTTTTTGGCCACTGGAAGCTTGCACATGTGAACTTGTGGCAATGGTGGCATTGAGCATATGCCCCATGACAAGTCAATCAGGCAAGGGCCCAGAATAGAGCAATAGAATGGGTGGCAATCTAGCCCTAGACTGAGAACCTTTGGAGACTGATTATTACTGAGTAAGGGAGAGTAGGCCTTACTTATGATCCCTAGATGGGCTGACTAGATTCCAGAGGATGAATTTGCATTGGAGGATATATGGGTACAAATGCTTGACTGGATAGGACTTAACATGTATGGTGGAATACATGAGGTCTGCTGGAGGGTTTGGAGGAGAGGGAGTCCAAATTTGATTAATAACTATTGTATGAAATGTACAAAAGTTCAATACATTTTAAAGTGAATTACTATGACTTATTTGGTTATACAACTCCTTGCCTTATACTCAAAGAACATATCCTACTGTACAGATACTTGCAAAACTCTGTTTGTTATAGCTCCTTTCACAAAAGTTAAGAAATGGAAACAAATTAAATGTCCCTCAACCGATGAGTGGATAATAAAAATGTGGTATATTTACACAATGGAATTCTACTCAGTGATAAAGAAAAATGAAATCATGAAGATTTCAGGTAAATATGTTAAATTTAAACCTGTTATACTAAATGAAATAACACAAGTTCAGAAAAATACCCAATATATGTTCTCTCTAATTTGTGGACCTTAGCTTCAAATCCTTATAAGTGAGTAGATATCCTGATATAACCACTGGAGCCAGAAATATGGAAAGTAACCATGGAGTAAAGAGGAAGAAAGAATATAAGAGAACGGGAAGATAGGAGACAGGTATTACCAAGTGGAAAATGGAAGTAATTTAACTGGGGAAAGAAGAGGGAGGCTTACATAGAGGGAGAGAGAGGAGAGATAAACAATGCCTAGGTGGTATGGAAAAACTAGATGTAAATATGTTAGTTCAGGTATACTGAAAAATACACATACAATAAATAAACAAGTGGACTTATATAGCTGAAGTCTAAATAACAAGATCACAGTGCCATGTAAGAGAAACCGCCCTTCAAATTTTTGTTGGTCACAGAAGTACAAGAGAATGCCAAAATAACACAGCCTATTGCAACAGCCCTTGAATGCTTCCCAGAACATGAAAGTAAGTCCTTATTGCTGAATATAAGACATGTTTTTCACTTAGTACTTGGAAAAAAATGAGCTGTATCTGCCCTGCAAGTCTTCTCCATGAAGACTACTAATCTTTGTATCAGAGTATGCTCTGAAAACTGCTAAGGTAAAAACTCAATCAATGGTCCAACCTCAGTATAAAACCTAATAACCACAACAATATCCTGGACAGCAAAGTCTATTGGTGCAGTAGTGACACTTTTTTTTTTGGGGGGGGGGGCGAGGGTAATCAACAGCTATATAAGTATAATTGAAGTCTGCTTAATGGGAGGGAACTCATAGTGGCACTGTAAACTTAGCCAAATACACATGGCTGGAGAGGCCATAGATCCTTGAGAAAACTCTGTTACATATCTAGATGAACATAATTTTACTGTACATTTATTATATATCATTATATTTGCAGACAAGTGTATCTCTCACTGTTCAATAAAGCTTCTTTTGCAACAGATGGAGACAGTTACAGAGCTCCAGAACTGATGAAATTCAGAGAATGAGATACCCATCCGAAAGTAACACGTCACAGTGCAACCTCTATACCTAAGGTACAGAGAGCATAGTAGAACAGGAGGAGAAAAAATATTAATGCTTCTCTCAACTCTCACCAGTGAAGCTTCCTCATACATAATGATTAACCCAGAAAACCGCAACTGGCCAAAGTCCACAGAATAACAAATTTATATCAAAACTCTGCCACCCAGGCCTCAGGGACATTTATGGAAGGGAGGCCGGGGTTGGAAAGACTGTAAGAGCCAGGGGAGGTAGAGGACCACAAAAAGCAAAGTTTTGCAGATGACTGGGAAGTTGCTCACATGAACTTACAGCAAAGGTGAAAGTGTGCACAAGCCCTATGCAAACTCAAACAAGGCAAAAAAATAAAATAAAATAAAATAAAAGCAGCAGAGAAGTGATGAAATTGGTAAGAAGCCAAAACATTAGCTGAGAAACTATTGATAACTGATGACTACTGGGACAGTAGGAGCTGGTGTTCTTCAAGGGAGTGAAGATAGACAGGTTGACCAGGTTCCAGTGGATGGACTTAACACTGAGGAACATTTGGTGACACAGACTTGATGTAATAGGCCTTAATATAAAAGAAAGAATGCAGGCTGGAGAGATGGCCTAGTGGTTAAGAGCACAGACTGCTCTTGAAGAGGACCCAGGTTCAATCCTCAGCACCCACATGGTGGCTGAGAACCAACTTTGACTCCAGTTCCAGGGGAATCTGACACCCTCTTCTGACCTCCGTGGCATTGCACAACATGGGTGCACAAACCTACATACAGACAGTATATTCATACACATACAAGAATAAATAAAAATTAAAAAAGAAAGAATGCATGAAATCTTGTGGGTGAGGTATAGAGGGTACAGATAAGGAATGGGACATAAATATGATTAAGGTATATTATATGAAAATTGAAAAAAATACAAAATTAAATAGTATAAAGTTATTACACTGTTGATGTTGTCATCACATGGACCTGTCCAGAACGTGCAGAAAATGTGAATAATAACGTCTTCTTGTCTTATTAAATCCAATATCACAATTATATAGAATACCCTTAAACACATATTCCAATCAGTTTATCTTCTTTTGAACAATTTAGGCTATAATCCTTATTAAATATTTTAAATTGACAGCATCCATGATTTCTGTGTAAAGTGATAATTGGGGGGATGGGTCAGGATCAAACAAATGAAATATGATAAGTTCTTATTGTTCAAGGAGTGTCCATCCCGCATCTGGGATAGATTAAAACCAAATTGAGAGATTTATGTAAAATTTTCAGTCAAAAGAAAGAGATGACATTAACCACTGATAAAAATGTCCCTGTGATATTACAGTCCAATGACCTTATGTGTCAATAAAGTAAATATATACCACCCATATCTAGATACATAGCCCAAAACATATGGGGGATACAGAGTGGTCATTCCGAGTGCAGGGAGCACACAAGATAAACATTTATACATGCTGACAGAGATCCAAAGAGCTGATGGGGTATCATTTTCCAGAGTCCTGCACTCATCCTCTGTGCCACGTGCCTGGCATCTCTAATCTTCATGGTAGCATAATTCACACCTTATCTTAAAAGAAATAGCATGCTACATGTAGAATCCAGCCAAGAAATTTGAAGATTGTTTTAACGGTGTGAATTTAAAATCTCCTCAGGTTCCCTGATAAAGTACAAATGCAGAAATCAGCTGCCGATGATACTTCTTCAGAGAAGGTTTGGGCCTCCTACCCATTTCCCCAGTTCCACACTGAATTTTTATCAGAGTTTTCATGGGTCTTTTGGGAGACTTGATCTTATTTGAGGGAGAGACTCTAAATAAACTTACTAGACTCCCCTGAATGGACTTTCACCTAGGGATATCTGGGTATAGATATTTGACATAGCAGGCCTTAACTTAGGACAAAATGCATGGAGACTGTGAAGCTATAGGGGTACAGACAAGGGAGGATGTTTAAATATGATTAAGATGTATTGTAGGAAATGCACAAAACTTCAATAAAAGAGACATTGAGGAAAAAAACAAAATGCATGGTCATGATAACTTTTAAATGTTAATGTTGGATGTGGATAATCCTGAGTGCAGGAAAAAATAAATTTAGTGGAAACACTTAATGTGATTGAGATCCACAAGGTCTTGGTGTGTTGTCCCAAAACTGTTCCTTTTCACCTATTTTACCCACTGATTTGACGGTAAATTTGAAGACTTGAGGCAGCTGCTCCAAAATGCTGAGCACTTTGATTCTTAGATTATAAGATTGTATCCATGCTACCCTACCTATAAGAGAGGTATTGAATGTACAGAAACATCCAAAGCTCAGTTGGAAAATAAGCAAGACGGGACAATGGGGAAAAAATAGAAGACTTAGAAATCACAGAAACAAAATTTTGCCTGGAATTTAAAAATTGTTCTTAAAACATCAAAATATTTATAGACAATATTAGCAAACTAACACTAGGTGAATAATCAGGACAGAGGCATAAAAATCGACAGTATTGAGTTACATTCTTTTTGAACATAATGATGAAATATATAAGGAAGACAAATAAGGTAACAATGGTGATAGTGATAAAAGCAAAAGTTAAGTGACTAGGACAGGTAGATCACTGTTTAAGACCCCATACATGTAAGTTCCATTTCCAGCATTAATAGATCAAGTGGCTCTCAACTGCCTGTAAATCTATCTTGAGGGGATTCAATACCTATTGATGGACTCCACAGGCACTGACCATCACAAGCACATATCCCTAAACCGTTACACAGATATATGCATAAATGCAAAATAATGAAAGTAAATATAAAAAAATAAGTGAGTAATACCGTATTCTGTTATATCTATGTTGTATCCATTGTGATTTTTTGTCATATTAAATCCTTGAAAAACACTAACTTGAATGTTTGAAATTATAATTTGGTACTCATTGGTTTTTAATAATATTGAGGTTCAGACAAATGAAGTCACTGACAAAACTCATAAAAATACTGTTTATATTTTCTAACTTTCATTAAATTTATAATTTACGTTGCTGGTAGGGAAGCAAAGCATTTATAATACATCTATTTTACCTTTCAGAAAGACAAGATTTTGGTAAATTTGTGACCACTTAACTACCATGAATAAGACATCTCACGTTTGAGTTTATTTAAACAAGATGTTTAACCCAAAGACAGTATATTGTAGGAGATGGAAATGAGTTTCAGTTACTTTTCATCTACGTAATGTAGCATCAAAGCTATTAGCTACTTACTATTACTTAGTCAAAATTAATCTAACAATTCAATTCCTCAGTTGCAGATGCTATATTTTAAGTGTTAACCATCCACTTAGGCTGGTGTTTAGAATATTATTCAGTGCAGATATATAAGATTTTCATCACCTCATAAATATCATCTTGACCACTCATAAAACTACTACTATATAGTGCTAACAACAATATTTTGTAAACATATAATATTATATAAACATGTAATATAAACATATTATGTAAACATACAGTGATAAGGGATTTCTAGCATTATTGCATGATCCAAAGTCAAGGGAAAATATACAGAAATTTTAGACAGAATTTCTCTAATGAAGACAAAAAAAATAGGAGCCCTGAAAGTAAAGTGATAAGGTGATAAAGAGTTTACCTGAATTTATCATTAAGAAGACTGGATCTAGTAACATCTTCTGAACACAGATGATACTCTTAATGATTATTCCTTTTATGTGTTCATGGGATTATGTTTTATGTTTTGGCACCACTTTAATTTTCATTTGTTTTTTGAGAATTTTGTTTATTTGTTTATTTATTTATTTATTTTCCTCATGTTCAGTCCCTTCCACAACTCTTCCCAGATACATTCCCCTTTACATTCCCACTCAACTTTGTGTCCTTTTTTTAGAACTATGAAGTCAACCTGGCAGGGGCACTTAAGAGTTCACAATGGTTGTAACAGCAGGCAGAAGAAAGCCCAAGCCAGACAAAATTACAGCAAGGGGAGGTGAGGTGGAAATCTTGTCCACCCTTAGGTGCAGAACAGTTGGCAATAGATAGCTGCTAGGAGGAGAGTTGGTTTATTTTTTATTTTTTAATTAATTAATTAATTTATTTATTTATTTATTTGTTTGTTTTTTCTAATTAAATTAGTTTTTATTGATGCTTTGTGCATTTCATACATTTTTTCCAATTCAGTTCAGGCTTATTTCCCTTTCCCTTCCCCCCCACCCCCACCCCATCCCAGATCATGCATTCTGCCATAACTGTCCTGC
>VZQC01008131.1:498289-516637 GCA_009823505.1 Rhizomys pruinosus
TTGTGTGCCTGATCTAGCCCGCGCCCCGGTCCCTCTGGGCCGGGGACCCCGTAGACGGGTTCAGAGCGAGACCCTCTCCCAGCTGCCCCCCGCCAGACCCCGCCTAGAGCTGTAGAGCTGTGTACCTGGCCTGGCGCGTTATGGCGTCTCCCTATTTATTTATTTGAATGTACTGTCTGCATGTAGGTTTGTGTACCTATGTCGTGTAATGTTGCGGAGGTCAGAAGAGGGTGTTGGATTCCCTTGGAACTGGAGTTCTCCTGGAATTGGAGTAACAGAGGGTTCTCAGCCTCCATGTGGATGCTGGGGATTGAACTTGGGTCCTCTGCAAGAGCAGTCAGTGCTCTTAACTGCTAGGCCATCTCTCTACCCCCCTTGTTTTGTTTTTAATGCTTTTTATTCAAATTTTGTGCAATTCATACATTTCTCAGTCCAATTTAGACTCATTCCCCTTTCCATAACCCCCCACGCAAGTTCACACATTTTGCCATACAAATCTTGTAACTTTTTTCCTAGTCTTTTAAAAAATGTTTCTATGCAGAGGTTTAAGGATTTGGGCTGGAGTTTACAGTTTTAGTCAGTTATTTGACCCAGTCCTTTTGTTGTTATTCCCTCCAATTTGTATTGCTCCAAAATATGCATCTATGTTCTTCACACATATACCAAAATTATGACATCTGAAAGTAAACTGTATATTAATTCCAAAATATTTAGGAATTCACATCCCCCCCTTTAATTTTATATTACTCTAAAGTATGCATACATACCCTCCACCCATATACCACAATTAAAATGTCTAAAAATAAGTGGTAGGTTAATTTTAGATCCCATTAAGGAATTCACATTGTAACAGCATACTTTCAGATAAATAGAAATATAACATTAACATTGCTCAGTTTGCCTTTCTCTACTAGGGATTTGGTGCTAGCATCCACAAATGAGGGATACAATTCCTCTTTTTAAATTTTTCAGGGACTGTTACTTCACTTAGCATAAAGGCTTCTAGTTCCATCCATTTACTTGCAAAATTCATGCTGCCATCTTTTTTAACGCTACATAGAACTCCATTGTGTACATGTACCAGCTTTTCTTTATTTACTCGTCAGTTGAGGGGGATTTGGGTTGTTTCCAGCTCTTCCCTATTGTAAAGAGAGCTGTAGTAAACATGCATGTGCATGTATCTCTGTGGTAGGATGAGTCTTATGCGTATATACCCAGGAGTGGTATGGCTGGGTCAGGTGGTAGGCTCATTTTTAGTCTTTTAAGGGTTCTCCACACTGCTTTCCACAAAAATCCTCCCATGCTCATGGATTGGAAAAAATAATACAATAAAAATGTCCATTCTACCCAAATTAATATACAGATTCAGTGCAATCCCAATTAAAATCCCCAAGAGTTTCTGCATGGACTTGGAAAAAATAAAAGGCCTTAAATTCATCTGGAAAAACAAAAATGCTGAATAGCTAAAACAACTCTGAGCAAAAAACACAATACAGGGAGGATCACCTTACCAGACTTCATGCTATATTACAGAGCTATAGTCATAAAGACAGCCTGGTACTGGTACAAAAGGAGCCCATTGACCAATGGAACAAAATTGAAGATCCAAACTTGAGCTCATATAATTTCTTCCACCTGATATTTGATAAAAGGGCAGAAAAAGCTCATTGGAGGAAAGATGGCGTCTTCAGCAAATGGTGCTGGCAAAACTGGATCACCATTTTTAGAAGAACAAAATTAAACCCCTACTTCTCACCCTTTACAAAAATCAACTCCAAGTGGATCAAAGACCTCAACGTGAAACCTGAAACTCTGAAGGTAATAGAAGAAAAAGGTGCAGCAACCTACAAGACATAGGTATAGGAAAAAGGCTTTCTAAATCAGACAGCAGCTGCCAAGGAAAGAAGGTCAACAATTGACAAGTGGGACCTCATTAAACTCGAAAGTTTCTGTACAGTGAAAGAAACAATCAGGGAACTGAAGAGAAAACCCACAGAGTGGGAGGAAACTTTCACCCATAATACATATGACAGAGCATTAACATCTAGAATATATAGACTACTCAAAAAACAAAGAAGAAATCAAACAACCTAATCAAAAGATGGAGTAAAGAGCTGAACAGAGACTTTCCCAGCGAGGAATCAAATATCGCTGAGAAACATCTTAAAAAGCGTTCAACATCATTAATAATTAAGGAAATACAAATTAAAACCACTATAAGATGTCATCCCAGGGCTGGAGAGATAGCCTAGCTGTTAAGAGCACCGACTGCTCTTGCAGAGGACCAGGGTTTGATCCCCAGCACCCACATGGTGGCTAAGAACCATCTGTAACTCCAGTTCCAGGAGAACTCCAGTTCCAGGGGAATCCGAGACCCTCCTCTGACCTCTGTGGCATTGCACGACATGGGTGCACAAACCTACACGCAGACAGTACATTCATACACATACAAAAATAAATAAAATTTAAAAAAGATATCAGCCCACTAAGATAAGACTGCCTAAGATCAAGACAACAAAAGACAGCAAATGCTGGAGAGGTTGTGGGGAAAGGGGAACACTCATCCACTGGTGGTGGGAATGTAAACTCATACAATATTGTGTACATTTCTATCCTTTCAAAATTTGCTATTTTAGGATTTCACATATGAGTACTCTATTTACATAATGTACTGACCTTCTCCAATATTAACATGTTCCCCAATCCCTCTCAGTTTTGTGAAATTTTCTTGTTACTGTTACATATACATATACTGAGTCCTTTGTACATGTGTATATGGCTGGTCACCTGGGATTGGATGACTTATCAGGGAGCTCATTCAGGTTGAAAACTGATTCTCCCTCCATCGCCAAACATTGATTACCTGTGGCTCTTCATCTATATGTCACAACTGCTGAGATTTTTCACATTCACATGTAAGTATCAATTTGTGTTGAGATTATGCAGGTCTTGTTTAAGCAACCATTTTTGATATTTCATGAGCACAGCTTCCTAGTCATATCCATAATACATTATTTGGCAGAAAGTGTCCTATTCATCTGGTTCTTACAACCTATTCACTCCTATTTCTGTGCTGTTCCTGAAACTTGGGCATAGAGTTAGCATTGCAGATATATCAATTGGGACAAGGCACACCACAGTTGCTTATTCTCTGCATTTCTGCAAGTTGTGGAACTTTATAATAGAATCCACCTGTTGAAAGAAGATGCTTCTTTGATGAGTGATAAGAGAGCTATACTTATCTGTGAATATAAGGATGAGCATTTAGCATATAGGAGGAAATAACATTGGTTCAAGAAAGTGTCAGTAGTAGGTTCACCTCTAAGGTTGATGATATCCCCCAGCCATTAATTTGGCTAGCTTTATAGTACAAGGCAGGACTTCCTTCCAGTTGACTGGGACTTAAGTCCAATTAGAAACTTATTGCTTGCAGCCAAGATTTAAAAAATGCTACAATTGGACCATTAGTGGTACATTTCTGGGCCAGTCATTGTTCAGGTTCATAGGCTTTACTGCTGGTTAGAACTATTGATTGCTTTTCTGTCCTGGCAGCTTTCATAGCACCTATCAATACTGTAAAAGCTAGTCGTAGAAAAGGAGGTTTCAGTTCTGTTACAGCTCATTTGCTCCAAGTACTGTTTTTGAAGTGTGTGAGGTCTTCAAAAATACCATCTTTCCTTCAGGATATGGGAAGCAACCCAGGGTTGTGGCAACAATCCACATTGCGTTGGGAGTCTCTTGGATTACCCTGACCAGCAGAATGGCTTAGATTAAGAGAATAAATAACAACAAATTCTGGCAATTATATGAGGAAAGGGGAACCCTCTTTCACTGCTGGAGATTGCAAATTGTTATAGCTACTATGGAAATAATTCTGTAGAATAATTTTTAAAAAGTAGATCTAATGTAGGGCTTCCCTTCCCTCCCCAACTTCCCAGTGACCTTATTCAGGCCATTGAGCACTGGTCTCAGCAGCATTGGCTCAGCAGGGGAGGAGGAAGCCAACATAGGTCTTCTGAGTAGGGGTGAATACAATGGGAAAAGAAACCTGGGAGACTGTGTCAGAGGACAGCTTGTTTAGGAAGGGGAAGCATTTTTACAGCCAGTTAGGTTTGGGGAGGGCTGGGATTAGTGTGCAGCTGCAGGGTCCTGTGATTTTGGGAAAGCATGGTGGGAAAGAAGAAACAAAAGCTTATTACTACTTGTAGGAACATAATGCCTAAGGCCATAAGTGAAAGGCCATTCAGGATAGAGGTCTCCTTCTGGGTAGAAATGGCTGAAACTCCTGCCAACATCACGAAGAGGTTTCAGGGTTCCCAGGCCATGCTCACTGTGCCCTACAGGCACCAAGCCCCACATAAATCCCACAGATCTGCCATATGACCCAGCTATTCTACTCCTTTGCATACACCTAAAGGAATTGGTAGCTGATTCAGCTTTAAAGAAAAATGAATCATGAAATTTCCAGGTAGATAGATGGTTATGGAAGGTGTCATGTTGAGTGAGATAAACCGGGCCCTCCAAAACAAAAACCTCGTGTTCATTTTATTTAAAGTTCTTACCAACAAATCCTTAGATTGGAGTATATAATCTCAAGTAGTTATAAAACTCAGCAAAATAGAAAGGTACATATATGACATGTATACAGGCATACTTTGGAGCAATACAATAAGGAAGGAACCACAACAACATAAGGATTGGGTCAAAGAACAGACTGTATAATTAAATTCTGTCCAAAACAATAAACCTTTGCAGAGAAAACTTTAAAATGATTTAGAGAAAGATGCAGGACATGTATAGCAGAATGCATGATCTGGGGTGGGGTGGGGAGGAAAGGAAAGGGGAATATGTCTAAACTGAACTGAAAAATGATGTCCGAAATACACAAAACATCAATAAAAGTATTATTTAGAAAAAGAAATCTAACATGTATGAAGAGGGAAGAGCTCTAAAGACTGGGCACAAGGACACTAGTGCAATCAAAGAGAAAATGGGAAAAGTGGGAAGGATAATTTACCTAGGGAGAGGGGAGGGAGAATAATTCAGTGAGGAGGGAGAATGGAGAGATGAATAATGTTACACATGTCAGAATAAGCCACAGGGAAAGACTATTTTAAGCTTATTTATTTTAAATTTCTACCAATAACAGTTTATATAACTGATTATTATATATATATATTATTATATATTTATATATGTGTGTGTGTTGTGTGTGTGTGTGTGTGGTTGTGTGTGTTGTTCCTATGTATGCTAAAGTCTATCTAAAATAATTTTATTTCCAGTTCTGGAATTCTGTAATAGTCTCCATATGTCACAAAATGGAATTTCTTTAATGAAGGGTGGAAAGGACACTTGTCTGTAAATATGAGGGTGCATATAGAATAAATTAAGACATACATCGGTCTAGGTATATGGAAGTAGGTTTTGGTCTCTGATCTGTGAAATGTCCAGCCATGTGTATTTGACTATTGTCCACTACACACATGGGGATCAGCGGGTGGAGGCACAGAGAGGGAAACAAATCTAAGTAGATTCAAAATAAATGGTTACATAAAAAATGTAAAATTTTGGGGCTAGAGAGATGGTTCAGCGGTTAAGAGCACTGACTGCTCTTGCAGAGGACCCAGGTTTGATCCCCAGCACCCACATGGCGGCTGAGAACCGTCTTTAACTCCAGTTCCAGGGGAATCCGACACCCTCTTCTGACCTCCGCGGCATTGCATGACACGGAAGCACAAACCTGCATGCAGACAGTACATTCATACACATACGAAAATAAATAAATAAATAAATAAATAAATAAATAAATAAATAAATATTCTCAGTCTCAGGCAAATGAAATTATCTTTTGAGTTATATTTATTTTTTTGTCTTGTTCTATCCTTATACACTGCTTTACATATCTTCCTATTGATCTACCACTATGGGTCCTTTGTACACAGGACAATTCTTTGCCACGCTATATGTCCATTTTAGGTTTATCCTGATATCCTTGTTTTGTGACAGAAATCATCATATGCAATTGATTGATTATCAAATTTCTTCTTTGTTTTCTTTCTTTTTAATGAAATTAGAAATCTATGAAAACATGAATTTTCTTTACTCAGGCTGGTGTATGGGCATGATTCCTTGTGGACAGTGCCAAAATTGTGGTGAAAATCCACATCCAAAGACTCAGCCTAGTTCTTTCTGTGACATCTAAAATTGTTTTCAAGAAGAAGAGATTGTCATTGAGATTAACTATATGAATTAAAGGCTGAAAATGATAAAATATGTTGAAAAAGAATAAGGTTATTATATTCCAATATCTTTAGGTTAGGCATTACAAATAAGGCAGGTTAACCACTTTAATCCTCAAGAACTATGAAAAATAAAATTTTATGAAATAATTTAAAACTACAGAGATAATATGTTGTATACATATTTTTATTTTGTAGAAATCAATAAAATCCTAATTTTGCTTCCTGTCAGATATCAGTTTTATTTAGTGTTGTTATTTATTGTTATCAAAAGCAAACCTTCTAAACTCAAGTACTTGCATTCTGGGTTTTATCAATTTGCAGAAGGAACCACTTCAAAAATAGATTTTTCTCCTTCCCACAGGGCCCTCAAATATGAATGTGAAATGGGGAATGCCTCTGGAAAACTTCAGTCTCCAATATGTTACAATTAAAATGTGTTCTTAAGTACATTCAAATTTGTGAGGAAGTGCCATGAAACTTTCAGAGAGAAAAGAGTGTTATCATTAACATGCCAACCAGACTTGTGAATCCATGCACAAGACATATGCTATAATTGCATAAAGGATGAGCTCTCAACTGGATTATGTGGGCTGCCTGCAACAGGAAACACACTGAAAATCTGATCAGACAAGAAAGAGCACAGAAGCAAGGAGCTAAGTCTTTCTGGGGTATATACTTGCAGAAACACAGACAAGAATAGAAAAACTGAGATGATTCCCAGGCTCACACTTACAGTGATGTGGCCAGTGACTGTGCAAATGTTACATATATATGGAGTAAGAAAGCTGAACATTATGAGACTTTCATGTGATTTTGCTCAAAATATATCAAAGTTTCTTATGAAGTATATACTCAAGTTTGTAACTTCAAATGAATTTTGTGTGTTAAAAATTTCAAATCTTAGGTGTCCGGGAAATGGATTAATTTGTGTTATTGTATGAAGAAAGGTAAGAGTTTCTCTAAGCTTTTCATGCCATTTGGTTATAGAATATTATAGAAAGTATACTACAGTCTCACCAGAGAGACATTTGTCTTCTTTCCCTCCTCCCCAAAACAGCATGTAGACTGAGGTAAATTTAAACTAACATATTAGAACATTTCACTTTTATAAAAAGACAAGATTCAAACGTCCATAATATCATCACTTTATTTACTAACATTATTTTCATTTGTGGCTACAAATATTCCCTATGACTACTGATTTTTAAGACAAAATAAAATGATCTTTTCTGATATTCAAAGAAATAAATGTCTAGACTTCATCTCACTCATTTAAAACAACTATTCTAGTCTCCTATATTTTTCTTTCATTACTTTCCCTAAGAAAACTCAAGGTGGACACAATTTATACTTAACCCTGCGGCAAACAAAAGTCAGAAGATTTTCAAATCTTACTGTTTATAACAGAAAAAGTATACTAAGTTGTGTTGGGATAAGGGAGTGATTAATGCCCAAACTAACTGTGTACTTTTCTATGAGATCTCAAGGGAAAGAAATTTTGAGTTCTGATATTTTATTTGGAGAGTATTTTTGAGACTGTAGATTTCATCAGGAGAAATGAACTGGTCAGTAGAAAGTTAGTAATGCATTTTATCTCACCATTATCCCTTTGGGGGTTAAATACTTTTAAGTACAATTTGGTGCTGATTGTAGTTATTTTCTTAAATTACAATTTTAAAGAATAAGTTTGTGCTAGTTTCCTTTCAGATGCCTTTTCTGAAGGTGTTAACCATTTTAGTTTTCATTTAGTTCTGACCACTCATTCATTACCATGGTGATTTGGACAAAGAGCTGAATGCATTCAGAAAATGAGAATAAAATTTGTTATCTTGGGGAAAGCAAAGGTCGAGATAGATAGTCCCAAGGAAGACTGACATACACTTCATGGTAATCAAGGCACTTTGGTTGTTACTTTTACTTATGCTAATGTTGCCACTTTTGAATTACCGTGTACTAAAGGAAGTGACATTGCATATGTAGGGTATGTGTCAAAACTTCAAATTATACAATGGATTGTGAATGTGCTATAAATTTCAGGCAGGATTTAAAAGTTGCATATACCCAAGTGGTGACTAAATAATATTAATTATCTACAAAATGAACTACCATCATATCCAAGATATACAATAAAATGATAAATTTGGCAGTATATACATCTGAAGTCCATCATTTTGGCTTCCATACATCTGTCCTCCCTAGTAACAATGTCTTCCTAATAACCAAGACCTCTTGTTCTGGTATATAAGTGGAACTAAGAATGTCCTACACTCCTACATTTTCTTACACATTTTTCTCTTTATAAACATTTTCATTCCAGTTACATTCCTCTAATATCATCAAAGAATGAATGGCATTTCTAAGTGAATAGATGTTCTTCAACAAAATGGGGACATATTGCTATGAAAATATTTTGATAGTAATGGTTAATACTATATTCAAGTGCTTACTAATCTCTGAACACTTGAATGAAATAATGCTTTATAGATTTTCCAGGATTTTAGCATTAAATATTCAATAGAAATAACATGATGTTTCGAGACAGAAAGATTTGCCTGTAAATGACCGCTCATTTATAAACTGGAAATTTGATGTAACTTTTATACTCTTAATATTTTTCCTGATTAGAACATTAGCAGTCATTATAAAAGCAAACTACTAGTACGGCAGAATGGAGAAAATACATATCAAATATATATCATCGATATCTTATCACTTGAAAGTGATTATTTCTAATGTTTTAGTGTTATATCCATTGTACATATTTTGGGAGAATATGCTGAGATTCACTCTTATGTGGATGCTGTGAAGATAAAGTAATTAAATAATATAATGAAAGAATGTAGTATGATGCCTAATACAGAGTGAATCTTCAGTAAATAAATGTAATTATAAATTGTCAAGTTAATTTAGCATTTTAAAAATGCTTGTGTGTGTGTGTGTGTGTGTGTGTGTGTGTGTTTGCACTTGTATGCTAAAGGCAGAGGTCAACCACAGGTATTGGTCTTCAGGAAACAACCAACTTGTTTTTGTTTTTGTTTTTTGTTTTTTTTTTTTATTTATTTATATATGTATATATATTTTATAAAATCTAGACCCATGTCCCCCCTCATCTCCCCACCCCACCAGAGCTCATGCATTCTGCCAAACATGCTTTTCATCCCTTTCTCAGTCTTTCTCAATATTCTCCATGTGGAAGTTGACTGTTTTGAGCAGAAGTTCACTGTTTCAGTCAGCTTTATAGTGCATCCTTCTGTTGTTGTTCCTTAATATGCATCACTCCCAAGCCTGCTTTGGTACAAAAGTTCTAATGGGGCCGATGCACAAGAATAGCTTACATAACCAGGTAATTGGCCCTTAAGCAATCCACAGATTAGGGATACTATTCATCTTTTGTTTTTTCTTGGACTGTGTTACTACTTCACTCAGCATGATACCTCCTAGCTCCAGCCTATTCCTGCAAAGCTCAATGATGGTCGTCTTTCTTTAATGGCTGGAGCTAGAACTCCCATTTTGTGAATGTAGCACATTTTCTCTATCCACTCAACAGTGTGCTACTTGTGAAGAGAGCTGAAATAATCATGTTGTGCATGTATCTCTGTGGTGGGGTGAGGTCTTGAGGGTAGCAGTCCTAGGAGGGGTATGGCTGGTTCGGGTGGCAAGTTCTTTTCCAAGTCTTCCAGAGGTCTCACACTGCTTTCGATAGTGGCTGCACGAGTTTACAGTCCCACCAGCAGCGACGAAGAGTGTTCACCTTTCCCCACAACCTGTACAACACTTGGTATCATTGTTGTCTTGGTCCTATTCAGTCTTATTGGAGTAAGACTGATATCATTAGTGGTTTTGATTTGAATTTCCTTAAAATGATATTGATAATTGAAGCAACTTTTTAAAGTTGTTCTCAGCCATCTCTAATTCCTCACTTGTGAAGTCTCCTGTTCAGTCTCTTTGTCTCCATCTATTGAGTGGTCATTTGTTTTCTTTTTCTTGTTTTTTTTTTTTTTTTTTTTTTTTTTTCTTTCTTTGTTTTTTGTCAGATGTTTCTGTGGTGAGGTTTCCCCCCACTCTCCGTGTGATTTCCTCCTTCACTTCACTAGATTTTTTTTTTGATGTCCAGAAGCTTTTGAGTTTTAATAAGGTCCCATTTGGCAATTGTAGACCTTAAATTCTTGTGCAGTTTCTGTCTGATTTCGAAGTCTTTTCCTAGGCTATGTCCTTATAGTCTGCTGCCCTCTTTTTCTTCTATCGCTTCAGAGTTTTCGGGTTTCACGTTGAGGTCTTTGATCCATCGGAGTTGACTTTTTGTACAGGGGCGAGAGGTGGGCATTTATTTCATTCTTCTACAAATGGTGATGCAATTTTGCCAACACACCACTTGCCTTGAAGATACTGTCTTTTTCTCCATTGTGTCTTCTTGGCCCCCTTGTCAAATATGAAGATGGCCTGAATTGTATGTGCTCAGATATGATCTTCGGTTTTGTTCAATTTGCGTCAACAGGCCTGTTTTTTTGTGGCCAGTCGAGGCTGTTTTTTTTTTTTTTTTTACTATAGCCCTGTAGTATACGTTGAAGGTCTGGTAGGAGATCCCCCCTGTGTAGCTCTTTTTCCATTCAGGGGTTGTTTTGGCTATTCGGATCTTTTGTTTTCCAAATGAATTCAAGGACTTTTGTTTCCCAGCCGTGTGAAGAAACTCTTGGGGAGTTTTGATTGGGATTGCGCTTAAATCTATACAAGAGTTTTGGTGAATGGACATCTTTTAACAATGTTAAATTTTCCCAATCCCATGAGCATGGGAGATTTTCCATCCTCACATGTCTTTCAAATTTCTTTCTTCAAAGTGTTTAAAATTTTTGGCTTGTAGAGATTTCATTGGTGTAACTACTTGGTCTAGGTTTGTTTTAGGTGTTTTATGTTTTTGAGGGCTATGTGAGTGTGAGTCTCTTTGAATTCCTTCTACAGTTGCTTATTCTTGGTGTAAAAGAAGGCCATTGATATTTTTAGTTAAAATTTTGTATGTCTGCCACTTTTGGCGCAGCTGTTAATCATAGTTCTAGCGAGTTTTCTGATGGAGTTTTTTATCATACTGTAGGTAAACTACCATATCATAAGCAAATAGGGAAAGCTTGAATTCTTCTTTTCCAGATTGGTACTCCTTTAATTTCACTTTGTTGCCTTATTGCCCTAGCAAGTGGTTTCAATCACTATATTGGAGAGGAGTGATGACAGGAGCAGCCTTGCCGATTTCCTAACTTTAAAGGAATGTTCTGGGTGGAGAGAATTAGCATATAGAGTTGAGCTACACCGACTCTGCTTGCAGAGGACTGGGTTGCGATCCCCGCAGCCCATCGGAGGCTTAAGAAGCTGTCCTGTAACTCCACTTCTCAGGAGAACTTCCGGTTCCAGGGGAATCAAGACCTTCTTCCTGAACTCCGCGCATTGCACGACACGGGTGCACAAACCTACATGCAGACAGTCATTCATACACATACAAAATAATAAATTTAAAAAAAATTTAAAAAAGTAAGGGAATGTTCTGTCATTTCCCATTTAGGATGATATTGATGTTTTTTCTGGTATAAACTGGCTTTGAGTTATATTGACTGAAGTGATCCTTCCAATCGATTCCTTCTAGGGACTAGCATGAATGCATGCCTGGATTTTGTCAAAGCTGCCTTTTCAGCATCAATTGTGATTATGGTGTGGTTTTTTTGGTCTTCTATTCCATTTATGCCGTTTGATTGATGTTTATTGCATTTCATAGTGTTGAATCCATCCCTGCATATCTCTGGTATGAATGAAACTTGGTCATGGTGGATGATCTTCTGTATGTTGGGTCTGTATGTTATTTTCCAGTATCCTGTTTAACATTTTGGCATCTGTGTTCATCTAGGGGAGAATGGGTCTATAATTCTCTCTTTTTAGTTGTATCTTGCCCTGTTTTTGGTAATAGGTGAATTGCTGGCTTCGTGAAGGAATTTAGGAGTTTCTGTGTTTGTATCCTTCTAACAATTTCAGTAATAATGGTGTACGGTCTTTTGGAATGTTTTATAGAATTCTGGACCAGGGTTTTTTTAGTTAGGAGGATTTTTTTTTTTTTGCTTGGGAGGTTTCTTATTACATCTTCCAATTTCTTCTTGTATTATGGGTCTGTTTAAGCTGTCGGATTTTTCTTGGTTGAGCTTTGGTGATTCCCCTGGATTTCAGATATTATCCATTTCTCTAGGTTTTCAAAACTTAGTACTGAGTATATTTCTTGCAGTAATTCCCAAATGATTTTCTGATAGTTTTCCTTGTCTGCTTGTGATATTTCCCTTTTCCCTCACGGATTTGTATTGATTTGGAGTTGTTCCTTCTTTCTTTTTGTTACGTGGGATATCGAGGTGTGTCTCTCTTGTTTATCTTTCAAAGAGACCAACTTTTGGATTCATTGATTTTTTTTTCTTGGTATTGTTTTTCTTTGTTTCTATTTCATTGTTTTCTGTCTCTGATTTTGTTATTTCTTCTTGTCTGTTGCAATTTAGGCGTTCATCTGTTGTTGCCTTCTCAGTAACAGTTTTAGCTGCAGTGCTTAGATAGTTCACGTTGGTGCTCTTTTTTTTTAATTTGGTCACCCAGGGCTATAAACTTCCCTCTTAGGGACTGCTTTTAAGGTATCCCATAGGTTTTTGTTTGTGTTGTATTGTCATTGTCATTCACTTCCAGGAAATGTTTTATTTTCTTTCTTTATCTCTTCCTTGACCATCATTATTCAAGAGGAGTGTTGTTTAAGTCTCCATGTGTTCTTGTAAGCAAGTAGGGCTTTTCCTGGTGTGGATATTGAGGTCATCTGCACGTGGTCTGATAAATGCATGAAGTTGGACACGCCTTTAATCCTAACACTAGTGAGGCAGAGGGCACAGGGATCTCTGTGAGTTTCAAGGCAAGCCTGGTCTGCAGAGTGAGTTCAGGACAGCCAGAGCTACAGGAGACCCTGTCTCAAAAGACCAAATAAAAATACAATAAATAGAATAAATAAATAAATAAATAAATATAAAATGCGATGAATATTTTCATCTTTTTGTCATTTGTGGGAGGTTCTTCTGTTGCCAGTATGTGGGTCGATTTTGGAGAATGTTTTCGCCTAGGGGCTGGTAGAAGTGGTAGTTCTCGTGCTAATTGGGTGGAATATTCAGCTAGAAGGTCAATGAGGGTCCATTTGGTGTCAACATATCCTTCAGTTCAGTATGTTTCTCTGTTTATTCTTTGTCCTGTTGTAACTATCCAAGGGACTCGATGGGGTATTGAAGTCCCCTACTGTGAGTGTATTGGGGGTAGTGTGTGACTTCTGGTCCTGGAGAATTGTCTTTTTATAAAGTTTGGTGCACCAGGAGTTATGGGCATATATATTCATAATTAAGAAATCTTCTTGGTGAATAGTTACTTTGATAAAAATGTAATGGCTTTTTTGTCTCTTCTGATGTCTAGTTACTTGTGAAGTCTATTTTGTCTGATATAAAGTAGCAACACCCTGCTTTCTTTTTGGTACCGCATTTGCATGGAATATTTTTTCATCCTTTCAGTTTAAGGTGTTGCCTGTCCTTGAAGGGTGAGATGTGTTTTCTTGTAGACAGCATATCAACTGGATTCTGTTTCTAATCCAATCTCCCATTCTATGTCTTTTGATTGGGGAATTTAGTCCATTAGCATTTAAGTTTATAACGATAGGTTTTTGTTGATTCCTTTTGCCTTGTTATCCATTTGTGGTTTGGGTTTAGGTTTCTACTTCTTCAGTTATGCTTTTATTGATTTCTCTTTCTAGGTGCCTGGGGATGGTTGCTCCTTTCTTCTGTCCTTTGAATTGCTTCAAGTATTCTCTGAAGGGTTGGTTTTCCGGACATGTATTCTTTCATCTTGTTTATGTCACGGAATGTTTTTCTCTCTCCTTCAATTATAATAGACATTTTTGCTGGGAGTAGTAACCTGGGTTGGCATCTATTGTCCTTTAACACTGAAAATGCTTTGCTCCAGGTTCTTGCTTTCATAGTTTGCATTGAGAAGTCGGTTGTAATTCTGATAGGTTTCCCCTTATAGGTCACTTGTTTTTCTTTTGTGGCTTTACGGATTTTGTCTTTGATTTGTCTTTGTCTAGCATTTTAACTATAATGTGGCATGGAGAATTTCTTTTCTGATCTTTTCTGTTTGGAGTTTTACATGTTTCTTGTATTTGTATAGGTTTGTCTTTTTTTAGTTTGGGGAAGTTTTCATCTGTTATTCTGTTAAATATCTGATCAATACCATTCTCTTGGGATTCTTCTCCTTCCTCTATTCCTATGATGTGGAGGTTTGATCTTTTCTTCATGTCCCACAGTTCCTGGTTGTTCCACTTTTGTGTATTTAAAATTTAAAATTTTTCATAACCTTTACTTGAGGTTTTTATTTGTTCTGTGTTATCTTCCAGGTCTGATATTCTTTCTTCTGCTTCCTCCATTCTGTTTCTGAGGCTTTTTCCATTCCTTTCCTCTTGATTAGATGAGTGTTTGATTTCCTTTTTCATTTCCTCTTCTGATTTCTTTAGTATTTCTACTTCTTTTTGGAACTTCTCAATCTCTTCCTGTAGCTCTTTGTTTCGCTGGTTGGTTTCCTTATGTTTTTCAGCATGGGATCTTTTCAGTGTTTCTACTTCCTTCTGGAGTTTGTCATTCTCTCTCTCTAGGTCCTTCTTGAGTTCTTCATTCTCTTTTCTCAGTTCTTTAATTTGCTCTTTATAATCTTGTAGTTCTTTAAATATGTTCCCAATTGTGTTTCTGGTATCTGTGTCCTGGGCCATCCTCAGGGAGATCCCACTGTAGGAATCTTCCATAGGGTTGGTAGAACTTGGTGCAGAATTATCCTGCCCCTTTCCCATGCTGTCTCTTCTTTGTGTTCCTTGTATATATGCTTCTCCTTGCCTTCCTGTGCTTCAGCTGGTTTCAGGAGATTTCCCAAATTGTTTTTGTAAAAAAAAATATTTTATTATGTGGCTGGAGAAATGGCTCCGAGGATAAGAAGACTGACTGCTCTTGTAGAGGACCCAGGCTTGATTCCCGCTCCCAAATGGTAGCTAACAACCATCCATAAATCCAGTTCCATGGGATCCAACATTCTCTGACCTCTGCTGGTATTGTACAATATGAGTGCACTTACACACATGCAGGCAATACACTCATACATATAAAATAAAAATAATAAATAGCAAATAAGTAAAAGAGAGAGATTTCTAGGCCATAAATCTTTTAACCATTTCAATTCAGCATATGTGGAAATGGGCAAGGCTTTTATCTACAGTGGTTTGTCAACCTGTAAATCTGATGCTAATTAGGATTTGGAGGCATCCTTCAAAGGATATGTTCCAACATTTCTCCTGAGAACTGTAACTAAAGCTTGAAACACTTCAATGAAAGACATTTGTATGTAGATCTAAGAATTCTCTGACAAAAAACCTTGAGAGCCTTTGCTCTATTTCTATTAGTTATAGGCTTGTACATATTCAAATGTCTTCCATCTATATGTTGTGCTTAGTTCATGCTCCTTATGAATAGTGCCAACAGAGCAAATCTGCATTCCTGTTGCTTTTGGATAGTCTCACACATTTGGGCATAATGCATTGCACCCATCCACAGATTAATCAATGCATTCGATTCACCAAAAGATGAATTTGAGCAACTAGTTAAAGTTGTAGGAGCCCTACAAGATATAATGTGTAATGTGCTTGTTTTTAGTGACTTCCATTTACCTGGTATTGGTAGACCAACCATTTCCATCAGGGAAAGGAGAACAGCTTCTTCCACCATCTATTAGGTTCTTCCTTGTCGAACTACTCATGATTACATCATGCAAATTTCTAATGGACATTTTTCTGCAATTAGCATAAATTGAGCCATTTCAGGAAACCATGGAAGTAAAACTAAAAGAAAAAAAAAACCGAATCCTAGCTCTTCCTAGTAGGTCTCTAACTCAACTACAAATGTTGTTTTAATATTCTAATCTACTCCTGAAATGGTGAAATATCTATACCTCTTCTTAACCTGCCAGTTCTTAAACTTTGTTATGCCTGTAATCTCTGATATTAGGTTGCTTTAGAGTTCATAGTGTAGCACTACTTTATCAATAAAGTCAGTTTTTTTCTTTCTCTGTGACTCAGTTATCTCATCTATAAAAATACTAATGCATAGGGATAATATCACTATCCATCTTAAGAGTATTTTGAGAATTAAATTCCATAAATCGTAAGTAACTTAACATTTTGATTGATGAATAATAAATGTTCTTCATATGTTGGGAAGAAGTGATGCTACCATTAGCACTGAGAGCAATTAAAATAAGCTGGTGTCAGCTGATTCTAGTTGATGCACTCTACACATTATCATGGGAATCTATACCAATGAAATCTTAATATCAGTATCTAACAAGATCTGCATAATGACAAAATCAGATGTCCTGCCTAAGTGGATGAGGGAAATTTCACCAAGTCCCATATCAAAATAAAGGAGCTACGGACAATCCCTGAATACTAAAGGAGGGAGCACCAGTTTTCTCCAGGGATTATTTGATTAATGGTTATCTATTCCTAAATGGGAAGGACAAAACACAGACACATACAAGCACCACTAAATGGCTGCTTTTACACAAGACCTGGTTTTGAAACCCAGCAAACACTTTGCGGTTAACAAGCATCTATACCTCTAGTTCCAGGGGACCTGATGCCATCTTCTGGCCTCCTGGAGATGGCACAGCATGGGTGAACTTACATATATGCAGGCATAATATATATACATTATAAAAATAAATATATTAAATACTGAAAAGAATATCTGTAAGAACAATAGGGATTGTGATATTGTAACTTGCCTTGTTTTTTATCTGTCCTCTCCAGTTTCACTTATCAATCAAAGACTTGCAAATATAGTGAAAACATGAAGTCTTTACATCATCTGAGGTGTGTGTGTGTGCGTGTGTGTGTGTGTGTGTGTGTGTGTGTGTGTGCTGGGTGGATGCTGGGCAACAAACACGAGGTTGGAGTTTAGAGAAGGATGCTGTGAAATAGTGTCTTCTAATTAAGACAAGGCCATTGCAATCATGAGGTCACTGAAGTGGTGTTATGCAGGCTGGACCTATCACCATTTCATGAAGAGGAGGAGGGACTCATGAGGTCCTACCCTTAGTGAGGGACAATGAGCAGTTAATGGGTGCTGAGAGAGGGGTAGTCACTTTCTTCAGCGTTGTGGCCCCTATAAGTTGCTCATATTCTAGTAAATAAGCCCCAACTTATGCATATGTAAGCAACCACAATTCCACACAATAGGTGTTTTATTTTTTAAATATATTCCTGGGAAAGAAGGTTTCAGCAGGAGACAGGGGGATAAAAGAAAGAATAATAAGAAAACTCAGAATACAAATGATTAATTTGTCAAAGAGCTATCTTTTAATTTTTTATTTATTTTAATAAAATATTTCATTGGTGTTTCATGTGTTTCATACATCATTTCTCAGTCTAATTTAGACATACTCCATATTACATGCTCCCCACCCCAGTTCATGGATTCTGCCATAAATGTCTTTTTAGAACTTTTTAAAGTAATATCCCCCAAAATAATAATTAATAGTAATAATAATAATAACAACAATAATAAAATAGACTAGTGCCAGGAGCACATAATCCATATAAAATAGGGGTAAGACCAGTAATATGTAGTGAATTTGAGGAACTACTGAAAGAACATGATAAAGAGACGAAGTCTGACTTAGTCATGATTTTATTACATATGAACAGAAAGGAATCAGTGGAGTAAGTACAGAATTATTAAATCCTGAAAAGATGAAAACATGAAGGCAGTCTAATATCAATATTTATTCTCAGTATCTGGATAATTCTAAATCACCATTGTTTTTTTTATTTATTTTTTTTTTATTTTTAAGGGATTCTACAATACAATGACACAGTTGTTTGCAGATAACAATGATGTTACTCAGTATGTCATACAATTAAGTAATTGGTGCATTTTGCAAGTATCTATGTCCAAATTTTGAACAACCCAAGGTTCCCATAGTCCAGTTGGAGAAGCTTGTATGCACAGGCATGTTGATCAATCAG
>VZQC01008131.1:522172-549268 GCA_009823505.1 Rhizomys pruinosus
ATCTTGGAGATACTGTGCAACAGTGGCAGCCAAGTGTCTATATATATCCCAAATCTAATTGGCTATTAGCTCTCTCCTTGGAGGAATAACTCACAGCGGATGCCACAAGCTTATGTCCTCTAGTGGTTAGGAGATGTTATAAGCCACAATAGATTTAATTTTTCTAAAAATACTATGTATGTGTTTTTCTTCCATTTTATGGATACAATAAGACCAAAAATTGTTAATCAATTTGTCCTCATTTACTAAAATTAAGTTGCAGAATGCAAAATTGAACTTACTTCTACCTTTATCCACAATGTTTGTATTTGCAACTATGTTGTCTCTTCCACTGGGATAACTAAGGGCCAAAATTGAAGGATTTATTATCAGTATCCAATCAAGGTTAGTGATATCTGACTCTAATAGGTTGTATTTTTATCAATGCATTCAATACTACAGGCAAAATTTACTGTAGATGACTCATCATGGTAAAGCACCAGAATTATGGAGTTGAAAAGCAAGCTTATTGCTTTAATATTCCTGATTTTGCTATCAGCTAGCTAGCTATATGACAGTGGGAAAATTATTATACCAATTTTGGCCTCAGTCATTTTTTACCTCATCCTAAAAATGAGATTTCTGAACTAAGTGATATCTGGGAATTCTTAAAACTCTAATGGTCTATAAGTTAAATATCAAAATTATTACTCCTAAAAAAGACAGATGTTGAAGTACTTGTAATGCACCCTACTAAAAGAAAACCTGGCTCAATTAATTTAATTATAATTGTTCAGCTAAATTCCTTTTTTCTGTTTTGGCACTCACAATTTTGCCTTGCAAGTTAATACAAAAAAAAAAAAAAAAGAAGAAAGAAAGAAAAGGAAAACCACTGTAAATGGTAAAGTTTTCCTACCCTAAAAAGGTAAGTATCTCATTACAATGTCGTCAAAGCAAATTCAGGAATTGAAAAGGCCAGAAATGTTATAGGAACTGACATTTACATCTTGAACAAATGTGGTTATGGTATAGAAATTAATATACCTCTACATGTCTCAGAAGTTGGAAGTGAGAACTTTTCATGAATAAACCATTAGAATACAATGTACAAATGTAGTCTTTTACCCTTACTCAGTCACTGGATTTAGGAAAAGCATTCATTCTAAACTTCTCTGTGTTAATTACAGCTATTTTCTACATTTATCTTGTCTGAGTGTTTAAAATCTAAAGCTTCTGAGACCAAAGTTCTTCAGAAATAAAAAGGATTTATAGCTAGATATAGCTAGATATAGACAGATGCCTTAAAAATATGATTTACAGTGACTAAGTTTTGTAGCTTGATACCTGTAGTAAGCACACGGCTTTTTCCCTGGTAAAATTATTAGTAAGTCACAATGTCTTGTTAACCACTGATCCATATTTGATGGGTGTAAAATGACAGAGACCCATGGAAGAGAGCTAAAGCCCAAACAAAACTTCTATGTTGCTCAATTAATTTTACATTCCATTTAAGTGCAAGTTAAAATATTTTTAAGGCTGCTTAATATGTGTGGAGAAGGGATGGAAGTGGAGAAGGAAAGACAGAGGCCAAGAAAAAATGAAATAAAGGGGAGCAAAATAATATATTAGCATCTATCACAAAATATCTTCACCTTTAACACTATGTCCAGCTTTGGACACTGTGGCTCTTACTATCTTTATAATAACTTCAGAACTTAATTCTCTTTTCTATTGCTTAAGTTGTTCTCTGAAACATGTATAAGCATGAAATACACCACATTAGAGCTAAACAATGATTTAAATTTGATTCCACTTTTCCAGTGATTGGACTAATGTGATACAAGTGATATAATTTTGGTTAATAAATCTGAAAAGAAGTCTGCTGGGAGCTTTTGGAAATAATATTCTTTGCCCTTGCTTCTCCCAGAAAGCTTAGATCTATCATGAGTCATCTCCTGTTTCAGAGCACATTTTAGCTCTAACGAAATACAGGCATTTGTTTTCCTGTGTTCCTTCCTGCTTTGAACATTCTCTTATAAGGACATGATGTTTGGAGCTATTTCAACCACCTAGTGACCACAAGGGAAGAGCAAAAATAATTCCAAAGGAGCCCACTCAGTGTCCTGACATCATGCTGTTGAATTAATCCTAGCACCAACTACCTCCAGATTTCTCATTTAAAGAGCATTAAACATTCTTAAGATTTAAGTTTCTGTTAGTCTCATTTTCTATTGCTTATTGCCATAAAGACCCTCAACTATAAATAAAACTTCTCAGAATTTTATCAGCTCTTTGAAGTAACTAGAATATAACATAATAGTTGATACCTATTATGTTCAAAAATAATAAATCTGAATGATTCATCTTGTGTTTTAACTTATCCCTATTAGTGATACTCTCTCCTGTCTTTTCAATACCATTTCAATATACTGATAACGAGTTATGGAACTCGGCTTTAAATATGTTTCTCTTCCTTATTTGTATATTGTTTTAAAGTTTATTTGATTGTTATTGATTTTTTTGCAATTGTCACACAATGTAGTTCAATAATATTTAGATCACTTCCGCTATCTGTACCTTATCCCCCCTCCCCCCACCATCCAATTTAATGTACTGTCCTGTATATATAATCCGGTCAAAATCCCAACCCTGTCTAATGGACTTGACAATTGATGGCTTCTGGGAGGGGAAAGACAGTGTCGTACTAGCACAGAACTCTTGGTGGACCCACATTAAAAGACTATTGGGAACACAAATCAGAATCATTTTATTTTTGCTCATGGATTTGTATGTGTGCCTATATGTGGGTTTGTCTGTGTATAAGCCAGGTGTCCAAACAAGCCAGAAGAATGCATCAGATCCCCTGAACCTTGGATTACAGGTAATTATGAGCATTATGATTAATAATTTTCTTATTTGATGTTTAATTATGAGCTGAGCTTTGTACTCAGATCTTTTTCAAGAACGGTATGCAATCTTCACCAATGAACCACCTCTTCAGCTGCTTATTTATGTATTTTAAATTCTTATCATCTTTGATCCACTTGGAGTTGATTTTTGTACAGGGTGAGAGGTAGGGGTTTAATTTTGTTCTTCTACAAATAGTGATCCAGTTTTGCCAGCACCATTTGCTGAAAATGCTATCCTTCCTCCATTGAGGTTTTTTTTTGCCCCTTTGTCAAATATGAGGTGGCTGAAATTGTATGAGCTCAAGTTTGGATCTTCAATTTTGTTTCATTGGTCAATGGGTCTGTTTTTGTGCCACTACCAGGCCGTCTATATGACTACGTCCTTGTAATATAACTTGAAGTCTGGTAGAGCAATCTCCCCTGTATTACATTTTTCACTCAAGGTTGCTTTAACTATCCGGGGTCTTTTGTTTTTCCATATGAATATAAGGATTTTTTTCTCCAAGTCTTTGAAGAAGCTCAAGAGGATTTTGATTGGGATTGCACTAAATCTGTATATCAAGTTGGGTATCTTTGGTTAAGTTTGTTCCCAGGTATTTTATTACTTCTGAGGATGTTGTGAGTTGGATGGTCTTCTTATATTCCTTCTCCACATGTTTATTGATGGTGTAAAGAAAGGCTCCTGATTTTACAGGTTAATTTGGTATCCTGCCACTTTACTGAAACTCTTAATCAATTCTAGAAATTTTCTGGTGGAGTTTTTAGCATCCCTTAGGTAAACTATCATATCATCTGCAGAAAGGGATAGCTTATCTTCTTCTTTTCCAATTAGTAATCCTTTAATTTCCTTTTCTTGTCTTATTGCCCTAGCAAGCATTTCAAGCACTATGTTAAAGAGGAGTGGTGATAAAGGGCAGCCTTGTCTGGTTCCCACCTTTAAGAGAAATGGTTCCAATTTTTCTCCATTTAGGATGTTGTTGGCAGTCAGTTTGCTATATATGGCTTTGATCATGTTGAGGAATGTTCCTTTCAGTCCGATTCCCTCTAGGACTTTAAACATGAAGGGATGATGGATCATGTCAAAGGCTTTTTCTGCATCAATTGAGATGATCCTAAGGTTTTTGTCTTTCAGTCCATTTATGTGTTTTATTATATTTATTGATTTACATATGTTGAACCATCCCTGCATCTCTGGTATGAATCCTACTTGGCCATAATGGATGATCTTTTGGATGTGGGTCTGTATGTGATTTGCAAGTATTTTGTTGATAATTTTTGAATCTATGTTCATTAATGAGATGGGTCTATAGCTTTCTTTTGGTTGTATCTTTTCCTGGTTTTGGTATTAGGGTAATGTTGTCATCATAGAAGGAATTTGGGAGAATTCCATCTGTTTGTATCCTTCTGAACAGATTGAGTAGTAATAGTTGTAGGACCGCTTTCAATATATTAAAGAATTCTGCTGTGGATACATCTGGGCTTGGGCTTTCTGTAGTTGGGAAGTTTTTTTTTTTTATTACATCCTCAATTTCCTCAAATATTATGGGTCTGTTTAAACTGTCATTCTCTTCTTGATTAAGCTTAAAACCTGAAACCCTGAAGGTGATAGAAGAAAAAGTTGGTAACAACCTATAAGACATAGGTTTAGGAAAAGACTTTCTAAATCAGATAGCAGCTGCATAGGAAATAAGGACAACAGTTGACAAATGGGTCCTCATCAAACTCAAAAGCTTCTGTACAGTGAAAGAAACAATCAAGGAAGTGAAGAGAAAGCCCACAGATTGGGAGGAAATCTACACCAGTGATTCATCTGACAGAGCATTAACATCAAGAATATATAGACTACTCAAAAAACAAAGAAGAAAACAAATTACCTACTCAAAAGATGGAGTAAATAGCTGAACAAAGACTTCACCAGTGAGGAAGTAATGATGGCTGAGAAACATCTTAAAAAGTGTTCAACATCATTACTAATTAAGGAAATGAAAATTGAAACCACTCTCAGATATCATCTCACTCCAATACAACTAGCTAAGATCAAGAACACAAAAGACACCAAATGCTGGAGAGGTAGTGGGGAAAGGGGAACACTCATCTACTACTGGTGGGAATGTAAACTTGTACAACCATTATGGAAAGCAGTGTGGATAACCCTTAAAACATTCAAAATGAGCCTACCACCTGACCCAGCCATACCACTTGTAGACATATACCCACAAGACTAATCCTACCACAAAAATACATGCACATCCATGTTTTTTGCAGCTTTCTTCACAATAGCAAAGAGCTGGAACGAACCCAAAGGCCCCTCATCTGATGAGTGGATGACAAAAATGTGGTACATGTACACAATTGAGTACTACTTAGTGGTAAAGAGAAATGACATCATGAACTTTGCAGGTAAATGGATGGAACTTGAAGCCATTATGCTAAGTCAAGTAACACAGTCCCAGAAAAACAAACAGCGAATGGTTTCCCTCATTTGTGGATGCCAACACCAAATCCCCAGATGAAAGTCAAGCTGAACAACATTATTGTTATATTTCTGTTTATCTGAAAGCAACTATGTTGTTATAATGGAAATCTCTTAATGGGCTCTAGAATCAATCCACCACTTACTTTCAGACTCTGTAATTACTGTATATGAGTGGGAAATATGTATTAATATTTAAAGTAATATAAAATTAAAGGAGGAAAATGTGAATTCCTAATCATAAAAAAAGAATGAGAGAATTATGCAGGATAGTTATGGCAGAGTCCATGATCTTGGGGTGGGATGGGGGCAAGGGAAAGGGGAACATGTCTAAACTGAACTGAGAAATTATGTCTGAAATACACAAAACATCAATAAAACCATTATAAAAATAAATTCATATCATCATTTCAATAGGTTTTTAACCTCTATGAGGACAAAATTCTAAAACCAACATAATGTCTAATAAAGGACACCTTCTCTGTGTTAGTTTAATTTTACATTTCCATCTTGTCCTGCTGATGTTACAGATACCGAAATGCATTTTCTCTGAACAAAACTGGTGCTTCCTATCAAGTTTGGGATACTCCTTTTATTCCAGTCTCCATTCCTTAGTGCAGCTTCTTGTAAATACTTCTTAATAGATAAAAGCGTAGCAATCAGTATTCTCTAACTTTTGACAGTCCTGCTTAAGACTTTCCAGCATTATGATGGATTAAAATGATGTTTCTGGGCTGGAGAGATGGCCTAGCGGTTAAGAGCGCCGACCGCTCTTACAGAGGACCCGGGTTCGATCCCCAGCACCCACATGGCGGCTGAGAACCGTCTGAAACTCCAATTCCAGGAGAACTCCAGTTCCAAGGGAATCCGAGGCCCGCTTCTGACCTCCGCGGCATTGCACAACACGGGTGCACAAACCTGCATGCAGACAGTACATTCATACATATACAGAAATAAATAAAAATTAAAAAAAATGATGTTTCTTCACTAGAAATGATACTTCGGATTTTGAATTTTGATGCAATCTCAGAGTAGCAATGTGTGATATATTACTCTCTGTGAATGTTGGGCAGCCACACTGTGCTCTCTTTTAGGGATTGACTATTTGAGAAAACAGCTTATACTCTACATGATATTTGGTCAGCATTTGACTTATGATAGTTTCCAATTATAAATACCTTTTTGTTTTGTAACCACATTATAATCAAGGACCATTTGTATACTCATATGTTAATGATGATCCTACTTCCCAAGAAAGGAGACATTGAACAATTTCATAATAGTGCAAATATCGTAAAGCATGCTTACACAAACTTAGATGTTATAGCCTCATACCTATCTACATTGTATGATAATCTATTGTTACTCCTAGTTTAAACAACTGCATTGTTTTCTACAGTACTGAATACTGCAGGCAGTTATAATATAATGGTAATCATTAATGTATTTAAACATAGAAAATGTACAGTAAAGTATAATATAAATGACAAAAAGAATCCCATAGCTCTGTAAAGAACATACCTTGACCTACGTCTTGTAGGTTGCTGCTGACTTTTTTTCTATCACTTTCATGGTTTCAGGTTTTAGGTTGAAATCTTTGATCCACTTGGAGTTTATTTTCGTACAGGGTGAGAGGTAGGGTTTTAATTTTGTTCTTCTACAAATGGTGATCCAGTTTTGCCAATACCATTTGCTGAAGATACTATCTTTCCTCCACTGAGCTTTTATTTTTTTGGCCCCTTTGTCAAATATGAGGTGGCTGAAGTTATAAGCACTGAAGTCTTGATCTTCAATTTTGTTCCATTGGTCAATGGTTCTGTTTTTGTGTCAGTACCAGGCTGTCTTTATGACTATAGCCCTGTAATATAGTTTGAAGTCTGGTAATGTAATCCTCCCAGTATTGCACTTTTCACTCAGGGTTACTTTAGCTATTCAGGCTCTTTTGTTTTTCCATATGAATTTAAGGATTTTTTTCTAAGTCTGTGAAAAAGCTCATGGGGAGTTTTATTGGGATTGCATTGAATCTGTATATTAATTTGAGTAGAATGGACGTTTATACTATATTAATTTTTCCAATCCATGAGCTTAGGAAGTCTTTCCATCTTTTGATGTCATTTTCAATCTTCTTCTTCAGGGGTTTTAAAATTTTTGTTGTAGAGGTCTTTAGTGTCATTGGTTAGGTTTATTCCTAGGTATCTTTTGAGGCTATTTTGATTGGGAAGGTCTCCTTATATTCCTTCTCCAATTGCTTATTTTGGGTGTAAAGGAAGGCTACTGATTTTTCTAGGTTTATTTTGTATCCCGCCACTTTACTGAAACTTTTGATCATTTCTAAGAGTTTTCTGGGGGAGTTTTTAGCATCCCTTAGGTAAACTATCATATCATCTGCAAAAAGAGATAGTTTTACTTCCTCTTTTCCAATTAGTACTCTTTAATTATGCTTTCTTGCCTTATTGCCCTAGCAAGCATTTCAAGTACTATATTAAAGAGTGGCAATAGTGGACAGCCTTTCATGTTCCTGCCTTTAAGAGGAATGCTTCCAACATTTCTCCATTTAGGATGATGTTGGCTGTGGGTTTCTTGTAATGGCTTTGATTACTTTGAGGAATGATCCCTCCAGTCCAGGTCCCTCAAGACGTTAAGCATGAAGGGATGCTGGATTTAGTCAAAAGCTTTTTCTGCATAAATTGAGATGATTGTTTGCTTTTTGTCTTTAAGTCCATTTATGTATTTTATGATGTTTATTGCTTTATGTATGTTGAACCATCCCTGCATCTCTGGTATGAATACAATCTGGTCATGATGGATGATCTTTTTGATGTGGGTCTGTACGCAATTTGCAAGTATTTTATTGAGAATTTTTGCATCTGTGTTCATCAATGTTATGGGTCTATAGTTTTCTTTCTTGTTTGTGAAATCAAACAGCAGCTGCACAGGAAATAAGGACAACAGTTGACAAGTGGGACCTCATCAAACTCAAAAGCTTTTGTACAGCTAAAGAAACAATCAAGGAAGTGAAGAGAAAACCCACAGAGTGGTAGGAAACCTTCACCACTGATACATCAGACAAAGCATTAACATCCAGAATATATAAGCTACTTAAAAAACAAAGAAGAAAACAAATGCCCTACTCAAAAGATAGAGTAAAGAGTGGAAAAACGACTTCACCAGTAAGGAAATAAAGATAGCTGATAAACATCTTAAAAAGTGTTCAATATCACTAATAATTAAGGAAATGCAAATTAAAACCACACTTAGGTATCATCTCACTCCAATAAGACTAGCCAAGATCAAGAAAACAAGACACCAAATGCTGGAGAGGTTGTGAGGAAAGGGGATCACTCATCCACTGCTGGTGGGAATGTAAACTGGTACAACCACTGTGGAAAGCAGTGTGGAGAACCCTTAAAAAACTCAAAATGAGCCTACCACCTGACCCAGCCATACCACTCCTGGGTATATACCCACAAGACGCATCCTACAGCAAAGATACATGGACAGCTATGTTTATTGCAGCTCTCTTCACAATAGCAAAGACCTGGAACCAACCAAAATGCCCCTCAAATGATGACTGGATAACAAAAATGTGGCACATCTACACAATGGATTTCTATGCAGCAGTAAAGAAATATGACATCATGAGCTTTGCTGGAAAATGGATGGAACTGGAAGCAATTATACTAAGTGAAGTAACACAGTCCCAGAAAATTAAGGCAAATAGTTTCCCTCATTTGTGGATGTTAACACCAAATCCCCAGTTGGCAGTCTAACTGAGCAACTTTATTACTATATTTCATTGTATCTGAAAGAACTGTGCTATTACAATGTGAATCTGTAAATGGGCTCTAGAATTATTCTACACTTATACTCACACATTGTAATTACCATCTATAGATGGAGGATATGTAGTCATATTCTAAAAAACAATGTAAATTTACACGACTTTATACCTGCATGGAAAGGGGAATATGCCTGAACTGAATTGAAAAATGATGTATGAAATACACAAAACATCAATAAAAAAATTCATATGGAAAAAAAAAAGAACATACATTGTACAGCACTTGTAGAACTTGAAGTTGCTCTGGGTGTCAATGGGTGAGGTGTGTATGTGTGTGTGTGTGTGTGTGTGTGTGTGTGTGTGTGTGTGTCTAGGCCCAACATATTACTCAACACTACTGTAGAATTTATAAATACTGAATGCCCAGGCCATACTAAGTTCAAGAAAACATTTTTCATTCTGCAACAATAATTTTAGTTAAATGTAACTGTGTTTCAGGAATTTTTAATTAACTTTTAAACTCTTTCCAACAATACTTGAAACAGCTGAAGAAAAATATTTTCTTTATATCCTTATGTGACAAACTTTGTTCTAATAAAAGGAATTAAAGATGGCTGAGAAACATCTTAAAAAGTGTTCAACATCATTAATAATTAAGGAAATGCAAATTAAAACCACTCTCAGATATCATCTCACTCTGATACAAGTGGCTAAGATCAAGAAAACAAAAGACACCAAATGCCGAAGAGGTTGTAAGGAAAGGCAAACACTCATCCACTGCTGGTGGAAATGTAAACTTGTACCACCGTTATGGAAAGCAGTGTGGAGAACCCTTAAAAGACTCAAAATGAGCCTACCACCTGACCCAGTCATACCACTCCTGGGTATATACCCACAAGACTCACCCTACCACAAAAATATATGCACATCCATATTTTTGGCAGCTTTCTTCACAATAACAAAAAGCTGGAACCAACCCAAATGCTCCTCAACTGACGAATGGATGAAAAAATGTGGTACATCTACACAACGGAGTACTATTCAGCAGTAAAGAAAGATGACATCATAAACTTTGCAGGTAAATGGATGGAGCTTGAAGTCATTATGCTAAGTGAAGTAACAGTCCCAGTAAAACAAATGGTGAATGGTTTCCCTCATTTGTGGATGCTAACACCAAATCCCCAGATGAAAGGCAAGCTGAACAACATTATTGTTATATATCTGTTTATCTGAAAGCAACTATGTTGTTATAATGGAAATCTCTTAACTGGTTGATCTTAATTGATCCAGCACTTTCAGACTCTGTAACTACTATATATGAGTGGAAAGTTTGTATTCCTATTTTAGAATAATATATAATTAAAGGAGGAAAATGTGAATTCCTAAACAACAAAAAAAAAAGACTGAGAGAAAGACTCAGGACAGTTCTGGCAGAGTGCATGATCTGGGGTGAGGTGCGGGGAAGGGAAAGGTTAATATGGCTAAATTGAACTGAGAAATGATGTCTGAAATAAACAAGACATCGATGAAAGGCATTGTAAAAAAATTCAGCCAGGCGTGGTGGCACGCACTTTTAATCCCAGCACTCTGGAGGCAGAGACAGGTGGAACTCTTTGAGTTCAAGGCCAGTCTGGTTTACATAGTGAGTTTCAGGACAGCTTAGACTACATGGAGACCCTGTCTCAAAAAGATCCCCCCCCAATTTTCAATATTTAAATATTTTATATTTAAATATTTTATATTTAAATATTTAAATATTTTATATTTAAATATTTAAATATTTAAATATTTTATATTTTAAATATTTAAATATGTTTAAATATTTTTCATTTTTAATTTTTTTTCATTTTAAACTATTTTTAAAAACTAAAAGCCAAACGTACATTAACCTAGGTTTAGAGAGAGTCAGGATTATAACTATCTTCCATCTTTTTTTTCCCTCTGGAATTTAATCATGAGAAATAACATTCATGGAGTTGCCATCTCCTATAATAACAGTATTATTCAGGATTTCCTCTTGAAGTATCTGTCTGAGGCTCTTCTTGAATACATGGTTCCCTTTACAGAAATGTGCCCATAGCAGTTTGATTGTTCTAAATCATATCTCCTCATGGAATTCCTTACAAGTAAATAATGCATCAGAAACATTCCTCTATTAAACCACTGTTGTCTCGTTATACATGGTTTCATTATTTTGTGTGTTTGAAGATCTCTTTAATAATAAAGGTTTACATGGATTAAAATGATCAAACAACATGTTTTTAAAGTATTTTATTGAGTTTTGGTGAATTTAGTATAATAAATCTTAATCAAACTTAGACCCCTTCTCCCATCCACACCACATATAGCTCCCCTCCCCACTGGATTTGATGCATTTTGTCATATGTTAAGTCTTATGCAGTCAAGCATTTATACCCAGATGTCCCTAAGTACAAGGTCTTCCTCTGGAGTCTAGTTAGCCTATATAGGGTCACTCCCTTCATGAGAATTTACTCTTCTCATCCAGCAGTACTTAGTTGTGAATAGATTCTTGGCTAAGGTTGGGATCTGCTGCCCATTTCCCATGTTCTGTGCTGGGTTTTGTCTGACTAATTTGGCATGGGTCTTGTGTATGGTATTACTTTTACATGAGCAAGTTCCCAAGAACCAGGATGACTCTATTTCTTTATGTTCATGAACAAAACCTAGCTCTTACAATCTTTCTGCCCCTTCTGCAATGGTCCCTGAGCCATGAGTAGGTGAGGCTTAATAGAGTAGTCCTATCCAGGGACATACATTCTGCAGTCTCTTATTCTCTAAAGCATAGCCAGTTGCAGCCTTCTGTATGCATTCCATTCTGTTCTATGAGGAAGCTTTGCTGCTGAGACTTGAGGTATGTATTAGTATTCTCTCTAAGAACTGTTCCTTGATATTCCATGAGTCTTAGGTGTAGAGGTTTTATTGTAGGTAGATTTGTCACTTAGTGCTTGACATCCCTTAGTGTCATAGTCTCTGTGTTTGATCACTTGGGTAACTCTGTAATTGCCTCCATACTTTTCCAAAAGAAGACTTTGATCTTTTAAAAGAACTTCTTGAAGTATGGACAAATTACTTCCAAATCCTTCACTGAATTTTCTTGGTGTTTCCTCTTTTATTCCTACAGTTTGCTTTCCTCTTGCATCTTCTTCTGCTATGTGATCCTCTCCCAGTTTCAATAGCTCTCCAGAAGTCAGTACCTCAGGAAGTATATCTAGAAAATCTTCAGTGGCATCTTCCTCTACACCCAGATTTATGTTGTTGGCCTTTTTAGCCAAAACCTTGTAAGTTTCTCATCAGCAAAAAATACTTTGAAGAAGCAATTCACCAACTCGTAGGTGACATTTCCCCCATGGCCAAGTAAATTTCTAATACTAGTGATAGATATTGTACATAAGTTTTTGGTTTTTTTGAGACAAGTTTCCCCTGTATCCCCAACTGTCCTGGAACTCACTATGTAGACCAAGTTGGCCTTGAACTCACAGATATTCGCCTGCCTCTGCCTCTGGAGTGCTGGGATCAAAGGTCTATGCCACCACACCTGGGTGTACATCCTTTTACAATAGCATCAGAATCTTCTTCAGTTTACAGAATAGGCAAGGCTAAGGTTCAGTTGAAGCAGTAGACCTTAAAAAGTTGTAAACCTTCCATCCATTTATTAGGGTAAAGGAATGGCATTCAGTACAAGAACCACCATTTAATATGGTATAGGAAGCATTGCCACAAACAATAAAATCTGGAAATACATTATTCTCCAAGGGTGCATTGCCATTATGTTTATATAACATTTCAGGAAGGCATTTTGGAAGAGACACTGGCCCATGCAAGCCGTTTTATTGCTCCAGTCGTACACTAGCAGTTTGTTCTTACTGATGTGACTAAAGGGCTAGGGGCTTGCCAAATCACAAAGGATTTTAAATTGAAGACTGTTACACAGTTCCCTGTGTAAGTTTTATCTTGTGTTGTAAAGTCTTGAAACTTAGAAATGAATTGGTTTTTCTATGGGACAAACCCCTTTCAAGCATTCTTTTCCAGAATATCAAAGATTCTTCCAAGTTCAAACATTTGATCTGAAAGTAACTTTCCTCTATAATAACATTATCCCAAATTTCCAGCAGCTGCCTTCCAATTGGGTGCTTTTTTGATATTTTAGTTATTTCTGTTTTATGTGTATGAGTATATTGCCTGCATGAGTATATGTACACCCATGTCCAAATGGTACTTTTACATATGCATGAATATGCATATATGTATATTCATGCATGTGGAGTTAACTTAAATAAAGATAAAAAGTATATTGTAGTAAAACAATATAACAGTAACATGGCTATTTACTATCATTATCAAGCATTGCACACAGTATGTGTGCTTTACTTTTACATGATTAGAAAGAAGCACCACAACTTTTTCATATCAGCATCACCACAGATAAGTGAGCAATGCATTATGAAGTAGTATGATAACATGACAGCTACATCACTAGGTGAATGGAATTTGTCAGCTCTATTATAATTTCATGGGGCCTTCATTGTGCATGCAGCCCACTGTCAACTAAAGTCTTATTATGCAGCACATGACTATAGTTTGATTACCTCAGGTCTCTGCTTTGCCCAAGTCAACCTTGTATTTTTATGACCTATTGGCTATTCTACAAAACAGTTTAAGCAGCTTTAGAGTGTAATCACAGAGGGGATGTATTAGTTGATATTTTAATGATTAAAAGAAAGGTATAGCTAATTTTGTAAATCAATTGAAAGCCTTAACTAAACTCATCAATGTTGTTACTGTTTTAACTAAGAGCTGAATTTAAAGACTGTGAATACACTGAAATCCTTCTGAGTATTTGCTAGTATTTAACCTTAGCCTTTAGGCATATTTAAAAGACTAAATCTATTTGCATATTTATTTCTTTTTCTGTCTTTTTTCTCTGTCTCTTTCTCTCTCTCTCTCTCTCTCTCTCTCTCTCTCTCTCTCTCTCTCTCTCTCAACACTGTCTCATACACTTTCACATAGACAGGCACAGAGACATACACACCAAAGGCAGTCCTATAGATTTGGCAATATTCTTTTCTAATAGACATTTTATTAAAGTTTTGTGGCCAGTCTTAATCAGAATCAAATGTATTAGCTCTTAGTTAACTTACAGAATCTTTTACTTGTTCTCCAAAATATTCAGGTTTTGCAGCTACATTGATGGCCTCAAAATCTCATTTTCAACTGAAATACTGTTTTCTGCAAATCACAAAGCTAGATGTCTTGCATTCCCCTTACTAAAAACTAGACAAATGTTCCCCAAACCCAAACTCCAAATCACCAGTAAGCAGAATTGCATTCATTGGTAAATGATGTATTATGACCACTAATGCATGGCCTGAGGCCATGATTTCCAAAGGGCCTTCATTTTACTTTTACTTCTTTCCTGTCCATTTTCCCTTTCACTGTAATCATTATATTTTATGTGAGGGAGTCAAACTTGATGTCTTTCTTTGAGCAATTCGAAGATGAATGTCAAGGAAAACAGGCAATTAGAATTTTAGCACCTGCACAATTCAATTCCAAAACACTTTAAACAACAGTGCTAAATTTACTAGTGAAAAGGAAATGTTTATCTTAAATATGGTTTAATCCTTTTTCCAGGAAGCTTATGTAACAAAAAATACAGCTGGCGGCTATAGTGGCCCATTTATAAACATACTTGGGTTTGTTACCAGGAAACCTGTCAAAATCAGCTTAGCTTGTTCAAATGGCTCATTCTGCCTTTCTGTCTTTCTTCTCATTTGATTTTAGGAGTTGAAACTGGGTTAGCAATGCCAGCCAGAGGAAATGGTTTTCTTTCACTTTGCCAACTGGGCAAGACAGGAATAAATAGCAAAGAAGACTAGATATGTGGTGTCATTTAGGAGACGGCTCTTCATTTGTTGCTGACTCTTCTGAGTATTCTCCTTAGGATGGCTTTAGATGTTTTTCCCTTAGAGTTATTATTTTGGAATAAAACAAAACCCACAGTAAGCTACATATGGCATGTAAATATATCCCTTTCTTAGGGAATAAGCCAATGTGTTAGACTGATTATGGCTCACTGGCAGGAAAAACAAGGTAAGTTATTGTGTGAGACTGAAATATCAGCACTTACCCAAAATTTAAGCAACCGCATATACTCCTTGTGTTTCTTAAGGTCCAAGTTACCTGTCTTGTCAGGATAGGTTCAAATCTAGAGAAAATCAGGGAAGGGGGTTCACAATCAAGGCAACTTATATTGTTAGAGAATTCAGTTCCATGTGATTATAGAGCTACATTCTTCACTTCTTTGAATTTCATTAAACAGTTACTTTTAACTTTCTTGGATCCTTTTACATGCTTCCTTCCATCTTTAAAACCAGCAGAATGGGGCTGGAGAGATGACCTAGTGGTTAAGAGCACCGACCGCTCTTACAGAGGACCGGGGTTCGATCCCCAGCACCCACATGGTGGCTGAGAACCGTCTGAAACTCCAATTCCAGGAGAATTCCAGTTCCAGGGAATCCGACACCCTCTTCTGACCTCCGCGGCATTGCATGAAATGGGTGCACAGACCTACATGCAGACAGTACACTCATACACATACAAAAATAAATAAAATTAAAAAAAATTAAAAAAAATACAGCAGAATATGTTTGTAAACTCCCTGCCTTCCCCTTCTGTGACTATCCATAGAAACATAGTGTTTAAAGAGATCTTATCCCTGACTTCAGCCCCTCTGGTAAGTCGCCTCTTTGCTATATTATATGGCATCATCACAGCAGTCACACCAGGGAACTAATGCATATCGTCTGTAATATTCTGCCGATAATCTATGAACTTCTCTTATATTAAAATAATTTGCTCTCATTTTGTTTTGGTCAAAGTGTAAGATTTATCTCATTTTAATGAAAATTCCTCATCCTTTGCTCCCTTTTCTCAAAACCCTGATAGCATAGAAAGCTGCTTCATAATGCACATCCAGATGCTTGAAGTCATAATGTGCAGAGCTTACACAAAGAAAAGACTACTGAATGGTACCATAAATTAAGGCATGCTTTACATTGGGTTGCATTCTTACCTTTCCATCTTTTCATCTCTTGCTTCAAGTACTGCTGTGATGATGGAAGTACCCATGAATGAACTAGAAGACATTCAGAACTATTCTGCTACAGTTTTTTTAAACTTATGTAAGCCTTGAATAATATGAACTCCTTTGAGCAAGTTTAAGGATATTGCTTGGCCTGAAGTCTAGTAAACATGATTAAGTCAGCATTTTTACAAAGGTTTTGAAAATCACACGAACTTTTCAATTGTTTATATTAGCACAAGAGAGTTTGGGACATTACCTGAGAGTCAGTGCCCATCAGAGTTTTCAAGTTAATCTGCTAAAGTTACATGCTCACCATTGTCAAGGAAAAACCATCTCAGATGACATAAATGTATTCTTAGCTGCTCAAGAATATATTTAAGGGATGGGAATACAAAGTAAATGAAAAAATTCCTCAATAGTGGAGAAGAGAGAGAGAGAGAAAGAGAGAGAAAGAGAGAGAAAGAGAGAGAAAGAGAGAGAAAGAGAGAGAGAGAAACTCTGGTGAATGGGAAAGCATGTGCTCTTTATAGAATCATTAGTCAGAGTCCATCCAATTGTTACCAAAGAGATATTCAGAAGATATCCAGAAAGGTAAAAGAAAGACAAGCAAGAAAATTTCAAATAAAAGGAAGAAAGATCATAAGAATATAATTTAAGCCTTTGCGTTTGCAGCTGGTGGTGGGTGGGTTTGGTTCAGTGCCATTGTGTTTTGTGCGGGGGTGGGGGGGGGGCTCCTGAAGCACAGGAGCCCAGAAGTCGCTCCAGACAGGTAACAGGGGGCACAGGTTAAATGAGGCATATCCCACCCCCCAAACTGGAATTGATGAGAGAGTATTCAAGTGGAAGTTTTTGTAGAACCTTCAGAACAGGAAGGGAAGAGTGACTTAGACTTCCAATATCCAATATATAAACAAAGTTGAAAGCCTGAAACCTAGAAAAGTCAATAGTCCATAAACAAGGAGGAGGAAAGAAAAAAAAAAGCATCAGAAGAAGGCAAGCAAAACCATCCTCTAACATAGTGAAAAGACATTTGTTATTTGAATCACAAAAGGGAAACCCACATGCCAGGGACACGACGAAGGGACAACATGGGAAAGGTGCAGGATAATTCCACACCAGGCTCTACCAACCCTTAGGAGATAGCTACAATGGGATCCCCCTGGAGGTGACCCAAGAAACAGATCTTAGAGGAATAATTGCAGACCTATGCAGAGAAATTAAAGAAAATAAAGAAGAATTCAGAGAACTAAAGAGAGAGAATGAAAAACTCAAAAAAGACCTAGAGGGATACAATGACAAATTTCAGAAAGAACTAAAGGAAGAGATTGACCTAGAATTGAACCAGAAAGAACTAGACGGAGAAAAAAACAAACTCCAAAAGGAAGTAGAAACACTGAAAAAGGAAGCCAACCAATGAAGTAAGGAACACCAAGAAGAGATTGAGAAACTCAAAAAGGAAAAGGAAATACTAAAGAAATCACAGGATGAAATGAAAAAAGAAATAGAACACTTATCCAATCAAGAAGAAAGGAAAGGAAAAAGACTCAGAAATAGAATGGAGTTAGCAGAACAAAGAATATCAGATCTGGAAGATAACACAGAGCAACTAAAAAGCTCAAATAAACATTATGAAAAATTTAAAAATATGCAAAAGTGGAACAACCAGGAAATATGGGACACTATGAAAAGATCAAACTTCTGCGTCATAGGAATAGAGGAAGGAGAAGAATCTCAAGAGAATAGCATTGATCAGATCTTCAACAAATAATAGATGAAAATTTCCCCAAACTAAAAATAGACAAACCCATGCAAATACAAGAAGCACATAGGACTCCAAATAGAGAAGATCAGAAAAGAAACTCCCCACACCATATCATAGTTAAAATGCTAGATGCCCAAAACAAAGACAGAATTCTGAATGCTACAAAAGAAAAACAAGTCACATACAAAGGGAAACCCATCAAAATTACAACTGACTTCTTGGCGCAAACCACGAAAGCAAGAAGAACATGGAGCAAAGCATTCCCAGTGTTAAAGGACTATGGATGCCAACCCAGAATACTTTACCCAGCAAAAATGTCGACTATACTTGAAGGAGAGAGAAAAATCTTCCATGACATAAACAAGATGATAGAATACATGTCCAGAAAACCAACTCTTCATAAAATACTTGAAGCAATTCAAAGGGCAGAAGAGAGGAGCAACTATCCTCAAGCACCTAGGAAAATAAACTAACAAAAACATAACTGTAGGAGTAGAATCAGTAGAAAAGTCCAAATGGATAATAAGGTGAAAGGAAGCAACATCTATCTTTCAATTATAAACTTAAATATTAAGGGGCTAAACTCCGCAATCAAAAGGCATGGGAGAATGGATTAGGAAACAAAACCCATATATATGCTGTCTACAAGAAACCCATCTCAATTTCAAGGATAGGCATCAACTTAAGGTGAAGGGATGGAAGATAATATTCCAAGCAAATGGCACCAAAAAGAAAGCAGGTGTTGCTATTCTAATATCAGACAAAATAGACTTCAAAGCAAAATAAATCAAAAGAGACAACGAGGGCCATTACATCTTTATTAAAGGAACAATTGATGATGAAGATCTCACAATCATGTATATATATATGCACCAAACACTGGTGCACCAAACTTTATAAAGACAACTCTTCGGGATTTCAAGGCACAGGTTAACCCCAGCACAATAATAGTAGGGGACTTCAATACCCCCACTAAGTCCTTTAGACAGATCAATAGGACAAAGGATAAACAGAGAGACATCTGAACTGAATGATACAATACAACAAATGGACCTCACAGACATCTATTGAATATTTCACCCAAACACCAGAGAATACACTTTCTACTCAGCACCCCAAGGAACATTCTCCAAAATAGACCATATACTGGGACACAGAAAAAAACTAAACAAACACAAAAAGATTGAAATAATCTCATGCATTCTATCAGACCACAGTGCAATAAAACTCAATATCAACACCAGGATAACCCTACAACCTACAAGAACACATAGAGACTAAACAACACTCTCCTGAATAATTAATGGGTCAAGAAAGAAATAAAGAAGGAAATAAAAGTATTCCTGGAATTGAATGACAATGATAATACAATGCAGCAAAAACCTATGGGACACTTTAAAAGCAGTCCTAAGAAGGAAGGTTATAGCTCTAAGTGCCCACATTAAAAAAGAAACAGAAGGAGCACAAGTGAATGATCTAACACTGCAGCTAAAAATACTTTACAGACAACAACAAATGAACCCTAAATGCAGCAAAGAAGAAATAACAAAAATCAGAGCAGAGATCAATGAAGTAGAAACAAAGAAACCATACCAAAAAATCAATGAATCCAAAAGTTGGTTCTTTGAGAGAATAAACAAACTAGACAGACCTCTAGCCCAGTTAACCAAAAGAAAGAGGGAACAACTCCAAATCAATCGAATCTGTGATGAAAGGGGAAATATCACAACAGACAATGAAAAGATCCAGACAATCATATGGAAATACTTCAAAAACCTATACTCTACTAAGTTTGAAAACCTAGAAGAAATGGATGAATATCTGAAATCCGGTGAATCACCAAAGCTCAACCAAGAAGAGATCGACAGCCTAAATAGACCAATAATACATGAAGAAATTGAAGATGTAATAAGTAGCCTCCCAACCAAAAAATGCCCAGGCCGATGGTGTCATGGCAGAATTCAATAAAATATTTCAAACCATCCAAACATCTGTGTCTATACCAAAGTAACTTACCATAACAATTAATACTGTTTAAATACATATGTATCTAATTGCTTTTGCTTCATTAGTAGGAATAAAAGGTTATTCCTGGACAAGCTGTCAGCCCATGAAAGGAAACAGCCAGAATTGACCAGAGTCCAAAATGACAGCTCCTTAAAAAGTAGACTGTTTTGCTTCTTGTCCACCTGTGCCCCTTTTCTAAGCCTAGGAAACAATCTGAGGAAGAGGGGGCGTGGTAAAATGTAAGGGCTGTGACTGGGGTGAATGGTGAAACTACAGCAATATAGACTGGACACTTTTTGGTCAACTTGATTGGGCATACAAGCCCCCCCCCCAGCTTGTGGGACCCTTGGGCTGTGTGTTTGGGCAAAACTGCTTGCAAATTGGTTTTACATGAAGGATGCTTGTACTCATAAATTATTACTTATTGTTAAAAAATGAGAAAAAAATGGGCTGGAGAGATAGCCTAGTGGTTAAGAGCCCGACTGCTCTTGCAGAGGACCCGGGTTCGATCTGCAGCACCCATGTGGCGGCTGAGAACCATCTGTAACTCCAATTCCAGGAGAACTCCAGTTCCAGGGGAATCCAAGACCCTCTTCTGACCTCCCTGGCATTGCAGGACACGGGTGCACAAACCTACATGCAGACAGTACATTCATACACATACAAAAATAAATAAAATTTAAAAAAAATTAAAAAAGAAAAAAAGAAGTAATAGAAGAAAAAATAATATAATATAAAAAGTACAAGAAAAATTGAAAGATGAGAAACAAAATTGCTTAATTTATGGAGGACCAAGGATAAGAATTATAGTGAATCTCTTATCAGAAATCATGTTACAAGAAGGTGTAAAATATTTAAATATTTAAATTTATGAATAGAAAAATGAATTCCAGTAACTTGAATTTTTATATGCAGCAAAAAGTCCTTAAAAGTAAAGAAAAAATAAAGATGTTCAGGGAAGGGGAAACTGAGGAAAATCACTGCCTACAGAATTTCCCTTGTAATAAGTTTTGCAAAAAACTTATTCTTGTTGTAGAAAAATGCAGGCTAGAAATTAAGGAGAAGGAAGAGAAGGAATTAACAAATCTAAAATTAAACATTTATATTTTTATTTCCAATTGGCCAGAAAGGAATCCACTTACTTTTTTTTGTTGTTGTTGTTTTTGTTTTTTGGTCTTTTTGAGACAGGGTCTTCCTGTAGCTCTGGCTGTCCTGGAACTCACTCTGTAGACCAGGCTGGCCTTGAACTCACAGAGATCCACCTGCCTCTGCCTCCCAAGTGCTAAGATTAAAGGTGTGTGCCACCACGCCCAGTTGGAAGCCACTTACTTTAAATAATAACATGGGGTTGGTGAGATGGCTTTGTTCATAAAATGTCTGCTACATAGTATGGATACCAAACTTCAGATCCCAGCACTGCACCTTTTGCCAGGTGTGGTGTCATGTGTCTGTAACCCACTGCTTGATAGTATAGAGACAGGCAATTCCTCAGAGTTCACTTGCCAGTCACTCTAACTGATTTGGTAAGCACTGGGCTCAGGAAGATACTATTTCTCAAGAAATAAGGTTAAGAGCAATATGGGAAGAAACCATATTTTGACATCTTGCTTCTACATGCATGTATACACATGTTTACTTGTGTCATCATGTACATTGACACACAGACAAGTACACAATTGTACACATGTCATAGTACCATACACATAACTATACTCACAATACAAAATAAATAAAAAAAGTGAAAATTCAATAATAGTTGCAGTGATATGTATATAAGTAATATAAGTGAAATTAACATTAACAGAGACAAAAAGATAGGTGAGATTTTGGTTGTTATAAGGTGCATACCCAATTCAGAAAGTATTAGAATATTATTGAAAGTCAGCTTAGTTTCAAACAAACATTGTAAGCTCTAACGTGTCTACCAAATTCTTAAAGTGTAGTACAAGTAATACTGAAGAGAAAAGGTTAAATGAAATGATACATAGTACACTAGTAAAAGAAAAGAAAGTGGGAAATTAGGAAAATAAAGAGTAAATTCAATAAAGAGAACATAGTTATAAATAGTGGAGATACTCACCATATTTTGTCATTTCTAGACTTGTTATAACAAAGCTATAAATTGTGTGCCTTAGAACAAGAAAAATGTTTTCCCTCATAACTCTAGAAGTGACAGGTTTCAAGTCAAGTTATTGACAGGGCATCTCTATCTGAAACAGTATGGGAAAAATTCTACCTTGCCTCTAGTACCTTCTGATAAGCCTAGATCTTCCATGACTAAGAAAAGCAATAAATTCAATAAGAATGCATTTTTATTCTTACCTCTTCTCATTCTTTCTGTTGTTGATATATGTATTTATCTGTAAACATTCCCTACAATAAGAAAACCAGTAACACAGGATTAAAGCCAAACATAATGGATTAGTTAAAATATGAATATATATTCATATATATGGAGAAAGGGAAATTAGTTTGAGGAAGGAGTATTATACAAGGTGAGAAAGAGGACAGTAAAATAATGCTTAGATAGAATGAAAAAACAGAGGTAAATATATTAGTTCAAAACACTACTGAAAAATGCACATACAATAAATGTATGCGTGCATCTGTTTTTCTGAAGGCTATATAACCAGCAATACAGTGTTAGGCAGGAGAAATCTCCCTTAGAGTTGGTCGTCAGGATAGTCCAACAGACTCTCGAAGTAACTTAGGCTATTTTCACAGCCTTTGATTGCATCCCAGAACTTGAAGGTGAGACCCTATTGCTGAAGACAGGCCACAAACATATGACTAAATACAATCAATCTGAAACTTACCTGGAAGCCTTCTTCTTGAAGATTAGCTCTCCCTCTCATGGCTTCAGAAGATAATAGAAAAGTTGGCAAAGTAGAAAACCAATCAATGGTCCTACCTAACTGTTATGGCTAATAAACAGGAAGGACTGTCCCAGTAAACTATCATGATTGGTGTAATAGCATCATTTTTATCTTAGGGGTAAAGTAAATCTGTCTAATTGTAATTAAGGCCCAATCAACGGGAGGGAGATTATGTGTGGTAGTAAAAGCAGAGCCAAACACATGGCTTAAGAGGTCATAGATCTTAAAGAGAAATCTACTCTTGCCACATCCCTAGACAAATATAATTTCTTTCTTTATTCTAAATATGCATCATCATATTTACAGAAACTTAATCAAATAAACTTATTTTTCACCCTTAATCAAACAAACTTATTTTTTCAACAGATGAAATATATTACACTGTTCCCAAACTGGCAAAAATGCAGAGAATAAGTGTCTATAAGTCACTTAAAACTAAGTGATACATCTTCAATACATCTTCTATACAGAAGAAGAATGTATCTCTCAACTCTCACTGGAGAAGTTTCCTTATGCAGAAGATGGTGATTAACACAGAAATGCACAGATAGCCAATGTTCAGAGATGAAGAGGATGCAGATTGGTTATGTCTTATACAGGATATTAATTTAAAACATCTGCCTCCTAACATTTGGGGATCATTTCAGAAGAGGTGGTGGAAAGATTCTGAGAGCCAAAAGTGGTGGTTGACCACAAGGAAACAGTATTCTTTCAGACAGCTAGTCAGCTACTCATATGAACTAATAGCAGTGGTGACAGTATGCACAAAACCCATGGGAGTTCAAACCAGACAAAATAGCAGCATAGACATGAGAAAGTGACTAAGAAATTCCAACACAACCTAAGGAACTTTGTCAATTGCTGCTTACTGGGAGGGGAAAATACATTGTGTTTTTACAGGGATGGGACTCTTGGTATGTCCAGTTGGTGGACCACAGTGAAGGACATTAGGAGACACAAATCATACTGCATATATGTATATACATTTATGCATAAACACTATATATGCATATATATTTATGGATACACACATGGATGTATGTGTGTGTGTGAGAGAGAGAGAATGTTCTCTTAGAGACACTTGAAATAATGTTGCATCACATATTTAGAACTTGGGATAACATATAATAATCATCCTAAGTTTACCTTAATGATCTCATTTTAGCTTGTCCTTGTCTTTATATGTAAGGGCTTAAATTCCAAATAATGACACATTCTGCACAAGCATTTTTACTTATATTTAGACATGTTGAGATAGTGTTTCACTATGTAGTCCAGGCTGTTATTTACCTCACTATGTAGCTTGGACTGCAATTTATAAGCCTATTGCTACTGCCTTCTTAGGTCTGTGGTTATAGGAATGTTCCACCACATCAACTTTTGGGAAGCACAAGTCAACCTGTTCCACAAGGTAAAATAATAAGTTTATTAGATATGATTTTTCTAAATTCACCATGATAGTTTTTCATATTAGATATTTAAAAAGCAAACACAACTTCCACTTTGATCATAAAAGCAGGAAGATTAAATGCAAAGTTACAGAGGAAAAATATTCTATAGTAAGACTTAGAAATAGAGTATTTATGTTAATATTTCAGGCAGAACTGGATCCAGAATATAAAATATTATCAAAATAAAGAATGACATAACAAAATAACCAAGGCATATCTTATCCAATGAGGACATAATGTGCACTAATTTGTATGAAATAATGGGGTGTCAAAATACATGAGGTAGAAACTGATAAAACAGAGGAGAAGCTAAAAAAATCTATATTAAATTAGGAAACATCATTAAGTGGTCAAGTATGCAGAAAATACATAATATAGTTGACCTGAACAGCACAATTAGTCAACATGATATAATCAGCATTTATGGAATACTCCATCAATACAAATACACATTTCCCTCATTTAACATATGGCAATTAGGGAAAAAGACAATATTCAGAGCCATAAAACAGCTTAAAAATGTAAATATTAGAAGTCTTATAAAGTATGTCTACACGGTATGATGCATCAGGGATAGACAGAGAAAGATTCAAATGTTTGGAGGTGAAAGAACACACTTCTGAATAACACAAGAGGGATTTGAGGATATAGAATGTGTTTTAAACATATGAGGGCCTGAATTAAATCCTCAGCAACAAAAATGTTAAACAATAAATAAGTGAAAGATATATCAAAGAAAAGTTTAAAAATATTTTGAGTTAAATAAAATAAATGTTTTTTTTTTGGATTTTCACATTTTTATTAGTATTAAATATACATAACAACAGGTTTCATCGTGACACTTTAGGCATGCATAATGAATTATTGTAATTACCCCCACTGCCCTCTCCTACTGATACCTTCTTCTTCCCACCCAGTCCCTCTTCTGTTTTTGTATCTTTATCTTGATTCAGTAGGTTTCACTGGGGCTGCTTACAGGGTCATGGGCGAGGGATTATTTACAAGAGCATAGCTTACAGTGGCTGTACCACTGAAGAAAATGTCTCTCTCTAGCTGACTGTACTGTTTTGGGATTCTCAGAGGCCTAACATCTAATTTTTGAGGTAGGATCTCATTTTATAACATAGGCTGGCCTGGAGCTCAATATATCCCAGGTGGGCTTTGAGCCCACAGCAATCCTCCTGCCTCAGCCCCCTAAGTGTTGGCTTATAGGTATAAGCTACCTCAGCTATTATCTGTTATCATATTAAAATTGTCCTTGGTTTGGCCAGTGCTGTCCTTTTCAAGCTGGCTTCCATGTCCTCTGGACATGTCTCCATCCTCCTTGGAACATCCTTTGCCTTTGGCACATAGTCTGATGTGTTGAATTCATTTTTTGTGTTCTAGACCACATGTCTAGAGTAAACAAACCTGGTTCCCTCTGGCAAAGTATGGTGTCCTACAAGTTGAGAAATGGGTGTTGAAACATCACAACGGTAATTATGGATTAGTCTATTTCTCTTCTTGGTTCTATGAGTTTTCTTACAACAACATCATAGTACTAAAATTCATATACTATATCATATCAAAGTTCACCAGAGAAGCAAAGCCAGTGGAACATGCTCAGGAATCCACTGTCACATTAGGAAGGCTGAGAAATCTGAAACCTACAGTTGATGCTGACAGGCTTGAGGCAAACCAGAGATGATGATGCAGTTCTAGTATGAAGGTTGGCAGCCAGAGACCAGGACAGCTGTGGTGCAAATGGAATCTAAAGGCATTCTTCTGGAGGCTCCCCTTCACTCAGGAGATGCTCGTCACATTACTCTGATAACAAAGCCAGATAGATATATTGGAAGAAAAAGTCTCAGATGAACGTTCCTTATAAATATAGAGACAAAAATCCTAGACAAAAAAATTAGGAACCTGAGTATAGCAGCATATTAAAAATCATTTCTGATAACTAAATGGGATTTATCTTATGAATGCAAAGATATTTCCACCTAAAAAATAAATCAATGTAACAAATTACATTAATAGAATGAAGAACAAACAAGACGATCATAATTGAATCAGAAAAGGCATTTAACACAATCCAACACACCTTCATAATACCTGCTAACTAGAAACAGAAGGGAAATTCATAATGAAAGGGGGTATAGTTAACAGCATACACAAGAGAAAAAAAAAAACCCTAAAATTTCCCCTTTGAGGTCAAGGATGTCTGCTCTCAGTGACACCATTCCATGTTGTATTGGAAGGTCTTTTTTTTTTCCGTGTTCCCGCCCATTCCCCCACCCCACCGGAGCTCATGCATTCTGCCAAACATGCTTTTCATCTCTTAGTCTTTCTCAATATTTTCCATGGGGAAGTTGAATGTTTTGAGCAGAAGTTCACTATTTCAGTCAGTTCTTTAATGCAGTCTTTTCTGTTGTTGTTGTTGTTGTTTCCAAAATGCATTACGCCCAACTGCTTTGTAAAAAAGCTCAGGGGGCCCTACACAAGAAATACAACTGTGTAATTGGCACTAGCATCCACAGATGAGGGATACCATTCGTCGTTTGTTTTTCTGGGACTGTGTTACTTCACTCATCATGATGTCCTCTAGCTCCAGCCATTTTCCTGCAAAGCTCGTGATGTCGTCTTTCTTTACTGCTGTATAGAACTCCATTGTGTAGATGTACCACATTTTCTCTATCCACTCGTCAGTTGAGGGGCACTTAGGTTGGTTCCAGCTCCTTGCTATTGTGAAGAGAGCTGCAATAAACATGGCC
>VZQC01008131.1:558759-620262 GCA_009823505.1 Rhizomys pruinosus
GAGTTCCTACCTTTAAGGGGAATGCTTCTGTCATTTCCCCATTTAGGATGATATTGGCTGTGGGTTTTCTGTATATGGCTTTGATTACATTGAGGAATGATCCCTCCAGACCAATTCCCTCCAGGACTTTAAACATGAAAGGGTGCTGGATTTTGTCAAAGGCTTTCTCCGCATCTATTGAGATGATGGCGTGGTTTTTGTCCTTCAGTCCATTGATATGTTTCTCAGCCATCTTCACTTCTCATCCTTGAGATTTGTTAAAAGCCAAAAAACGGAAAAAGTTTGAAAATTATAGCTTTCGTGAAAGATTAGAACACACGGACTAGAGGAGGTGGCTCAGCAGTTAAGAGCACTTTCTATTAATGCAGGTGACCTAGATAGAATTCCTATCACCCAGATAAATCAAGTGAATCATGACTTGCTATAACTCCAGGTCCAGAGAATCTGATACCGTCTTCTGGCCTCTGTGGGCACCTGCATGCTTGTGATTCACATGAAGAAAAACAAACGCACATATACACATAAAACCATAAAATAAAAAAATTTTGAATACAAAATTTTCTAATGAAACAATAAGCAACATAGTCTGGAGCAATGGTTCAGTGGTTAAGAGCACTTGCTACTATTGGAAAGAACCAAGGTTTTATTCCCATCACCCACATGGCGGCTAAGAACTGTATGTAACTCTTCTTGTGACCTCTGTGGAGATTGCACAACATGAATACATTTGCATACATACAGGCAATGCACACATGCCCTTAAATATGATAAACAAAATATCATAAAACATAAGTCATAATTTTGGTGCATATGTGATGATTATATAAGCATTTGTTGGAACAATACAAAGGGGAGGGAAAATCAAGAACATAAAGACTGGGTGAACTGACTGATACAGTTAAACTCTACCCAAAACAACAAGCCTCTGCAGGGAAAATATTTGGAAAGACTGAGAGAAAGATGCAAGACGTGTATGGCAGAGGGCATCAACAAGGGTGGGATGGGGCAGGGAAAGGGAAATTTGTCTAAACTGGACTAAAAGATAATGGATGAAATACACAATTAATAAAAGTGTTAAAAAAAGATAAACAACTCCACTAACATTTGACAAAATATATGGATACACACTTCTCAAAAGAAGATAAGCAGATGGGAAATATTAATGTGAAATGATGATTAACATAATTATCACTAGAAAATTATGAATTAAAATGATGAAATAAATTTTACAGAAGATGGTAGAATAAGGCATGCCCTGTGAAGCTGGCCTTGGGCACCAGTGTTTACTGGTTCATGTAATGCTGAGTACATGTGCTGGACTCTGTGAAGAACGTTATCATACAGGACAAAGATTTTCCACACCTTATGTTTCAGTATCTATCTCAAAATTGTGAACTCATATCTTGGCAATTAAAAAAAGAAAATAACTTTGAAGCCAAGATTATTTTGTTGTGACCACAGAGACTTTTGAAACAATGAAGTTGATGGATCTCATCTTGGAGAGGAACAGGATGCAAAGTATGTGGGAGGAACTTAAATGTGACTCCAGCAAGTAGACGCCTCATCACTCAAGCCTCCTGGTCAAGTAGGAAGATGTAAAAATAGCAGACATGAAAAAAGCCAACTGGATCCCTGACGATGAAAAAGAAAACTCTCAATCTATCTGTCTCTTTAAGCAAGAATGAAAAATGGTTTCCTCTAATAATGATGTCCCTATAATGAGAAATTCAAGCCAGCAAGTAACTCATTCCCCTGTTTACTGCACAGCAAAAATAGAATCATGTGGACAAAAGAATGGAGAAAGGAATATAGCAACAACTAATATTTGATATTATGACCCCATTCACAAGCCTATAACTCTGGGCACCTCACATGAAGCTGAAGCTGTGTTTTCCTTCCATGAACATGAGGATATGGCCTCCACCCCTGAAACTGTGGTTATCTCCCAAGGGCCTGGAGCTGTGATAGTCTCCCAAGAACCTGAAGTTGTAATTCCCTCTTGCAAGCCTAGATATGTGGTCTCCCCCTTTGAAGCTGGATCCATGTTCCCTTTCTGCATGTTGAAGCTGTATTACTTTCCATGATCCTAGAGCTATACTCAACTCCCATGAGCCTTAAAATGTGGACCCTTCATTAATTTAACAAAATGAACATCAGTTCTGTCTGTTTTCCTACAACTGACATATTTCATTCTTGTAATGGTTAAATAAAACCACGTTGTGTATACATATACCATGATTATTATCCATTTGTCTGTTGATGGACATCTGGACTGGTTCTATGGCTTGAGTAATGTGAATTATGTTACATTATACATGGAAGTATTTATGCTTTATAGGAGCTATTTGGGAAGAAACATAAGCAAGTGGATGCAAGAATAGCAGAAGATAATGTGGAGGTGAAGGTGAATATGATCAAAGTACATGATGTACATGAGTGGAAAAGTCACAATGAAACCCCTTAATTTGTTGAATGAATATATACAATAGAATATATTTTTAATATTTTAATTATTTTATTTATTATTTATTTATTTATTTATTTATTTATTTATTTATTTATTTGTATGAGTGTACTGTCTGCATGTAGATTTGTGCACCCATTTCGTGTAATGTTGCGGAGGTCAGAAGAGGGTGTCGGATTCCCCTGGAACTGGAGTTCTGGAATTGGAGTTAGAGACGGTTCTCAGCCGTCATGTGGGTGCTGGGGATCGAACCTGGGTCCTCTGCAAGGGTAGTTGGCGCTCTCCACCGCTAGGCCATCTCTCCAGCCCCCACAATAGAATATGTTTTTAAAGGAAAATATAGCCAGTGAGGGTTTGGGGTGACACATACCTTTAATCCCAGCATTTGTGAAGCAGAGGCAGGTTATCTCTTTGAAATCAAGGCCAACCTGATTTACACAGTGATTTTAAGATCCGTTGAAGCTACTGGGAGACCATGTCTCAAAAAGACTAAATAAAAATAAAATAAATAGAAAACCCGAGTTATTTGGGTGGCACACACTTTTAACCTCAGAAGTCAGGGAGCAGAGTCAGGCTGGTCTCTCTGAGTAATGGTCCAGTATAATGCTTCCCAGGCCAGCCACTATAGTTAAGACCCTGTCTCATAGGAAAGAAAGAAGAAAAAGAAAGAAAGAAAGAAAGAAAGAAAGAAAGAAAGAAAGAAAGAAAGAAAGAAAGAAAGAAAGAAAGAAAGAAAGGAAGGAAGGAAGGAAAGCAAGAAAGAAAGCAAGCAAGCAAGAGAAAGCAAGAAAGCAAGAAAACAAGCAAGCAAGCAAGAAAGAAAGAAAGCAAGAAAGCAAGCAAGAAAGAAAGAAAGAAAGAAAGAAAGAAAGAAAGAAAGAAAGAAAGAAAGCAAGAAAGCAAGAAAGCAAGAAAGCAAGAAAGCAAGAAAGCAAGAAAGCAAGAAAGCAAGAAAGCAAGAAAGCAAGAAAGCAAGAAAGCAAGAAAGCAAGAAAGCAAGAAAGCAAGAAAGAAAGAAAGAAAGAAAGAAAGAAAGAAAGAAAGAAAGAAAGAAAGAAAGAAAGAAAGAAAAGAACGAGCTTAATATTCTTACTGGTTATTCACAATCTCCAAAAACTGAAAGAAAAGATGTGTTTCAGAAGGTGAACTGGTTGTGAACTGTAGTAGATACATATAAGAACTCAGGTATGTCCTTATTGGAAGCTGCTATTCTAGGGAAAGTTTTAGACCAGATAACTAGAAGTCAAGAAAGTGTATAATTAATTGGGACTCTATGCTTGGATCTACGTAGTGGTGGGAACTGTCAAAGCCAATAGGAGCCTAAGAACAGGAAAGATAACTAAACATAGTGAGAGATTTAACTGGGAGCTTGAGATGGAAAATTTATTTTTACATAAAACCTGAAAACTGGGGGCTGGAGAGACGGCCTAGCAGTTAAGAGCGCCGGCACCAACTGCTCTTGCACAGGACCCGGGTTCGATCCCCAGTACCCACAGGGCAGCTGAGAACTGTCTTTAACTCCAGTTCCAGGGGAATCCAACACCCTCTTCCGATCTCCGAAGCATTGCATGACATGGGTGCACAAACCTACATGCAGACAGTACATTCATACACATAAAATTTTTTTTAAAGTTTAAAAAAAAACTGAAAACTTTTGAATAAAGTAAGGGATTTAATAAATGATAATGCATCTGTTTCAGTTTGTTGGTTATATCTACCTCAACTAATATAGGATGAACACAGAAAAGTGAGTAAAGAATTATGTAGGTATATTCTATATACCATTGTCATAGTATGCTATGTTTAAAACTCTCCTGAAATTAAGAGCGCATTTAAAAATTTACTCTAAGAGTAAACAGAGCCACTTGTTAGACTCCAGATTACAATCATTAACATAACCAAACCACAAATAAATCAGAAAATCTATTTTTGAAGAAGGTCTACATGAGCTCAGGGCTGGAGAGATGGCTCGATGGTTAAAAGCACCAACTGAAGTTCAAGTTCCAACATCCACATACTACCTAACAACCATTCATAACTCCAATTCCAGGGGATATAATGTCCTCTTCTAACCTCTGTGGTCATTGCAAGAAAGGAGTAAAATCCATTAGGAAGTGCTCCATCACCAACTGTAATAGGATCACGCAGTACCCCATGGCTTTATGATGGGAGTGGGGATAGAAAGGATTCTACTTAACACCCACCATACAAGTCTATGTACAATCGAAATTTCTATGTACAGTGGTATATAAAACTTAGCTGAGTACTAGAATATCTCAGATGTGAGTCTACAATAAATGATTTTTGCAAATCAGAAAAGACATTTTATGAAATTATTTTGGGGGTAATACAACTAAGATGATGTCTAGTTGGGAAACAAATTTAGTGACTGTAAGAAGGAGAAATCTGGTTCAGCAAACAAATAAATCATCCTCATCTTCAGATTAAGTTTTCCTTTGAAAACTGAGTCACAAAAAATCACAATCTAGGAGAAAGAAATCATAAACCTTTGGTCTTGTCTTTGGTAGCTGATATGGGATGATAGCTATATTATTTTAACTTAGTTGACTATAAGCTCACTTGAACCTGGCTTTGTGTACGATTTTAGATTTATAGGAAGTATTGTATTATTCTGTAACTTAGAGCACATGTCTATAATGCTTTATGTCTATCTTTACTGAGAAAAATGTGATAATATTTCATACACATCGTTTCACTTTGATGTGGATTCTCCTAAAGTTTAAAAACTGCAACTTTTATAATTTTCACTACAAAAATTCAGGAGAATTAGTAATTAGTTAAAGGGAAAACAAACAAATGTTAAGAACATTGAGATCAATGCAGGAAGGTTGGTTTCTTTACGTTCATTCTAGTGCCATTTTCCATACTCTCCCATACTGCCTCCATAACTATGACCTGTGTCCTAAGACTGGCTTGGAATAGATCCCAAACTTTCCTAAAATTCTAGAGCAAAAGGGGGCTTGGCTCTACATACAGTGAAGTCAGTGGTGATCCTTGACATAATTGGAATTGAAATAGAAGGGAAATCATCTGTATCATAGGCATGAAATGCCATCTTTTCATCCTCTCAGCACTACATGTTATGTGAAACAGCTCATGGCTGATTGAAACCACTTTGGGGCCAATTTGCTGATGATTCGTCATGAGGACCTGGGTAAGATGTGGTTTCCACCAAAATTTCAGTAATATAACTAATTTTAAAAAATATTGTCAACCGGGCATGGTGGCGCTCACCTTTAATCCTGGCACTTGGGAGGCAGAGGCAGGTGGATCTTTGTGAGTTGAAGACCAGCCTGGTTTACAGAGTGAGTTCCAGGACAGCTGGGGCTACAGGGAGACCCTGTCTCAAAAAAAATATTGTCACTTTCATGATTCAACTGTGTTGCAAATAAAAGAAGCTGTTTTGTAATTTCTTAAGAGGATTTGCTTCAGATACATGGATTCAAACCAGGATATCTAGTTCAGCATTTGGGTAGTTGATCAACTAATTAAGCATCAATGATATGGTTCTCAGGACATTAAACAATAACTACTTAATTTATTCTGTCCTTTAAATGCACATTTGTCATCCTAGAGGACAAAAATAAGGAGATAATGAATGGATGAACAGTCACTGTAACTAGGGAACACCAGGAACATTCCAATAACCAAATGACTACAAACCTCTTCTTTTATCTGCCAAACAAGGGAAACAATCCAAACAGCCATACTAGTCATCCTATGGAAAGGGTTGACTGAATATAACAGTGCATTTAATAAACCTAAGTCAATGAATAAAGCAGCTTTTTAGGAATGAACCCCTAAGAAATTACACAGTTTCTGCTCTTAAATTAAGGTCTTTGATGTGTTTCAAATTGACTTTTGCACATAACAAGACATAGGGCTCAAGCTTCATTTTTCTACATGTGGATATCTGCTTTTCCAAGTGCTTACTGTTGAAGAGACCATCTTCTTTTCAATGCATATTTTTAACACTTTTCCAAAATTAAGGATTATATCTGGATTTTCTACTGTCCTATTCCATTGGTGCACATGTCTTTTTCTGTCAGAAATATGCTGTTTTAGTTATTGTGGCCCTGTAGTGTAGATTGGAATCGGAGATTATAATCCTTCCAGCTTTGTTGCTAAGGGTTGCCTTAGCTACTTGCTGCTTTTGTGTGCATCCATGTGGAATTCACAATTTCTTATTTTTTCTATGGATGAAAAGTCATTGGAATTTTATGGGGACTGCATTTGGTTTGTATATCATAATCAATAACATGGCGATTTCCATCTAATGCTTAGAAGAAAACAAGGAAAACACTTCAGAATGAAAGCACAGTCAAGGGCCTTCTGCAAAAAGATTTCAATAGCTCGGAAATTACTTCCAAGAATTGACAAGTAGAATTGAATGAAGCAAGCAATTGTATGTACACCAGAAAAAGGAGATTGCCTAGAGATTAGGATAAATATTTGCCAACTATATATCCAACAAGGGATTCATATTATCATTAGTAGGATTGAAAGGTTATTCCTACTAATGAAGCGCTTGCAATTGGATATATAGGTATTTAAACAATACTAGTTGTTATGGTAGGTTACATTGGTATAGACACAGACGTTTGGATGATGTTAATCCATGAATTACATTTTCTTCTGTTAAGTATGACAGGGTCAACGTGTGGTTTATAGCATAGCCTGGACAAGCTGGCAGCCCATGAAAGAAAACAGCCAGAATTGACTAGAGACCAAGACAACAGCTCCAGAGAAAGTAGACTGTTTTGCATCTCATCCACCTGTTCCCCTTTTCTAAGCCTAGGAACAATCTGCGGAAGAGGAGACGCGGTAGAATGTAAGGGCTGCGATTGGGGTGAATGGTGAAACTACAACAATATAGACTGGACACTCATTTGATCAACTTGATTGAACATACAAGCCCCCCCTGCTGGATGGTGGGACCCATGAGCTGTATGGGTTTGGGCACAACTGCTCGCAAATTGGTTTTACATGAAGGATGCTTGTACTCACAAATTATCACTTATTGTTATATAAAAAAAATGAAAACAAAACAACAACAACAACAAAAAAAAAACAGAAAGATGCAGAAAAGTTACGGCAGAATGCATGATCTGGGATGGGTAGGGGTGGGGTGGGGTGAAGGGAAGGGGATATACGCCTGAACTGAATTGGAAAATGATGTATGAAATACACAAAGCATCAATAAAAAAATAATAAAAATTAAAAAAAAAGAAAGGTTATGCCTGGACAAGCTGGCAGCCCATGAAAGAAAACAGCCAGAATTGACTAGAGACCAAGACAACAGCTCCAGAGAAAGTAGACTGTTTTGCATCTCATCCACCTGTTCCCCTTTTCTAAGCCTAGGAACAATCTGCGGAAGAGGAGACGCGGTAGAATGTAAGGGCTGCGATTGGGGTGAATGGTGAAACTACAGCAATATAGACTGGACACTTATTTGATCAACTTGATTGTACATACAAGCCCCGCCCCCAGCTGGATGGTGGGACCCTTGAGCTGTGTGGGTTTGGGCACAACTGCTTGCAAATTGGTTTTACGTGAAGGATGCTTCTACTCATAAATTATTACTTATTGTTAAAAAATGAAAAAAAAAGAAAAAATTTTCAAAAAAATCAAACAAAAAAATAAATGATTCAGCCTAATAATTGGGCAAATGAAATGAATTTTTTCAAAAAGAAAAGAGGAATACAGATGATCAATAGATATAGGAGAAAAGAGTCAACATCCCTAACCAACAAAAGCATGCATAACACTGTACTGGTACTGATCATATGGGATTAGATAAACTATGAGGGACCTCATCTCTCCAGAGAAAACTGATTCTCCCTCCTTAAACACCCATGGATTGTATGAAGATCTTCATCCCTGTCAAAATAACTAAAATTAAAAAAAAAATGGGCCAGGCCGACCTTTAATCCCAGCACTCAGGAGACAGAGGCAGGCAGATCTCTGTGAGTTCAAGGCCAGACTGGTCTACAGAGTGAGCTCCAGGCCAGCTGGGACTAAAGGGAGACCCTGTCTCAAAAAGACCAAATTAAAAAAAATAAAAATAAAAAATAAAAAAAACATTGGGTCTGGAGAGATGGCTTAGTGGTTGAAGGCACTGAATTCTCCTGAAGAGGATTCAGGTATGATTTCAGCATCCACAAAACAGGTGACAACTGTTTGAAACTCCAGTTACACCGGATCTCTTTTCATCTCCATTGGCATTGTCCAACATGGTGCACTTACACATATGCAACCAAAATACCCATACACTCAAAAATAAACAAAAAAGCAAAACCAAATGCTGCTGAATATTCCTGGGAATAAGAATCCCAATTCTCTGCTGATGGGATTGGAAGCTAGTCCAGCCAGATAGAAATCAGTATGGAGGGGCTGGAGAGATAGCCTAGCGGTTAAGAGCACCGACTGCTCTTACAGAGGACCCGGGTTCGATCCCCAGCACCCACATGGTGGCTAAAAACCGTCTGTAACTCCAATTCCAGGAGAACTCCAGTTCCAGGGGAATCCGAGACCCTCTTCTGACCTCCGCGGCACTGCACGACACGGGTGCACAAACCTACAAGCAGACAGTTCATTCATACACATTCAAAAATAAATAAATAAAATTAAAAAAATTTTTTTAAATAAAAAAAAAGAAATCAGTATGGAGATTCTTCAAAAAAATAAATTTAAAAAAGTACAAATAAAACTAACATGTGACAAATGTATTCCATTACTAGGAATATAACCCAAGAATCTGAGTCAGAGTATTCCAAGGACAATTAATCATCCATATTTAGTATGAGACTATTCACAAGAACCGAATTATGAAACCAGGCTAGGTATTCACAGACATATAATGGATTAAAAATGTAGCATATATACATAAAGGCCTTTTACTTATTCTTAATGAAAAGTGAAACTATATCATCTGCCAAAATATGGACAGAATTGGAGATCATATTAGTAAATGAAATAAGGGACATCAAGAAAACATATTACATGTTTTCCCTTTATATTATATATGGCAAAGAGAAAGGCATCCACAGATAAATCATCTTAGATTTCAAGGTGATATGAGCTTAAGATAGTCCAGAGATCATTGATTAAGATACTACTCTCATCAGTCTATTATAGAGTTCTGGCATAGTGATTCCCTGTTGTGTCTACAGAGCAATAAATACAGTATGTACTCAATTATCCACAATAATTTTATTGAAAACAAGCAACATGACAGGAACTACGTGTATAAGTGTATAAAGAGAACAATTCTGTCCTTTCTTTTGAAAAGCTTGCATAATATGGGAAAATGCAAGTAGATTAAGTTAGACACATCGCTGTGCACTACTGATTGAGTAGGTCTAGCCAGTTCATCACATTTTATGAAAGACATGGCATAATGAAGTAGCAGGATGTAATGGGAAAATAAATAAGGATCAAATGTGCAAAGACTTGTGGACTATGCTAAGGAATATGGAATCTGCCATAAGTTTTCAAAAGTCACTGAATGAGTTTAAACAAGAAAACATTAGAATTGAGCTCAAAATTATACTGTCTTGGGGGCTGGGGAGATGGCCTAGCGGATAAGAGTGCTGACTGCTCTTGCAGAGGACCTGGGTTCGATCCCCAGCACCCACGTGGAGGCTGAGAACCATCTTTAACTCCAGTTCCAGGGGAATCCAACACCTTCTTCTGACCTCTGCGGCATTGCACAACATGGTTGCACCAACGTACATGCAGACAGTACATTCATGCACATAAAAATAAATAAAATTAAAACAAATTATGCTGTCTAAGGCATGCAAACAATTCTGGTCAGAAGGCAGTCTTTAAAGGAATGGTAATATAATTAAGTAGAACAGCTTCAGCCTTTGGGTAATTGACCACTTCCACAACAATGACTGAGTACAGTTAATGTTAAATGGAATTGGTTGATAGTACATGAAAACGTACATGTGGCTTTAAAACGAACAGGTTCATGTTTTCTGGGCAGAATTTACTCTAAATTTCAATCAATGGAATATGTGGTTGGGTACCAGAAATACTATAGTACTAAATGAAAGATACATATTGCTCTCAATGGCATATATCCTCTTTCTGTTACTGTCAACTTCTTGCTCTACTATGAAATCAAATAACAAGCAAGCAGTTCCCCCTACATTAAGAGGGTTACCAAGCATACGTACTTTTAATGGCTGTATAGCCTAAAATCAAAGAGGATTGCATCTGTGATGCACTGTGGCTCAGCATTACAGTTACTCTGCCTCCATTAACAGAATTATTGGTTGTACATTGGATTAATTACATAGAAAGGCAGCCTTCTTTAGCAAAATTTAATATCTTCCATACAGAAATTAAATTCTTCCCAGGAGACAAAATATACCTAACTTGAACATAGATATTTCAGCTGTGTTTACTTTCCATGTTTTATTTCTAATTAGCAATCAGCAGGGCAGAACCACCTTCAGAACCTCTGCTAGCTCCCTCTCAGTTGTGGACACAGCCCTTGGGCAGTAGTTAGAGTGAAAAGAATACCACCCGCATTAATATTTAATTCAGATTTCCATATGGAATTATTTTAGAAAGTGCAGTGAGTTAGCATTTGTAAGGAGGATGCAAAACACCTGCCTTTTAAGTGTAGCATAGGTAACTCTCACTTGAGAGAAATGGTGAGGCTGTGGTTGAATATTTGAGGAAGAGCATTTTCTACCTTTATTAACTATCAAAGACTATGGCATAAATAGACTGTCTTCCAATATTGCTAGCCATGCTTGCTGTTTCTCGTCCATGTGGAATACATTTCCAGGAAAAGATTTTCATTTTGTAACTGTACTTCAAAAAATCAGTGAATGGTAATTGGATGCTTAAAAGTAACTGGACTTCTGCCACCAAAAAATGATCACTGTTTTAGATACTGTGGATAAACTGGGACCTGAACCAGTTTCTTTAAGGAACTTACTAAGTGACCTTGGGAAAGTTTTTTAGATTCTTTCCAGTCCTTTATTTCCTCATCTGCGAAGGTTTAAAATTATTTAAAGATGAGATTATAAATACAAAATGTTAAAAATATATTTAAAGTGTTGATGAGGGTCTGGATGTGAATGAATCACTGAATGAATCATAGAATTTTAGAACTGGAAAGAACTTAATGCTCATCAATTCAACCCACTCTTTTCAAAAATGAGAAAGCTTAATCTATAGAGAATGAACTTTTCCAATGTCAATTTTTGACTGGGAACCATCTCCCACTCAGTTTGACTCTTACTTTAACTCACCACTTCCCTTCATGGTGGTGGATTTAGGAAAAGGCTAAGGCAAATTCCCTATTGCACTCAGCCCTTTGAAGGGAATCACTTGGGTGAGGAACTAATCCCATATTATATAATTCAGTGTACTCAGATAACAACAATATCCTATAGGAGACAATTGATCAGGTGTGTTTCAAAGGGAAAAGGGAGGATGAAAAGGAAATATGACAACTCTGAATACAGTGCCATGGTCAAAGAAACTAGGAAGGCGGCAGACAACAGTGTAGGAAAGAATGTCCAATGTTATCAGGGAGTGAAGAACAAAGAGCTAGAATGAAAAGGAGTCTATGGTTTCAAACAATGACTGATTCGGCTTTGAGCTACCTGTAAGGGGTAAAAAAAGAAATTACATGTGTTTACCTGCAATAATTTAAAAGGAACCAGTAGGGGGCTGGAGAGATGGCTTAGCGGTGGGGAGCACCGAGTGCTCTTGCAGAGGACCCGGGTTCTATCCCCGGCACCCACATAGTGGCTGAGAACCGTCTGTAACTCCAATTCCAGGAGAACTCCAGTTCCAAGGGAATCTGAGACCCTCTTCTGACCTCCGCGACATTGCACGACACGGGTGCACAGACCTGCATGCAGACAGTGCACTCATACACATACAAAAATAAATAAAATAACAAAATAAAAAAATAAAAAAATAAAAGGAATCAGTAAAGGGAAATATTTTATGAATGTCACAAAAAGATTAAAGAACATGAGCCTTTCTATCCAGCGTGGTAACAGAGAAGATTGAACTGGTTTTCTAGAAAACTAAAGAATTATTAAATAGAGCCTATAAGCTACCTTATGGCAATCAGAAATATTGATGAAAACACTAAGCTGCATAGTGTTTTTTTGTATTCTTGAATGGAAATGCACACGCGCGCGCGCGCGCACACACACACACACACGCGTGCGCGCGTGCACGCGAGCAGGCACAGGAGTTTTATAAGAAAACTATCTTCTGGAGACTCATACGCTAAAAAAAAAGGGGGGGGGGATACAGAAAGACATGAAACCTTTTCATCAAACCCCTGCAATTCAAATCTTAAAACTAACTATGGGAAAAGATTTGTTTGTTCCAACAGGACAAAACGTCACCAACTTAACGGCTGAGAAAGAAAAGATACAGGTTTGCATTGAGTAGGATGTACCAAAAAGTGGCAACGGAAAGGCTGACCCGTCTGAACATTCAAAGGAAGAAAAGCCTCAGAGTGCCATAAACATCGAACCCCTCAGTGGGATCCTACATGAACACTGTTTATAATGAAGTCCCTAATCTGATGAAACTTACCTTCTATGTTGGCCACAAGGTTCTGATGATGAGAGACTTCTTGGCTTCCCACCCATAGAACAAGAAAATTATGACATGATGGGTGGTCCACCACGGTAATGGAGACAACTATTGTAGAGGTTGATCTCTTAAAAACGGAAATGGCTTTCTTTAGTGACTACAGACAATGGGGGAACTGTGGAGGGATTACTCTCTGTTCGAACCAAATATAATTAAAGTCCTAGGGCTATGCACTCAGCAAAATGAATATTAATACGGAGCTCTGACATCGCATGGATTTTCTACCAGTTGGATGTTGGCAGGGGATCCAAGCCCCACAAAAGGTAAGGGCTCCTTGCTCTAAGTTGGGATAACCTACAGGAGGAGGGGCAAATAAGACCCTGCTGCCGAAAACCGGACGTAACAGGGAGGGATGTATTGAGACACACATGCATGTGTACAGAGGCCCTGGAATGCCAGAGGAGGTTGTTTACCGCAAAGGTCCACCAAACCAATAAACAAATAATGGGTTCCCTGAGTCAAGCAAGACTCCACGGTTCAGCACCAAGCTACAACCTCACCTGCCTGGAAAATACTGTGCACAGATGCAGCCATGTGCCTGTGTATCCAAATCTAATTGGCTTTGCTTCCTCCTTGGAGAAATACCCATGGCTGATGCCACAAGCTTACATTTCCTCTAATGGTTAGATGTTATAGACCACAGTAGGACCCTGTCAATTCTAACAGGGGGGGAAAATTGTAATCTCCGGGATTAAACAAATCAAAACATGTGTTATGCAAAGATAACCTCACAAATATTAGTGCTGCTTAAATACCATATATTACTAATTTGCTTGTCTTCATCAGTAGATGAAAGGTTATTCCTGACAAACTGTCAGCCCATGAAAGGAAACAGCCAGAATGACCAGAGTCCATAACAAGCTCCAGAGAGAGTGGATGGTTTTTCTTCATCACCTGTGCCCTTTTTGCAAGCCTAGGGAACACCTGCGGAAGAGGGGGGGTGGTGTGTAGGGCTGGCGATTGGGGTTATGGGACACTGCAGCATGTTGTTCGGTGCACCTGATCCTTGAGCACCTGTCCCACCACTGGATGGTGGGGCTGAGGTGCTTTGGGCGCAACAGCTGCAGAAGGTTTTGCATGAAGGATTGCTGTACTCTACGGATTATCATCTTAAAATAGCTTAAAAAAATGAAAAAAAAAGAAGACCTGAGGAAAAAAAAAGATGCAAGGGACGTTATGGCAGAATGCATGATCTGGTGGGGTGGGTGTGGGGGGTGAACGGGAAAGGAAAATAGCCTGAACAGAATTGGGAAAACAGTATGATTCTACAAAGCGAACAGAAACATACATAAAATTTAATTTAAAAAAAAAAAAAAAAAAAAAAGAAAAAAGAAAAAAATCAGGTTTCTTCCTCTTTGGCTCTCCACCTTATTTTTTAAGACAGGATCTGTCATTGGATCTATAGCTCATCATTTCGGCTAGAATGGCTGGCCAACAACCCCAAGGGACTCTCCTGTCTCCACCATCCAGTGCTGATAACCCATATGCAAACCTCTGAGCCTGGGTTCTTATGTGGGTACTAGGGATCTGAATTCAGTTCCTCATATTTGGCCAGCAAGTATTTTATCCACTGAGCATCTAAAATTTGGGTAATTTTTGCTAGGAAGTGTTATTAATTTCTGATGCAGTATTATAGTTTAATCTTCAGCTCTTCATGTGTGTGTGTATAAGATAGATGATATAGAAGGTAGTTGCTTTATTATATAAAAATATTGTACACTTATTACTTATTTAGGTCTCAAAATCCTTAAAGGAAAACGAAGAATGGGAGAAGGTTTTTTTTTTTTTTTTAAGGAAAAAACAATGTCAGGCATGGCGGCAAACACTTTAATTCCAGTCTTTGGGAGGCAGAGGCAGGTGGATCTCTGTGAGCCTGAAGCCAGGCTGGACCATATAGTGGCTTCCAGGCCACGTGGGACTAGGGAGACCCTGTCAGGAAAAATGGGATTGGAGAGATGGAACGCTGGCTGTTCTTGCAGTGGACCCAGATTCCCCACACTCATATGGCAGCTAACAATGGTCCATAACTCCAGTTCCAGGGGAATACTACACTCTTTTCTTACCTCCATGGGCATTGCATGATTCAGGTGCACTTGTATACATGCAGGCAATACACTCATACACAAAAATATAAATAATAACAAAATATTTTAAAAAGTAGAAAATATGTGTACTGTACAATTGCCCAGTTTTATTAAAATACTAGTCTCTGATATATTTTTTCAATAAACCTTAAGGTTTTCTTATATTTGTTGAAAAATATTAATGTCTTTTTTTTCTTAGTATACTTCTAGGCAGTATAAATAGGCCTCTGTGCCTAGTCATATTCATGTCACCAAAAATCTAGTTCCATATTCAAAATATTCTATTGAAAATAGTCAGGATACAATAGGTTGTCTACTTTCTTGTTTTAGATGGTTTTCTCTTGTAGAGATTTTTGTGCAATGTTAAACTCTTTTGTCCAGTATCCTCTATTTCTTAGTCTTCCATTTTCCAGACTGGGAAGACATAGGGGAATAGAATCATCACACTGATGCCATCACTTCTACCTTCTTATTATCTGCTTAGTCTTATTCTCTTATTTTAATTATTGCCACCCAGGTAACAAAATCATTGATATAATTATTTCTTACTCACTCACTTGTTACAATCAAATACAATTAAACTAGTCTCCTAAATTCTTTCTGACAAGTTCACATCAAATATTGCTTCATCTACTGAACAAATCTCTTTTTATTAGTCAGTAGGTTACGAAATCTTCCTTGATATTAATTTTCAAATTATTCCTCAAAGCAATATTTTCATTTTATTATAACATTTTAAAGAATAATTTAAGTTTCATTAGTGTCTTATATTATTTTATTTTCTTGCCAATCTAAATGAAGTTAGCACAAAAAATTAAGTGTCCTTGTCAGTATCAAATGACATTGCTTGCTTTTGTCCTCCTTGATGTATTATTACTTCTAAATACCATGGAGACACATGTAGCCTACTAACCTAGCTTGAAATGAATACTATTTTTATGTAATGTATCAAAAACCTCGCATCCCACTTCTTTGCAGGGATGCAAAAGATATATATATATATATATATATGATATAGATATAGATTATAGATATTAGTATACAGATATAGAGTATAGGATTAGGATTGAGCTATATAAAGACCTGGTTGAAGAAATGTGTTATGAGAAGTAATTTATTTTATTATTTCATTAATTTTGGGAATTCATTTCAGACGAACTAAGTATAATTAACGTGTCCGCGTGGAGGTGCTTTTCCATTGGATCTTAAGCTACTTGGAGTCAATGTGTATTTGATCTTGTTTATTAAAATAATTGCCTTGGTTAAGCGTACTTTGCTTTAAGGCAGATTTTGCAAAGGTCACACTCAAATCCTTATTGCTGTTTTTGGCTTATGCTTTATAGTTATTCCACAACCAGGTTGATCCTTTTAGGCCTTTTTATTCTCAGAAGAATTGTGTTCACAGCCAAAACTGAGGGAGATTCTGAGTACTAAATAGGTTACAGGAGATTGGAGAAATTTTACATGCAATTCTCAAGCTATTTCTCAGTGACTAAAACACTCAGATTAGTAAGGAAAAATGATTCTTTGTCTTACAATTAACTGAAAACTGGCTGTTTTCTCTCTCTCTCTCTCTCTTCTCTCTCTCTCTCTATATATATATATTTATATACTATATATATATATTATATATATAATCTTTTTCAAATAAAAGACACTTAGAAATAGGAGGTAGGAAGCATATTTCAATGATGATATTATAGGTATCATACACATTATTAATGGCTAATAAAATCAAAGTTTTCAAGCTATTTGTTTCATAAAGTTAGTTAAATTAACTTATTTCTATCCACCTTTTTGAATTATTTTTGAAGATTTTCATACAATTTGATAGAACTTAAATACCCTCCCTCCCTATCCCCACCTCTTCTTACTATTGCCCCCTGCACAATGTATGTAATATATATATATGTGTGTGTGTGTGTGTGTGTGTGTGTGTGTGTGTGTGTGTGTATAAAGCAAATAAATAAAATACATATACATATGGCCTATAGTGTTTAATTTGTTTCCCTAAATGTCCTTTAGTGTAGATCCATACATGGAAGCCTGGTTAACCTACCAACATTTCCATTCTTGAAAGAGATTATCCCTCCCTATCACAGCAGCCATCAGTTGCAAAAAGTTCCTTAGGTTAGCTTGGGATTTCTTTCCTACTTCCCCATGTCTTTGCTGGGATTTTTGTCTACTTTGAGTTTGCAAAAGTCTTGTGCATCCTGTAATCATTGTTGTCTGGAAAACTCTAAGGCCTTGTGGTCAACCACCACCTCTGGCTCTTACAATATTTCCACCCCCTCTTCCACAATGATCTCTGGATCTAGGGAGGCAGGAGTTTTATATAGGTGTCCTATCCAAAGAAAAACACTGCAATCTTCTGTTCTCTACACATTGGCTAATTGTGGGTTTGTGTTTTAATCAACATCTGCTGCATAAGGAAAATTCTCTAACTAGAACTTGATAAGACCTTATTGTTGAAGATATACATAGATAGATAGATAGATAGATAGATAGATAGATAGATAGATAGATAGATAGATAGATAGATATAGAGATCGAGATAGAGATATATAACTAAGAAGTCAAGCTGGTGTTGATTTTAGAACTTCATCTCTCCGGCCTAGCTTTCATAGTGTTGGGTGCTGCTATGCGTTCTATCAGAAAGGAAAAAAATAAAGTCAATAAAGTCATCAACCTTGCCCATCTGTGAATTCTGTGATCTACAACAAGAACTAGACTGGCAAGATATGCCCACTAGTGCAGTAGTAGGATGAATATTAGAGTAACCAACCACCCTCTAATTGAATTTATGTTCTCCCTCATTGAATGGAGCCTATATCTGACATTTATAACAGGCTTAGAAACCTGAGGCTAGACAGGTCATAAGGGAGAGTTTAATGTCAGTTTTCTACTGAATAGTTACAGTATTAAATGGACACCTAACATAGCAACTTCTTGTAATATCCATAGATGTATACATCCATTACATTTTTCAATTGCATTCATTGGTATATACTGGAAAAATTGTGGCTAGAAATGAAGTAATCTTGCATTTATTCTGTTCGCTGGAGAGTCATAAATATGTTTTTCATCTATGCTGCTTTAGGACAGTCCTACAGCTTGTGGTTTAAATGGCATATAGTTTGACTACATTTCTTAGGGTCTCCTGCACTTTACCACAGACAATGACTTTTTTATTGTTATTAAACTTTTTCCCTAGGTCATACATAATTTCTCAAACAAATCTACAGTCACTTCCCTTTACCTGCCCCCCACCCCACCTGAGTCCCTGTACTCTGCCATACATGTCCTGCATCTTTTTCTGAGTCTTTCCGGAGTTTTACTCAGTTCCTTTGTTGTTCTCTACAACTTGTTATTTGTATATATATATATATATATTATATATATATATAATATATAATACATACATAGATATAACCATTCATTTGAATTGGAGGATTTTCCCTAAAAGATGTCATGATGTCTGTTTTCCTTAAGGAAGTGCTCAAAGGTTCCTCTTTGGCAATCCAAAACAACATCAATCCTGCACTTTGATCCACTTTGGGGTCTTTCCCATGGTCCCCCAAATGAAGTCCAGTAAGCACTGTCCTATGGTAAACACACACTAGATATGTGGAGCAATTATGAAATTCACCCACAATAGTACTTTCAGTCAAAATTGCTCAAATAAATTTTCCTTCTTCCAATATGATATACTATGATGAACTTTAATACTGTTATCCATAAAGATATGCATTGTGGACTGAGGAGCTGGAGCCATAAGTTTTGAGGAGGGAAAATCTCTCAGTCAGCAACACTAATTTTGGTACATAAGCAAAACATAAATACTTGGTTTTTAATATTTTAACAATTGCTTATTAGAGCAACTAATGTTTATTTAACTGAAGTGTGCTTTACTTTATTAAAATCTTTTCTTGCTATTGATTTTTATTTTCAATTTTTATGTTTTAATTTTTATTGAGTTTTTTGTGCATTTCATACATCATTTCTCTGTACAGTTTAGACTTATTCCTCTTTTCATGTCCCTCACCCCACCTGAATTCAATGCATTCTAACATACATATCTTGTATCTTTTTCTGAGTTTCTTTTTTAAGTTTTTCTATCAGAGGATTAGTTTAGGGAGAACTTAACTGTTACAGTCATTTTGTCCCGTCCTTTGTGGTTGCTTGGTCCCTCAATTTGTAAATATATATATTATATATATATATAATAATAGTATCATATATATATATACATATGCCACATATATACTAAAATTATGTCATCTGAAAATAAACTGTATCATATTTCCAAATCATATGTCAGAATTCGCATTTCCCTTTTAATTTTATGTTACTCTGAAATATGCATACATACCCTCCACCCATATACCAAAATCACAAAGTCTGAATATAAGCGGTAGGCTACTTCTAGAGCCCGTTAAGGGATTCACATTGTAAAAGCACAGTTGCTTTGATATAAAAAGAAATCTAACATTATCATTGCTCAGTTTGCCTTACAACTAGGGATTTGATGCTAGTATCCACAAATGAGGGACATCATTTGTAGTTTGTTTTCCTGAGACTGTGATACTTCACTTAGCATAATATCTTCTAGTTCCATGAATTTACCTGCAAAGTTCATGATTTCATATTTCTTTACTACTGCATATAACTCCATTGTGTACATCAACCACATTTTCCTTTTTTTGTTTTGTTTTGTCTGTTTGTTTTATTTTTTTAACTTTTATTGAAGATTCGTGCATTTCATACATCACTTCTCAGTTCAATCCAGACTCATTTCCCCCTCCATGCCCCCCTCCCCTCCCAAGTTCATGCAGTCTGCCATACATGCCCTGTTTCCCCTTATGAGGCTTTTCAAAGTTAATCCAAGCAGAAGATTTTTTGCAGGGAAGTAGGGGAAGAACTTTACTCCTTCAGTCAGTTCCCTGTCCCAGTTCTTTTGTTGTTGTTGTTCCCTTCAATCCATAAAAAAAGGTCCATTCTACTTAAATTCTTATACAGATTCAATGCAATCCCAATTAGAATCCCCATGAGTTTCTTCACAGACAGGAAAAAACATGTTTTTGGTTTACTGAAATGCTAATGATTTTTTAGGTTAATTTTGTACCCTGCCACTTTACTGAAACTCTTATTCATTTCTAGGAGTTTTCTGGTGGAGTTTTAAGCTTCCCTTAAGTAACCAGTCATATCATCATGAAATAGGGATAGCTTGACTTCTTCTTTTCCAACTAGAACTCCTTTAATTTCCTTTTCTTGCCTTATTGCCCTAGCAAACATTTCAAGAACTATATCAAAAATGAGTGGTGATAGGGGGCAGCCTTATGGAATTCCTGCGTTTAAGGATGATGCTTCTAATTTTTCTCCATTTAGGATAATGTTGACTGTGGGTTTGTTGTATATGGCTTTGGTTATCTTGAGGAATGTTCCCTCCAGTCCAATTCTCTCTAGAACTTTAAAGATGACAGGATGCTAGATTATGTCAAAGGCTTTTTCTGTGTCAATTGAGATGATCATGGGGTTTTTGTCTTTCAGTCCATTTATGTGTTTTACAATATTTATTGAATTACATATGTTGAACCATCCCTGTATCTCTGGTATGAAGTCAACTTGGTCAAGATGGTTGATCTTTTTGATGTGTTCCTATAGGTGGTTTGCAAGTATTTTGTTGAGAATTTTTGTGTTTATGTTCATTAATGAGAAATATCACAATGCTTCAAATATTAGCCCTTGTGTCTCTTATTTTGATTCACATACATATATTCAAATAGATGTTGTGTTGTTCAGTTTTCTGTTGCTGTGATAAAACCACGATAACCATGGGAACTTATAAAAGGAAGAGTTTATTTGAGCTCACTATTGAAGGTACCAGGGAATCAGAGTCCATTGTGGCAGGAGGCATGGTGGCTGGGGCTGGAGTAGCAAGCCAAGGGTCACATCTCACAATTAGCACAAGAAGGAGAGAGAGAGAGAGAGAGAGAGAGAGAGAGAGAGAGAGAGAGAGACTAGAGACTGCAAGGCTTGTTAAACTCACTAAGCCTGCCTCCAGTGACTTACTTCCTCCAGCACAGCCACACCTTCTAAGACCTCCAAGAACAGTGCCACCAACTGGAGACAAAATGTCTGAATACTTAAAGCCTATGGGGGACACTCATTCAAACCACCATATTCCACACCCTGACCATATAAAATGCAAAATGCATTTAGTCCAAACTTAAAAGTCCCCATAGTCTTTACCAGTCTCGATTTTATTCAAAAGTCTATAGTCCAAAATCTCTTCTGAGACACAGGCCAATCTCTTAACTGTTAGCTCCTGTAAAATCAAAAGGCAAATTACATACTCCCAACATACAGTGGAACTGAATACACATTCCCATTCCAAAAGGGAGGAATAGAGGCATAGTGAGGAAATACTGGACCAAAACAAGACCAAAAACCAGCAGGGCCAAACACCAAGTCCAGTAGCTCCATGTGCAACTTCTGGGACTTGACTTCCAAAGGGCTTAGATGGCTCAGCTCTTCCGGGATTGCATGCGACATGGATATCTTCCTTAGGCTGGTACCACTCCCTGTATGCAGCTCTCTTTGGCAAATATCTCACAGGTCTGGCATCTTGAATGTCTTCTTGGGGTCTCTGCTGCCAACCAGGCTTCACATTCACAGCTTCACGCAATGGCCTGTCAAGGCCTTCTTTATTCAGGGACACACATGCTGCACTTTGCCTGACCTTGGCAGCTCTCTGAAACCATGGAGGAAGAACTGATGACACCTTCACTCTTGCAAACTTCATACTTCTAAAGCCAGCACCATGTGAATGAAACTGCCGAGTTTGGCTGCAAGTTTTGGATGGACCTTGGCCTATTTCAATCACATTTGCAACTTTTTTCTGCCCTGGACTTGTTGGAGCAGAAAACCCTTTCAGTATTTTCCTTTCAAAAGTTGGAGGATTAGCTGGGTGTAGTCTTGCCCTGAAAGTACTGTTTCTGTTGTTTACTTGTAAATCTCGAGGCCCCTCCTTAATCACACTTTTTCCATTGTTTATTTGTAAATATCTAGGCTTCTCCTTAATCACTTTAATCCCCTCATGAAAGGGAGCCTCTCCTTCACATGCCTTGGCCTCACCTTTAATCTTTCTAGTGCACTTTCAAATCCAAACTGTACATTCCGCATTTCTTTCTACCCCACTTGCTCTTTTTCACTGTAGATCTGTATAATATTTACCATTAATAGCCACGCCACCATTTCTACATTAAGCTGTCTAGAAATATCCTCCACCAAAGACATTAGTCCATTGCTTTTCAACTTAGCATCAGGCAAGCATTTGGGCTGCAGGCAAACTCTGGCCAGACTCTTTGATAAAAGATCCCAGTTGCTGCCTAAGTATTTTCCTCTGGAATTACATTTTTTGGAGCAATGCTTTCTTCCAGGCTTCTACTAGAATGGCCCATTAAGCTCTGCTTAAAGTAGTCAACAGTTGGGCTAGAGAGATGGCCTAGTGGTTAAGAGCACTGACCGCTCTTACAGAAGACCCGGGTTTGATCCCCAGCACCCACATGGTGGCCGAGAACCATCTGAAATTCCAATTCCAGGAGAACTCCAGTTCCAGGGAAATCCGACACCCTCTTCTGACCTCTGCAGCATTGCACGACATGGGTGCACAAACCTGCATGCAGACAGTACATTCATACACATACAGAAATAAATAAAATTTTAATAAAAACAATAAAGTAGTCAACAGCTTTTCTTGCCCTAAGTTCCAGAGTCTTCCACATTTTTCCAAACATCCACATGGTCAGGTTCTTCACAGCCAACAGAGCACTCTCTGGTACCAAATAACTGTATTGGTCACTTTTCTGTTGTGTGATAAAACCACCATGATCAAGGGAACTTATAAAAGGAAGAGTTTATTTGAGCTCACGATTGACAGTTCCAGGGAATTAGAGTCCATTGTGGAGGGAGGCATGGTGGCTGGGGCTGGAGTACCAAGCCAAGGCTCACATCTCGCAATGAGCACAGGAAGCAGAGAGAGAGAGACTAGAGACCACAAGGCTTGTTAAATTGACTAAGCCCAACCCTAGTGATGTACTTACTCCAGCATGGACACACTTTCTAAGACCTCCAAGAACAGTGCCACCAACTGGAGACAAAATGTCTGAATACTTAAAGCCTATGGGGGACACTCATTCAAACCACCACAGATGTAATTTTTTGATTTCTTAATTTCATTCAGAAGACATGATGATACCTTTAAAATTTATACTTCTAGCCTGGATTTCCTCCATAAAATCAGAACTATGTATGTAACTGTCTTACATCTCTCTTAAAATTGAAACATAAAATAGCTAAAAATGAACACCTGACCATCCCCAGAAAGAAATGTTTCTCACACTATTTTCCCCAACTGAGTCATTAGACTTGACATTCTTCCAGCCACAGAGCCAAAACTTCTGAGGACTATCTCTTTTTATTTTATTTAATATTTATACATACATATAATAATGTGGTTGGATCAAATCCGTCCCCTATTCCCCCTAAAATTCATGACTTTCTCCCTTTAAATGTTCTCACATTAAACTTATTGTCAAAACTAAGAGCTTTATCTCCAAACTATATACAAAGTTGTACAACTTTCTACTGCCTGCACTTTTACTTTAGTCCTCAAATCATCTCCTATCACCTGGATTTTGCAGTCACATTTTAGCTGATCTTTTTTTAAAATTTATTTTTTTTATCAAATCTAGACCCATGTCTCCCCATCCCCCCACCCAACAGAGCTCGTGCATTCTGACAAACACGATTTTCATCTCTTTTTCAGTCTTTCTCAATATTCTCCATGTGGAATTTGATTGTTTTGAGCAGAAGTTCACTGTTTCAGTCAGTTTTTTTGATGCAGTCCTTTCTGTTGTTGTTGTTTCCAATATGCATCACTCCCAACTGCTTTGGACAAAAGCTCAAGGGGCCATGCACAAGAAATACTTACAACTAGGTAATTGGCACTAGCATCCACAGATGAGGGATACCATTCGTCATTGGTTTTTCTGGGACTGTGTTACTTCACTCAGCATGATGTCCTCTAGCTCCAGCCATTTTCCTGCAAAGCTCATGATGTCTTCTTTCTTTACTGCTGCATAGAACTCCATTGTGTAGATGTACCACATTTTCTCTATCCACTCATCAGTTGAGGGGCATTTGGGTTGGTTCCAGCTCCTTGCTATTGTGAAGAGAGCTGAAATAAACATGGCTGTTCATGTATCTCTGCGGTGGGGTGAGTCTTGAGGGTATATGCCTAGGAGTGGTATGGCTGTTTAGTTGATCTTAAACATGCCTCTCTTGCATTGAGTCAGTGTATTCATCATATAACAGGGTTACTATATTGAAATGTGAGTTAAATACTACTCTTTTGCTAGGGTACATAACATAATTCTCACATATAGCCTATATTAAAAGAAATCAAAGTCATTTTTAATAACTTCTGTAGCTACATAACCTTAAACTTGATCACTACCCTCCTTGTTTATTTTTGTTTTTACACCTATATTTACCTCAGTTTAAAAAATGAATTTTGCTTCACTCTTCTACATTTTTCAACAAAAATTAAGAAGTATTTCCTCCACCATGCACAGGTCTATGAGTAAATGCTAGGGCAAGAAGCCATCTGATTCAGTATCAGTTTTACATGTTTCTGTCGCAGATCTGAATCCTCTAGATATTCACAAAGTTGGTTGTATGCAGATAATTCTCATGCCAGTAGAGATGCTATTCATTACACAGTTGCAATATAATGCTACATGGGCAATTACCGAGGTCAGTTCCTAGGTCCCTTGGTCTGGTATAATCTATCTCCACTATCTTCTATTCAATATCCTCCCAGCTTATTTGAGCTTCTTGTGCTGTAATAGATGCCAATAAATAACTATCATCTTGGTATTTGCAGGTTTTTACTTTGCTTTCTGAGATGTGCCTTAAGATGCAAACTCTTGGGATGCAAGATCATCTCTGTTTTGTAAGGATGTTCAATATTTCATTTGTTTGCTTTCAGTTTCATTACCTCTACCCCATTATGCTAAAATCTGTAAGTTACTTGTCTTCATAAACTTAAATGTTTCTTTTACAAATCTGATTACTATGTCCTACTCCTGGTTTATTCTCTCCTAAAGACATAGACTATCAGCGCATATTATCACTTTCTTGCACTCTCATTTTTTAATGCAAGGAAGACTTATAATATCTTACTTTTGTAAAAACAAAAAGTATTTTATGATTAGTAGGATGATCAAATGTTGATTTCTACATTTAGAAGTCATCTTTTCCAACTTATTTGGATTCCAGATGAAGAAACTAAGTCTCACAGTATCAAACCAGTTATAGTAATTAGTAGGTGAGGAGCATTTTCACGAAAATCTCTGTATTTGAAAAAACCTACAACACAAACTACTATTATATTTTATATATATAAGGAAACTGGAAATTGTGGCTATTTAAGGTTGAGTGGCTTCCAGGTGTCACACAAAGAAGAGGGAGGATTCTATCTGATACTTTTATAACTTTCCTGTTATTTCCTATGTAGACCTCTGAAAAGGACAAGTGTTAAGTTCTTTGAGTCTTATGAAGTAAATTTAGAGAAAAAAAGAGGTAGCACAGGGAACAACCTGACTAACAGTAAAATTGTTCATTATTATTGAAGAACATCCTACCTCTACATCTTTGTCACAGTTATTTTGAAAGCTGATGTGGTGATAACTAGCCAAGGGCAGATAGACAAAGATTGGCTTAGAAACAAAACAGAGTGAGTATGTCCATTAGTCCTTAAAGGAGACTTTGTTCCTGTGCTCCCTCAGCACTCTCAGTAGGCATAAACAAGTAATGATCAAGGCCATGTTATGGACATCTTAGCTGATAGGTAACAAATAGAATTGTTTTCTATTCTCTATGGGACTCCTTCCTGTCTGAATTATAAGATTAGGAGGAATAATTACATTCTATCACTTAAATTTTTCTTCAAAAGCTTTCCTGTGAACATTAAAATTCTGCATTTCTGCATTATAAAGTATATATAAGTGAATATAAAAGTGTTTTTAAAGCCAGGTGTCTTGGTTCCTTTAATCCCAGCACTTGGGAGGCAGAGGCAGGCAGATCTTTGTGAGTTCAAGGCCAGCCTGGTCTACAGAGTGAGTTCCAGGACATCTGGGGTTACACGCAGACCCTGTCTCCAAAAGACCAAAAAATGTTTTTCATTAATGAGTGTAAACTATGGGTCTACATGTTTATCAACTGATGAATGAATAAAGGAAATGTCATATATATGCCTAATGGAATATTATTCAGATGTTGAGAAAAATGAAATTAGCAGGTAAACGGATAGAAGTGTAAATAATCATTCTGAAGGAGGTAACCCAGATATAGAAAAAACAAAAATGACATGCTCTCTCATAACTGAATAACTCTGAAACTTTATTTATGTGTCTGTAAACAGGAGTACACATGTGACTCAGAAAACTAGTATAGATCCATGAGGAGAGGGATTGACAGTCCAAGGGAAGTAATATAATGCACAGGTAGTATGAAGGAAGAAATGGGAATAATGGAACAGAAAGAGTTAAATAAGGTAGATATGGGAGGAAAATAGAGGTAGGAGTGAGAGGAAGGATAGCCAACACTTAATATCTTAATATATATATATATTGATCTAATATTATATATATAGAGAGAGAGAGAGAGAGAGAGAGAGAGAGAGTTTAAATGAAGTTTTCCTGTTACAGGTGACAGTGCCTCTCCCAGACAACATAGGTTACCAAATAAAAAACCAAGTGCCTGATACAGGTTACCTATTTTCAATATATTGGTCAATGAGATCCCAAAGAACCGCAACCCCAAAATTATAGGCAATTGGCGTTTCTCTTGATTACCCTCCTGGCAAGACAATATTGCTAAAGACACCACATACTTAAGTCATAGGACATTGAGAAATCGAGTAGCTACCAACCTAAAGCTTCATCCTTACTGGATAGTTAGCATAATACTATGGGTTCTATTTACACTTAATGAAAGGTTTTTAAGCATGTAACTTAGATCTGAACCCTGCCAATAATTACTTTCCTGGCCAGATATGTCTGTTGGTGTAATAGTGGAACAAATGTTCTGATTGGCTTTAGAGCTCATTCTATAGGAAAAAATTCCATGCCTTGTATTGTTAACAGGACCTAAAGCTATGACTTCCTGGGTCATAAGCACTAGGAAAGAATATAATTTATTACTCTGTTAAATGGATATCATAATAAACTGCCTCCTAAAAATCATATTTTCATAGTCACAGATCTGTGAATTTCTCAATTTCTATGATGAAATTTTCTGTTTTCAGAGATGGTAATTAATACAGAGACTCACAAGTGGTCACTATGCAGATAATAGTGGAGTGTTCGGCACTAAATGGGACATCTGCATTATTCCTATAATCCCAAGTATCAGGGAACATTGTGGATCCAGGGACAGAAAGATTGCAAAACCACAGTAGTGAAAAACGTTATTTGCTAGACACGACAGGGCCATTGTGCAGATAAATTCACAGTGGCTATGACTGTGTGTACAAGATCTATGTAAGCTAAATCTGGCAAAAAAAAAATCCTAACATGGATCAGGGAGGGGCTCATGAAACCCATCCCTTGCCAAGGGGCTACTGGCAATTGATATCTTCTGGGGAAAGGCATGTCAGATTTCATCAGGAATGTGACCCCTAAGATTATACCCATGCTCCTGTTGGTGATGATCTAATACCCATGCACATATAGGCAGCATTGAGTAGACTCAGATGGCTTCAAAATGAGAAGAGCACATGAAGTATGGAGTGAGAAGTGCCAGGAGGGATATGGGAGAATGTAAAGGGAGAAAGTATAGGGAGTGGGTGTTATCAAAATACATTATATGCATATATTAATTTCTCAAATAAAAAGTTAGAAAGTGTTCCCAAATAGTATGATGCACTACTCACAGTAAAATACCATTTTTTCAGAATACAGCCTCCAACAACCCAATAAGAACACCTGAACTAGTTTGAGCTCTCAGTAAACTTGAATTCAGTCAATGGATCATAATGCAACTCAACTTTCTTTTTACCTCATAGTCTCACCTAGGTTCTAGAAGTTCAAGATATCTTTTAGTAACAACACAATGATGCCACTGTCGATTAACATGGGGTGCTTATTTAAGGTACAACAATTGAGGATACCTAGAAAATTCCAAGTTTGTATGTTTTAAGTTATCAAATTATATATTTTGTCTTTCTTGGCAATACATTTGATCTAAGCATTTTTTTTCATCAAGAGAAATGTATTTGGTATGCAACATCTTATCTGGACAGAAATAAAATAAGATTTTAGTACTAGCTCTTTTTGATACCAAATAGCTTCATACTCATTTGCAACTCAGGATGTATACCACTTTAGTGAGACTAATACCTGATTAGAGGAAGGACCCATTATTAAGTCAATTTTCAACACCAGTAGTACACCCATTTTCCCTATTACAACTAGATAATACCTGTCTCTTATGATCTTGAATTCCTTCTGCTTTTACTGCCATGGTTCTTTGTATAGCCCTCTCATTTTTAATTCCAGTTAACTATTCCATTTTGCCCTTGCTAACACCTGTCATACTATCCCCTTCTGTATTAGTCACTTTTTTGTTGCTGTGATAAAACCACCATGAACAAGGGAACTTATAATAGGAAGAGTTTATTTGAGCTTACGATTGACGGTTCCAGGGAATCAGAGTCCATTGTGGCGGGAAGCATGGTGGCTGGGGCTGGAGCAGCAAGCCGAGGGTCACATATCACAATAAGCACAGGAAGCAGAGAAAGAGGGAGAGGCTGGAGACCACACGGCTTGTTAAACTCACTAAGCCTGCTCCCAATAACGTACTACCTCCAGCACAGCCACACCTTCTAAGACCTCCAAGAACAGTGCCACCAACTGGAGACAAAATGTCTGAATACTTAAAGCCTATGGGGGGACACTCTCATTCAAACAACCACACCCTCCGTCGAGGTCCTTCTTTCCCTTTACCTCCATGGCTTTCTTCCATTTTCCCAACTCCTGATGTTTTACATCAGGATATATACTCACATATAAGAATTTGATACTTGGGTCTTGCCCATGCTCACACAAAACTCAAGCAGACAAAAGCCAGCAGAGAACTATGGAAATGGGCATCAGGTCCCAATCTTAGCAGAGGTACTACTGGCAGCTGATTACTGCTGGGTAAGGAAGAGCTAATCTTGGGGCTGGAGGAATGGCCTAGCGGTTAAGAACGCCGACTGCTCTTACAGAGGACCTGGGTTCAATCCCCAGCACCCACATGGTGGCCGAGAACCGTCTGAAACTCCAATTCCAGGAGAACTCCAGTTCCAGGGGAATCCGAGACCCTCTTCTGATCTCTGCAGCATTGCACGACAAGGGTGCACAAACTTGCATGCAGACAGTACATTCATACACATACAGAAATAAATAAAATTAATAAAAAAATTAAAAAAAAGGAAGAGCTGATCTTTTTTTTAATCATCCATAAAAGCTGTAATTTAATCTGACATTAAAACACAAGAAGCAATATTAGAATTGGTTTAGTATGTTATATATTTTAACTTTGAAAGCCATAGAAATCAGTTATCCCAGTTTTTCCCTATAAAAGACCCATTTTTCCAAAGCATTATGCACAATTTTAATTAGAATATAATGACAGATGATATTTAATAATGTTAAATATAAAGTGAAGTCAATGACTCAAAAAAGTTATCTGCTGCAATGAGCTGATCTTCTTAAAGTGAGGGACTCTGGATGGGCTGACTAGACCTCAGTGGATGAACTTGCACTGTGGAATGTCTTGGGATGATACCTTGACACAGTGGGGATGACACAAATAACAGTGTATAAATTCCAGTGGGGAGACTGGGAAAAGGTACTAGTAGGGAAAGGGTGTATAAAGGTAATTAAGATTGATTGAGATATTCTATATGAAATATATAAAAATTCAATGAAAAAATCTTTTTAAATAAAAAAGGATTTGGTGCTAAGATCCACAAATGAGGAAGAACATATGTTGTTTGTTTATCCAAGTCTGTGTCATTTCACTTACTAGAACAGTTTTGAGTTCCATCCATATACCTGCAAATTTCATAATTTTGCCTTTCTTTAGTACTGAGTAGAACTCCATTGTGTATAATTAACATGTTTTCATTATCCATTCATCAGTTGAGGGACACTTATGTTGTCTCCATTTATAGTTATTGTGAAAAGAGCAGCAGCAAACATGGCATACTTTAAATATGGAGGGGAGGCAGAGAGGGAGGGAAAGTAGAGACATAAATAATGCTTAGTTGGTGTGAAATACCAGAGGGAAATGAATTAGTTCAAAAGCTTAGAATATGAAAGTACTCAATAATTTTTTTTGAGAGCTTTCTGATTTTTCTTTTTTTTTCAAAGCCATTTTTATTGAAGCTTTGTGCATTTCATACAAAATTTCAAATCAAATCTATACCCGTGCCCCTCTCCCTGCCCCACCCCATCCCACCAGAGCACATGCATTCCAACAAACATGTTTTTCATCTTTTTCTCAGTCTCTCTCAAAATTATCAATGCAGAAGTTTACTGTTTCAAGCAGAAGTTCACCATTTCACTCAGTTCTTTGACCCAGTCTTCTTGTTGTTGTTGTTATTCCTTACAATATGCATCACTGCGAAATATGCATATATGCATGCCACATACATCATAGGTTTTAGCATCTTCAGCTTATGAATTTTTCTTTATAGGCTGAAAGATGTCATGTTTGAAGGCTTCTCTTTGGCAAGCCCAAACTACCATCAGTTCTGTCCTTGTGCTCCACACTGTGGTTTTCCCTTCCCATGGTCACCAAATGAGGTCCAATAAGCAACGTATCCTGTCTTGATGTTCCTGTACTGGTCTCTGTGATACAGCCTGGGTAGTCCAACAATGGCAGTCTATACTCTGAAAAGGCTGAAACCCCAGTAGTAGCTCAGTCCACAAGTTGGATGTTTCAGCAGTCCCCATCTGGCACTGAAGATTTGGAGGATTCTTGCAGAAACATGAGTCTTCAGTCCACATTGGAAGGTTGAAAAGCTGTGTATCAAGTCTGTGAAGGATGTCAAAAGCAGTGGCAGCCACAGGGTAGCTGCACTTGCTGGTAAGACAGGCAAAACAACTGTGCTCTTTTTTATTTTATTTTATTTTTTACTTTTTTTCTTTTTACTAAGATCTCAAGTTTTATATCTGAAGTACAATTTCTCAGGACTTACAATTTATTTATTTATGGTTATACTTTCCTTTTGGCTGTTTAAGGCCACACAGTTAACCCAGATTAACCAAGGTTTTTGTGGAAGATCATAGCTATATAGATTCCTCTTAGGACAACTTTGACTGTGTTTCAGATATTGCTCTAGATTACACTGTCATTTTCATTTGATTTGAGGGAATTTTGTCTTTTCTTCTCAGATTTATGCCCATTCTTCATCTAAGCATTTTGTTCAATATTCAAGTCTTTGTATATTTTTTTAGGCTTCTCATGTAGTTAATTTCTAATTTTATTCCACTGTGGTCTGATGATACAAGAAGTGATTTCACATTTTTTAATTTGCTTAGGTTTTTTTTGTCACCTGTGGTGGTATGAGTGAGAATGCCCGCCATAGGCTTTAAGTATTCAGATATTTTGTCTCCAGTTGGTGGCACTGTTCTTGGAGGTCTTAGAAGGTGTGGCCGTGCTGGAGGAAGTATGTCATTGGGGGCAGGCTTAGTGAGTTTAACAATCCTCGTGGTCTCCAGTCTCTCTCTCTCTCTCTCTCTCTCCTTCCTGTGCTCATTGCGATATGGCAACCTCGGCTTTCTGCTCCAGCCCAGGCTAACATGCCTCCTGCCACAATGGTCTCTGATTCCCTGGAATGGTCAATCGTAAGCTCAAATAAACTCTTCCTTTTATAAGTTCCCTTGGTCATGGTAATTTTATCACAGCAACAGAAAAGTAACTAATACATCACCTTAGTATAATGTAATCAATTTCAGAATATTTTGAATGTGCTTCTGGAAAAATATGTATTCCCAATATTTTGCATGAAATACCCTGTACATACCTCTTAAATTAAGCTGACCTATAATATTATTTACCTCTGACGTTTCTTTGCTGATTTTTACTTTGGAAGCTATTTTTAAGCATGAGAGTCAAGTGTCAAATTCTCAAATTATAATTATGTCAGGGTACATGCAATTTTTAAAACAACTTTAATGTATATTTTGTGAATCTGGAAATCTCGTGGTTCAGAACATAAACATCCACAATTCACATATTTGTTTGATGAATATTACTTTTATTAATACATAATTGCAATGTTTATCTCATGGATTTTAATAATGATGATTTTTATTTTGACATCTCCATTATTATATGTTTTGGAGAAATTCTATGATCATTCTGTTTAGGGTTCTAAATAACTCTAGTGTTTGGGGTTTTCATTTATTCAATATTTTGGGAATATTGCACAATAGATTAATTTAATAAATCACCTGTGCTCCTGGGTGTGGTGGTGTGAGACTTTCATCCCAGCACTCAGGAGGCAGAACCAGGCAGATCTCTATGAGTTACTAAATAATATTCACCTGCGCATTTTGATTTCTTCTCAGCTCCTTCTTCTAATTCAATATTTCTTGGATTTGGTGCTGAGAAGTCGGCTCAGTGGTTCAGAGACCTGGCTGCTATTGCAGAGGGCCTGGGTTCAGTTCTTAGTACCCACATAGCAGCTAATAACCATAGGTAACTCCAGTTCCAGGAGATCGAATGCCTTCTTTTGGCTTTTGTGCACATTGTACATGTATGTGCACTTATTTGCATGTGAGAAGATTAAGTATACATTTAAATTAAAAGTAAATAAATCAATTTTAAAATGTAATCTCTTGAATTTGTTTCAGACTCCTTGGGCATTTGGGTCTTGTTCATTTTTTTTTTTTCTTTTTATATGCCTGAATGTACTATTTTGTGGACTTTGTCTTATACTTCTGAATTCATTTCTTTGCTTGGTCTTGCATGTTGACCTTACTTTACACTGTCTTTTTATTTGATTAATTTATTTAAAGAATTTCTGCTTGGTTATTTTTCAGATTCTCAATTTGATTGCTCAAATTTTCCTCTATTTTTAAAAGTTCATCTTTCAATTTACTACTTCATTCATCTGCCATGAACTGCTTTCCTTATATGCTTATTTGAGTCCTCAATATGTCCTTTGGTCTTTTATAACAATGAGAGCTTTTTAAATATATTATTTATTAGCTTAATTATATATGTATGAATATATTGCCTGCATGTGTGTAAGTGCTCCCATGTCATGGAGGTCAGAAGTGGGCCTCAAATCACCTTGGAGTTAAAGACAGTTGTTATCCACCATGTGGGTGATAGGAATCTAACCTGAGTCCTCTGAAAGAGCACCCAATGCTCTTCACCATTTGGGCCATCTCTCCAGTTCCCTCATCTGGTCCTTTTTTTTTTATTTCACTGTTATTTTATTTGTGTGGTTTGCCTTTCTTTTTTTTTATTGATGCTTTTTGCATTTCATACATCATTTTCCAATTCAGTTCAGACATATTTCCCTTTCCCTTCCCCTCTACCCCCACCCCCTCCCAGATCATTCATTTTGCCATAACTGTCCTGCATCTTTCTCTCAGTTTTTTTTTCTTTTTTTCATTTTTTAGCTATAAGTGATGATCCATGAGTACAAGCATCCTTCATATGAAACCAACTTGCAGGCTGTTGTGCCCAAAACCCCACAGCCCCACCATCCAGCGGGGGGTGAGGGGTTGTCACCTGGTCCTTTTTAAAAGTAGGTTTGGAATTTTTAACCACGAAGAAATTATACATGTTTAACAACCTAAACATGTTCAGCAGTTTTAAGTTTTAAACAATGTATATATGTATGAAACATCATGTGACCCTATAATTATGTATAACTTTATATTTGTATATGTCAGCCAAAATAAATTAAATCAAAAAGTGGGTTTTTTATTTTTTTGATATTTCAGATTTGTCTGTATCTTTTATTTCCATAGTTGTGAAGTTGTGTGATAGAAGTGCTATAGTGGGCTGTTCTCTCATTTGTTGTGTTCGTGTGTCTCTTAGGATGGATGTACTCTAGTTTTAAAATTCTCAGCTTTTCTCAGTAAACATGAAAACTGTCTTCACTAGACATTGTCCTTGCTTCTTTGTTGGAGGTGGATGGTTACAGTTCTTGATAATGATCTATCAATACTCCCAGTACTAATTTGCAACACAGATACCTGTGCAGTTTCCCTGTATGCTTATAAATTTCAGAAACAATGTGGCCATGGAATGGTGGTTAGGAAAATGTATTTTATAACTTTTTTTACATTGAGTATCAATATTTTTATTGATGTTTTATGTATTTCATACATCATTTTTTATTTCCATTCAGGCATATTCCCCTATCCCTTCCCCCCACCCCACCCCAAACCATCCCAGATCATGTTCTCTATCATAACTGTCCTGCATCTTTCTCTCAGTCTTTTTTATGCTTAGCAGTTCACATTTTCTTCCATTAATTTCATATTATTCTAAAATATGGATACATACTCTCCACCCATTTACAGTAATTACAGAGTCTGAAAATAACTGGTGGGTGGATTGATAATTTCATACAATGCATAATGATCATATTCATACCCCTTGCCCAGTCTTCCCTTAGATTAATTTCTACATCCCTACTCCCCCCCATTTCATATTCTTTGTTATGCCATATTAGATCTTATTTATATTCCCCAACATCTGATGGGTATGGGTCTATCACCTGAAGTCATTTCAACCTACCCAGCATCACATGTTTAAAGAAAACTTGCACTCCCTCTCCCAGCCGTTATTAATTGCCATAGTTCATTAGCTTCAGCTGACTTTTCTTGGCTACCTCCCCCATCTATACAGGACTTTGTCTGGCTTGTGTTTACACAGATCATGTGAATATTGTACCAAACACCGTGCATTCATAGGCAAAACTGCCCTGTTATTTCTGGAAAACAGTGTTTCTTTTTGTTTATCCAACATCTCTGGATGTTACAATCTTTCCACCGCATTTTCCACAATGATCCCTGAAAGTTGATAGGCAAGAGTGGGACATGTGTATTTTATTTTTTATTTTATACCTGGCCATGAAATCATCAAAATTCCTTTCCTTACTTGGGCAATCTGTGCATGATACAGTTTCTGTAGAATTCTTAATTGCTGCTGTATCATACTTTTGAGTTTTATACACAGTGTAATTATTTCTCGCAAAGGACTCATTTCTAGAAAAAGAAAAGTATCAGTTCCATTCTTTGAAGAAGTATGTGCCCTAATTGCTAGAAAACCAAGAGTTAAACAAGTTAGAAAAGCAAGAATTAAAAAAAAAAGGATTATTAAAAACCAAGGTCAGCTGGAGAGCAGACTTCCACCAGATGAGTCAGGTCTCTGGAACTTTGTCAAGCAGGGATCCTTTCATGAATTGCTTCACCAATGACCTTGATTGATTTTTTTATTTGAAACACATTTTTCTTTTTTTATATTTTATTTATTTATTTATGTGTATAAATGTACTGTGTACTGTCTGCATGTAGGTCTGTGCACCCGTGTTGTGTGTGCAATGCCACAGAGGTCAGAAGAGGGTCTCGGATTCCCCTGGAACTGGAGTTCTCCTGGAATTGGAGTTACAGACGGTTCTCAGCCGCCATGTGGGTGCTGGGGATCGAACCCGGGTCCTCTGTAAGAGCAGTCGGTGCTCTTAACCGCTAGGCCATCTCTCCAGCCCCCGAAACACATTTTTCAAAAGTTTCAAAGTTACAACCATGTATAAGAGAGAACATGTGACAATTGTGTTGCTGGGTCTGGATTTTATCACTCAAGCTGATTATTTCCAATTATGTGCTTAACCTGTAAATTTCAAAATTTCATTTTTTGAACAGCTTAATAACAGTCAATAATATAAATGTACTATATTTCCATTATCCATTCAGTTTATGGACATCTAGGTTGTTGCAGGTCTTGGGTATTGTGACTAAAACAACAAAGAACACTAATAAGCAAGTGTCTCTGTAGTAGAATATAGAGTCATTTGGTTATATACCCAAGAGTGGTATGCATAGATTCCAATGTAGATCTATATATGGGGTTTTGAGGAATCTCCACACTGATTTCCGCAGTGGCTGCACCAGTTTTCACATCTAGAAGTAGTGAAAAATATTTCCCCTTTCCCCACATCCTCACCAGCATTTTTTATTGTTTGTTTCTGTGTCTTAGATATTCAGAATGTGGTAACTAACATGAAATCACAAAGTACTTTTAATTTGCTCTTTTCTGATAGCCAAATATGTTGGACATTAAAAAAAAATCTCTGTGAGCCATTTGCATTTTATCTTTTGAGAAATCTTTGTTTAGTTCCTTGCCCCAATTTTTAATATAGTTGTTTGATTAGATTTTTTGTTTAGTTTTTTTTTTTAGTTCTTTGTATATTCTAGATATTAAACATCATGCAGAGGTAAAGTAGATAAAAATTTTTGCCTTCTATCATTGCTACTTCACTTGAATGTAGGTGTTCTTTGCTGTATAAAATCTTCTTTGTTTGATTTCATTAGTTATTTGTTGAATTCATCTGTTATTGGGGTCCTTTACTGAAAGTCTGATCTTATGCCTATATCTTCCAGTGTATTCCAAACATTTTAAAACTATAGTCATCCACTCAGATACTTATTTTTTTCTATCCTATTTTTAATTGAACATTTGTATGTTTCATACAAAATTTCTTAATCTAAATTAGATCCCTTCCCCTATCTTTGCCTCTCCCCTGGCAGAACTCATTCATTCTGACATACATGTTGCATCATGTTTTGCATCTTTTTCTCTGTCCTTTTTAACTTTTTCAATGCAGAAGTTTACTGTTTGGGTCTGTTCTTCAAACACGTCTTTTTTTTTTGTTCCCTTTAATTTTATAGATTCATTCCAAAACACATTTAGGGATTCACAGATTAACAGTAAACTTGCACGAAGGTAAAAATAAACATAATTTCTTATAATCAACCTTCTTTTTTCCTATATATTGTTTTTTATTGACATTTTGCATATTTCATACATCATTACTCAGTTCAATCTAGACACATTTCCCTTTCCATACCCCCACCTCACCCCTGTTCCTACATTCTGCCATATATGTCTTGCATTTTTCTGTATTTTTTGCCACATTTTCCCCTTTAATTTTATATTACTTCAAAATATATATATATATAAATATATATATATATATATATTCCACCAATATACAAATATTGCAAAATCTGAACATAAGTGGTGGGTTAATTCTCAAGCCCATTAAGGGATTCACCTATTAACCATCCTGCTGCTTTCATATATAAAAGAAATATAACAAAGACCATGCTCAGTTTGCATTGCAACTAGGGATTTGGTGCTAGCATCCACAAATGAGGAACATCATAATTTGTTTTTCTGGGACTGTGTTACTTCACTTAACATAATGTCTTCTAGTTCTATCCTTTTACCTGCAAAGTTCATGATGTCATCTTTCTTTACTGCTTCATAGAACTCAAATGTGTAGATGTACCACATTTTCTGTATCCACTAGTTGGTTGAGGGACATTTGGGTTGCTTCCAGCATTTTGCTATTGAGAAGAGAGCTGCAACAAAGGTAATTGTGCATGTGTCTTTGCAATAGGATGAGTCTTTTGGGTATGTACCCAGGAGTGGTATGACTGGGTCAGGTCGCAGGCTCATTTTTAGTCTTTTAAGAGTTCTACACACAGCTTTCCATAGAGGTTGCACAAGTTTGCATTCTCACCAGCAGTGGATGAGTGTTCCCCTTTCTCTACAACCTCAATCAGCATTTGGTGTCATTTGTTTTCCTAATCTTGGCCATTCTTACCAGGGTAAGGTGAAATCCTAAGCTGGTTTTAATTTGCATCTCCTTAATTATTAGCAACATTGAACACTTTCTGAGATGTTTCTCAGCCATCTTCACTTCTTCATTTGTGAATTCTCTATTCAGTTCTTTACTCCATCTTTTGATAGTGCCATTTTTTTTCTTGATCCTTTGGTTTTTGAGTAATTTATATATTCTGGATGTTAATGTTAATGCTCTATCTGATGTATCACTGGTGAATATTTCCTCCCACTCTGGGTTTTTTCTTCACTTTGTTGATTGTATCTTTTGTTATACAGAAGCTTTTGAGTTTAATGATGTCTCATTTGTCTATTGTTGACCTTGTTTCCAGCACAGCAGCTGTCTGGTTTAGAAAGTCTTTTCCTACACCTATGTCTTGTAGTTTACTGCCAACATTTTCTTCTATTATTTTCAGAGTTTCTGGTTTCACATTGAGATCTTTGATCCATTTGGAGTTGATTTTTGTGCATGGTGAAAGGTAGGGGTTCGGCTTCATCTTTCTACAAGTAGCAATCCAGTTTTGCCAGCACTATTTGCTGAAGATGCTGTCTTTCCTCCATTGAGTCTTTTTGGCCACCTTATCAAATATGAGGTGGCTGAAATTGCATGTGCTCAGATTTGGATCTTCAGTTTTGTTCCATTGATCTACTTGTCTGTTTTTGTGTGAGTACCAGATTGTTTTTTTTTATTACAATAGCCCCATAATATAGTTTGAAGTCAGGTATGGTTCCCTCCCTCCCCTCAGTGTTGCTCTTTTTGCTCAGGGTTGCTTCAGCTATCCAGGTCCTTTGTTTTTCCATATGAATTAAATTTTTTTTTCCAAGTCTAAGAAGAAACTCATGGGAAGTTTGATTGGGATCACATGAATCTATATATTAGTTTGGGTAGGATAGACATTTATACTATATTAATTTTTCCAATGCATGAGCATGGGAGGTCATGGTGAATGATCTTTTTGATGTGGGTCTGTATGTGATTTGCAAGTATTTTGTTGAGAATTTTTGCATCTATGTTCATTAATGAAATGGGCCTATAATTTTCTTTTTGGTTGTATTTTTGCCTGGTTTGGATATTAAAGTGATACTGGCTTTGGAGAAAGAATTTGGAAGATTTCCCTCTGTTTCTATTCTTTTGAACAATTTGAGTTATAGTGGTTTTATGTCCTCTTTAAAGGTTTTATAGGACTCTGCTGCAAATCCATCTGGGCCTGGGCTTTTTTTAGTTTGGAGGTTTTGAATTACTATTTATATTTCTATTTCCTCATATGTTATGGGTCTCTTTAAGCTGCCAACATCTTCTTGAGTAAGCTTTAGTAAATTCCAGGATTTCAAATATTATTCATCCATTTTTCTGAGGTTTTCAAATTTAGTAAAGTATAGGTTTTTAAAATATTATTGTATTATTGTCTGAATCTTTTTGATATCTGTTATGATATTTCCCTTTTCATCTTGATTTCTATCAATATGGAGCAACTCTTTCCTTTGGTTAACTGGGCTAGAGGTCTATCTATCTTGTTTATCCTTTTGAAGAACCAGCTTTTGGATTCATTGATTCTTTTTATAGTTTTCTTTGTTTCTATTTCATTGATCTCTGCTCTAATTTTTGTTATTTTCTCTTGTCTTTTGGGTTTAGGATTCAGTTGTTGTTGCCTCTCAAGTGATTTCAGCTGCAGTGTTAGATCATTTATTTGTGCTCTTTCTGGTTTTTTTTTAATGTAGGTACTTAGTGCTATAAATTTCCCTCTTAGGACTGCTTTTAAATTATCCCATAGGTTTTGTTGTGATGTATTACCTTTTTTATTTAGTTCCAGGAATACTTTTATTTCTTTTGTTATGTCTTCCTTGACCCATTCGTCATTTGTTGTTTAAGAGTGTGATGTTTAGTCTCCATGTGTTCCTGTAGACATTAGGGCTTATTCTGGTGTTGATATTGAGTTTTATTGCACTGTGGTCTGATAGAAGGTGTGGGATTATTTTGATACTTTTATTATTGTTGAGGTTTTTATTCTTTGTCCCAGTACGTGGTCAATTTTGGAGAATGTTCCATGGGTAAATGAGTAGAAAGTGTATTCTCTGGTGTTCGCATAGAATATTCGGTAGATATCTGTGACTTCCATTTGGTGTATTATATTTTCAGTTCAGATGTCTCTGTTTATTCTTCATCCAGTTGACCTGTGCAAAGGGCTCAGTGGAGTATTGAAGTCCCCTACTATTAGTGTGGGGGGGATTCATCTGTGTCTTGAGGTCCTGCAAACTTGTGCTTATAAAGTTTGCTGCACCAGCATTTGGTGCATATATATTCATGAGTGTGAAATGTTCATGGCTAATCGTTCCTTTGATAAGTATGTAATGATCCTCTTTGTCTCTTGTGATCAGATTTACCTTGAAGTCTATTTTGTCTGATATTAGAATAGCAACTCCTGCTTTCTTTTGAATACTATTTGTTTGGAATATTTTTTCCCATCCTTTCAACTTAATTTGATGCCTATCCTTGAGGGTGAGATGGGTATCTTGTAGACAGCATATAGATGGGTTCTGTTTCATAATCCATTCTTCCAACCTATGTCTTTTGAATGGGGAGTTTAGACCATTAATATTTAAGGTTATTGACAGATGTGTGTTGCTTCCTTTCACCTTATTTTCTATTTGCATGCTTGGTTTATGTTAGTACTTTCACTGTTATACTCTTATCAATTATTCTCTCTAGCTGGTTAGGGATAGTGGCTCCTTTCCCCTGACTTTTGAATTGCTTCGAGTATTTTCTGAAGGGTTGGTTTTCTGGACATGAATTCTTTCATCTTGTTTATGTCATGAAAGATTTTTCTTTCTCCTTAACTATAATTGGCATTTTTGCTGGGTATAGTAATCTGAGTTAGTATCTATAGTTGTTTAGCAGTGGGAATACTTTGGTCCAGGTTCTTCTGGCTTTCATGGTTTGCATCAAAGTCAGCTGTAAATCTTATGGCTTTCCCTTTATATGTAACTTGTTTTTCTCTAATGGTCTTCAGTATTTTGTCTTTCTTTTCAGCATCTAATGTTTTAACTATGATACGGCATGGAGAATTTCTTTTCTGATCTTGTCTATTTGGTGTTCTATGTGCTTCTTATATTTGTATGGGTTTGTCATTTTTCAGTTTAGGGAATTTTTCTTATATTATTCTGTCGAAGATCTGATCAATACCATTTTCCTGGGATTCTTCTTCTTTCTCTATCCCTATGATTTGGAAGTTTGGTCTTTTCATATTGTCTGACATTTCCTGATTATTCCACTCTTGTGTTTTTTTTTTAATTTTTCATAATCTTTACTTGAGCATTCTAGTTCTTCCATCTTATCTCCCCAACTTGAGATTCTATTTTCTGCTTCATCTGTTACTGAGGCTTTCTCCCATCCTTTCCTGCTTATTGGATGTGTGTTCAATTTACTTTTTCATTTCATCCTGTGATTTCTGTAGTATTTCCATTTCCTTCTGGTGCTTGTCTTTCTCTCCTTCTAGATCCTTGATTCTCTGCTCAGCTTCCTGTTTCATTTCAGCCTGAGATCTTTTCAGTGTTTCCACTTCCTTCGGCATTCATCTTTCTCTCCCTCTAGTTCCTTCTTGAGTTTGTCATTCTCTCCCTTCAGTTCTTTGATTTTTTCTTTACATTCCTTAATTTCCTTGAATATGGCTATGATTGCTATTTTAGAATCTGTGTCCTGGTTTACCTCCAGGAATAACTTATTTTTGGAGTCTTCCATAGATCTGATAGACTTTGATGGGGATTTATTTTTTGTTATTCCCATGGTGTTGATTTTTCCTTGTGCTTTTGGCACGTGGATTTGATTTGTTGATTGTAATCTGATGTGAAATTGGAATGTTCCTTCTTGAGTTGAAGGGCTCTTCCTCTAGGTTCACTGAGCAGTGGCACGTTTGCTGTCTCTTCTTTCACTTTGGTCCGCAGTCTCTATAGCTGTTCCCACAATGATGGCCACTCTTGGGGGGGGGGGCGTCTGCTGGGCACAGCCCCTACCTCAGGTGCAGTCACCAAGGAGTCACACTCTTACAGGTCCCAGCAGGAAATTGAGCCTATGCTGGCCCCCTGGGCATAGTCACTACCTCTGGCTGTAGTCCTCGAGTCCTGCAGTGGTGCTCAGAGGTGCACAGAGGTGACCACACCCTTACAGGCCTGAGCAGGAAATTCGTAATCAACCTTCTTATTCAAAATTCTTACATTTCCTTTTCGGATTCCCTCGCCCCTTTCACTCTCCTTAAATCTATATTAAGGAGATGGAGAGATTGTTCAGTGATTAAGAACATTTACTGCTCTTGCAGAGGATGCACGTGGTGGTTAAGAACCATCCTTAACTCCAGTTCCAGGGGAATCCAATGCCAATTTCAGAATTCTGCTGCATTGCATGATATATACATAAAAATAAATAAAATATTTTTAATTTAAAAAAATCTATAAAAAATATTTTATAATAACCTCCCGTATGCATCATTAAAATAAATTTAAAAACAGCCCACGAATGAACCAATAAGAAATAAAATTGTTGGTAACCAGCAATCTCTGTCAGATTAGGAATATAACATATATTCCTCATTAATAAATTTTTCCTGCATAGTAGTTTCAAACCTCATGTAATTCACTAATCCTTATGAATCACAAGAAGTCAGTTGGTGAAGAGTTTTTATTTAAAAAATTTGGTATGTATGTTTTTATTCAATATTTTATCAAACAAATTCCAAGGTCAAACAATCAGGATTGCAAAGCCCAAATTGTTCCCTGTAATCCATTTTACTACTGGATATTTTATTCATCTTCAGGATGGAGTCACATAATTATTTTTCAGTGAAACACGGATGTCAATGATTCATACCAAAATAAAAGGCAAAAAAAGAATCTTTCACAAAATTCCTTTCTGCTTTTCAAAACATTAGCAACATTGCTTCCAAAGAGCTAATTTCAAGTTAATACCCCCACTGATTAGTGCAAATTAACATGGATGGAAAATGGCTTTTAAAAGTTGGATTTTAACTTCTCAGTTAAATAGATTACTCAGGGGAGAATCAAGGAGAACTGCTTGCTTCTGAATAGGAATGCACTGGAAAGGTGCACAATCATTGAGAGCCTGGGAGATAGAGTGTTGCATCCTAGTCACATTCTAGTGCCACAACTTTTTTATCTTAAAATGCTAAGTTGTATGACCTCATTAAGATTTTGTGTTTTCATGGCTAAAATATGAAAAAAAAAATCAATCCCATAATATAGACTTGTTATGCATTACTTAAGATCACATATGTATAGTACATACCATGGCTCATGGCACACAACAAGGGATACATATTTTTGTTATTCTGAGGGTTTTTTTTTAATTTTGTATTTATTTTTACTTTTTTATGCATGAGTATTTGCCTGCATGTACTCAAGAGTACCCTGCGCATGCAAGTGTCTGCAGACATGAGAAGGGGGCATGTTATCCCCTGGAACTAGAATTAGAGACAGCTGTTAGCTACCATGAGGTTGATGGGAGCTGAGCCCAGGTCCTTTGCAAGAGCAGCCAGTACACTTCTGTGCATCGTGCTCTCTCCATTCTCATTATTATGAGTTTTAATCTTTTCAAATTTTTTTTAAATTTTTTATGTGTAGGAGTGTACTGTCTGCATGTAGGTTGGTGCACCCTTATTGTGCAATGCCGCGGAGGTTTAGAAGAGGGCGTCAGATTCCCCTGGAACTGGTGTTAAAGACAGTTCTTAGCTGCCATGTGGCTGCTGGGAATCGAACCTGGGTCCTCTGCAAGAGTAGTCGGCATTCTTAACCATTGAGCCATCTCGCCAGCCCCGAGTTTTAATCTTTAATATATTAATTTGTTGACTGATCATCTGGAGAGTATGTTATTCATTTTGTAAATATATCCCTTAACATATCTGTGACATTTTGCATATCTTTTTTCGTAAGTAATGTTGAAAGTCTCTTAAATGTTCACATTTAGATACTACAAACTTGGCTATTCAAATTTTTAGCTCATTGACACTGAAGATGTTTCTTTATGCTTTGACTTCCTCTGACAAAATGCCATCATCTCTTAAAGTTGATGTGAGGTTAAATGAAATTATTCATTATAGTCCTTAATATGAACCACAGAACATTTTAGAAACTTAACAAATGACAGTAATGGTAATGACATAAGGCTAATGCTTGGCCCTTGAAATCTACTTGACACTTTTTGTGTAAGGCATGGAACTGACATAAAATTACTAGAAGAATATACTGAGTGCGAAGGACCTACTTCATTTATTAAGCAACTAGAATATCTCAGGCATCTTTCTAGACATTTTATAGACTTCAATATCATTACAGCAGTGCAGCACTGAGAACATGATTATCCTCCTTTTAAAAGTATATCAAATAAGATATTGATATCCAGGTTACGTTTGTTGATGTCCAATTTAGGTTTTTTCACCAAAACATGTGTTCTTTTCCTTGTATCTTTAATTCGTAATTGTGAATTATTTTTTTTACCAGATTAGCTTGCTGTCATTGGCAAAAGAGAGGTCTCGCAAGGATGATGTAGAAGATAATTAAGTTTAATAAGGAAACAAAAGGAAAAAAACATTAAACACTTCAAGGATTCAAGACAGTCCTGCTTTAAAGTCTCAAATGGACAATTTTCCAGTGGCCTTAAGGTACATAGATTTTCCTTGTGCTTTTGATTAATGTATATATGAATTTCTTAACCTATGAAAACTTTCTCTAGATCTTAATATTTTAATTTGTTTAGCACTATGTGAAATGTTCTGACTTCCCTTTTTATGGCTTATTAACTTATCTCTTCTTTCTTTTAAATACAGAGAAATTTCCATCCATCTTTTCATTACAGAGAATTTCTGCTTTACCCACAACTTATTTCAAGTCTCTCTCAGTGTCCACACTTCATAGCTACTAATCTCTTTTTTAAAGCTAAAATCCTTTATCAAATATACATTAAGGGAAAGAATAACACCATAAGTGGACAACAAGTTCTATTTAAGTGCAGCATTCATGCAATATATTTTATTTTGGATTACTTTGTTAAAAGAATATTTTTCTTCATTCTCTGAAACTTTCATGCACATATATGATGTTCCTGGATCATATTCCTGTCTCTGCCCTCCCTACAATTCCCCCAGGACACACCATCATATGTACTCTCCCAACTTCATATCTTTTAATTCTGGATATTTTTAACTTACTTAGATATTTATTAATCCACTGAATACAATTTTTACTGACCAAAAATATACAAGGACATGGGGTCACCCCTCATGCATGAACAGCATGCCAGTGTCCAACACCAAAAGAAAAGTGACACTCCCTCTACGTATTCTTCAACATTTTGTCTGATTATTTATCAAGTCCCTTACAAAGGTAGAAATTTACATTTCTTATGGTTTTGTCCATTATACTTAAAACCACTTCTTTCTTACATTCCAGATATGTAAACTAATTTATGATATCATGGGTATATCCAGAAAAAAATTCAATGTAATCCATAAAAATTAGATCAAATATGGACAGGGTGCTTGTGTGAGAGTGACCCCAGAATGTAGCAGAGATCAAGCTAAAATGTTTTAGAACAGTTTAGAGTTTTTGAAATTGAAAAAAAGGACTTGTTGAGGTGCTTGTAAAGTACCTCTCTACCTCATCTGGAAATTGGTGAGAAATAAAAATAAAAAGTGATAAGATATCTTAAATCTTAAATCCCCTTTAAAGGCAAACAAGGCAGTAAGACAATAAATTACTCTGTTTCAGCTCCTGTTTAGCTGAATTTTCTGTCTAAACCAACTTTGCAGCTCTCCTCATAGTACCCAAGATGTTACAAGTTAAGGTGCAATTCAGAGACATGATTACCTGAGTTCTCTTCCTTCCCAGCATAAAGGGATGCTTCAGATTTCTGCTTTTCCTCTTACTTGTGGGTCATACTTGCTTAAGCTAATTAACAAGTAGGGAGATCAAAGAAACAAGGCAAGGGAGCATCTTTCAAATCTTCAGGGAAATAATGGGAGAAATTGAACATTAGAAGTCTATTGTACCTAGGTTCATATCTATCTGAGATAAAGGTAACATATGAGAAAAGATCAATAAATACTGCAGAGTTTTTAAGAGATGAAATCATTGGAGCCCTGTTTACATTTCTATCCTCTACCATAGCATTGTCCTTAAATTTATGTCATTTCCCCATTTTCACCAGTCATGCCCATCATTTTAAAATACATGATTTTAGTAAAACAAAGTATATTGCTTCCTGCCATTTCCTCAGGAATATTCATCCTTAATCAGGATATTCACAGAATACTTTAAGAAGGAACCATATATTTTTGAAATTTTTTCTTCTAAATAATTTCTTATGGAAATTTTATTGAATTTGTGTGTGTCATGCAGAACAGCTTAATCATTTTTATACCCTCTTCCCCATTGGCACCCCACTGGAATTCTTGCATTTTTTTCATTTGTGATAAGGTCTATCAAGTTACTGTCCTAAAACTTCCCTCAGTGCAATTTTATCCACTGAGGTCTAGTCAGCCTGTCTAGAAACCCTCCCTTTAAGATGATCTGCTCTTTCTCACTCAGCAGTAATCAACCAACAATACTTCAGCTGAGATTGGGGCCTGCTGCCCATCCACAGTTCTGTGCTGGATTTTTGTCTCTGAGTTTGCATGGGTCTTGTCATGCTGACGCCATTGCTGTAGAATCAGATGAGCAAGGTCCCAGGAGCTTGTAAGACTATTTCCATATAGTCATGCACCTCCTCTCTGGCTCTTACAATCTTTCTGCCCCCTCCTCATTAATGGGCCCTGGGCCCTGGGCCCTGAGCCCTGGGTGATTAGAATTTAGTATAGGAACCCTGTCCATGGACCCACACTCTCTAGACTCCTATTATCTATGCTTTGACAATTTGTGATCTTTGCGTTCCTGGCCCTCTGTTCCATGTTGGAGCTTTATTTATGACAGTTAACAGATTCATTACTTTTCCCACTATACTTTGTTCTATGTTCTGTGTACCTTAGATGTGGAGATTGCATTGTAGATGTGTCATTTATGCTTGTGAAATTCACTATCTTTGCATATGAACAATTATGGAACTCTATAATGGTTCCCATCTGCTGAAAGAATCTTCTTTGATGAGTGATGATTAGAATACTTGTCTGTAAATACAAGGATCCATATTTTGCACATAGTAAGAAATTACATGTGTCTAGGGAATGTGACACCCTAGTGATTTTTAGTAATATCTATGGCTTCATCATCCATATGTATTTGTAAATGGTTACAGTACCACATATGAGTTTCCTCCCATTGACCGGGCTTTACGTTCAATTAGGTAGCTGCTGATTACCCTCATGATGAAAGTGCCACTCCTGCCCAATTGCCATTTGCTCTGGTTATTATGCCTGAAAGCTGGGATTGGAACATTGATTGATTTTCCCCCTTAGCAGGTTGTGTATTGCTCTCCAAAGCTATGAGAGCTAGCCTTCTGTGTGTTTCAGGGTGAGCGGCATCCAGGTCAGTTCTAGCTCCATTGCACCAAATACTTTATAATTTGGCGAGTCTCTTAGACTACACTGGCCAACAACTCAAAGGGAGGTTTTGCCCATCTGGCAATGTATCTTGTTATGTAGTCTTCAGATATCCTGTAGAGATACTATTTGTGTGATTTTTCAGTAGGTTTTTGAAATCTAAATAAGCCTTTAAATGATCGATATCCTACCCAAAAGAACTATGTACAGGCCCTAACTTACCCTTAAGTTGATAATAGTAATGCATTGTTCTTAGACAATATTGTACTTCATCCTTTAGCCAGGAGAACTTTTCAATGAAACAACTAGATTATAGAAAAGCAAAATGGTTCTCTCATGATGACTTAGCAGACAAAATTTTTATTGGACAAAGCTGATCCTGTCTTTTATACAAGTTGGAAATCTGTTGCCTGCATCCTAAATCATCCTCCCACTATAACTTGTACTTTTACTTCCTTTCCATTCCCCATGCTAATACCAAAACTACCTCTTTGACAACATCCCAACCTTATTTTAATCATTAATAAAACAAGGAATTATCCCAGGAGGCCAGCACACATCCAAGTGAGCTAGAAATGCACTGGGAGCCAGCTCCGAGGATCTAGACCTCAGGGACCAGGCAGGACACCACACCTCTCCTCCTGTGTGATCAGCATGAGTGGATTCCCCAGCCATGCTCAGGGAGATTCCCAGGAGGCCAGGCACATGACTAGGTGTGCCGGGTAAAGTGCAGGGAGCCAGTGCCAGTGGCCTGAGGATCAGGGACCAGGCAGGATACCACACTCATGCTCCTGTGTGATTGGCATGGGCAGAGTCACACAGTCACACTCAGGGAGTTGGTGCATGGGCCAAGGGATCAAACACCCCCCCCCAAGTTGTGGTGCAGACAATCCAGTAAGCTGGTGGAGTTGTGTGTTAGAAGATCCAGTTGGTGAACTGTTAATGATTTTAGGCTGCACAGCCAACTTAGAAAAACTGACTGGCAGGAAGCACAGTGAGTGATCAAGAGATCAGCCAGTCCTCCATATTAACATTTGAGTTTAGCACCAAAATCAAAACAAAAAATGAATCACACATCAAAATAAAAAAAAAAAAGAAAGAAAGAAACCATTGGAGAAGCTCAATAAATCTACAGCAAAATCTACCAGTCCTATAGAAAACCCATATGAGGTCTCCCTGGAAGGAAACCAAGGCATGGACTTTAGAAGAACAATCATAAACATATTCCAAGAAATCAAAGAATATAAAGAACAAATCAGAGAACTAAGTGAAGAGAATGAAAAACTCAAGAAGGATCTAGAGGGAAAGAATGAAAAACTCTGGAAAGGAGACCCGTATTTGCTTTAATGTTTTAGTGGCCTTTGGTAACACTCTCTGGTGTTCCAGAGGCCATCTGTACACTTGCATGTGTGGTCTCAATACATCTTACCCATGTTAACGTCAGGTCTTCAGCAGCAGGGCCTTATCGCCTCTCTTCCTGCAGATATCCCAGTTTAGAGGCAAGGAGCCTTTACCTTTTGTGGGGACTTAGATCCCCTGGCCAACATCTCCCTGGTAGAATAATCCATTACTAATGTCAGAGCTCCTGTATTGATATATTTTGCTTAAGTGCATAGTTTAAGGACTTTAGTATTATATTTGGTTCTGAACAGAGAATAATCCTTTTCACAGTTCTTATGTCTATTAGTCAATTAAAGAAGGCAGTTTTACTGGTTTTATAAGAGATTACCTCTATAATAGTTGTCTCCAATTTACAGTTGGAGAGCGACCTGATCATCATCATATTTCTCCTTGTTCTGGGGGGGGAGGCACCTTGAGTCAAACAAGACTCCACCGTCAACACCAGCTACACCTCACCTGCCTGGAAATACTGTGCAGCAGAGGCAGCCATATGCCTGTTTATCCCAAACCTAATTGGCTATTGGCTCTCTCCTTGGAGGAATAACCCATGGCTGATGCCACAAGCTTACATCCTCTACAGGTTAGGAGATGTCATAAGCCACAGTAAGACCCTGTCATATTTAACAGGAAAAAATGTAATACATGGATCAACATATCATCTAAGCATATGTGTCTATACCAAAGTAACCTACCATAACTATTAGTGCTGTTTAAATACCTATATATCTAATTGCTTATGCTTCATTAGTAGGATCGAAAGGTTATTCCTGGACAAACTGTCAGCCCATGAAAGGAAACAGCCAGAATTGACCAGAGTCCAAGACAACAGCTCCAGAGAGAGTGGACTGTTTTGCTTCTCATCCACCTGTGCCCCTTTTCTAAGCCTAGGGAATAATCTGCGGAATAGGGGGCGTGGTAGAATGTAAGGGCTGTGATAAGGGTGAATGGTGAAACTACAGCAATGTAGTCTGGACACTCATTTGATCAACCTGACTGAACACACAACCCCTCAGCCCCTGCTGGAAGGTGGGGCTGTGGGGGTTTGGGCACAACAACCTGCAAATTGGTTTTACATGAAGGATGCTTGTACTCATGGATTATCACTTATAGCTAAAAAATGAAAAAAAAACTGAGAGAAATATGCAGGACAGTTATGGCAGAATGCATGATCTTGGTTGGGGTGGGGGTGGGGGGGAAGGGAAAGGGAAATATGCCTGAACTGAATTGGAAAATGATGTATGAAATGCACAAAGCATCAATAAAAAAAAAGTTAAAAATTAAAAAAAAGAAAAACTCTGGAAAGAACTAGAGGGAGAAAAAGACAAACTCTGAAAAGAACTAGAGGGAGAGAATGATAAACTCCACAAGGAAGGGGAAGTTCTGAAAAGATCCCAGGCTGAATGAAAAAAGAAACTGACCAGTAAAGCAAGGAGCTACAAGTAAAGAATGATAAGTTCCAAAAAGAGAGTGGAAATACTAAAGAAATCACAGTAAGAAATGAAAAAGGAAATTGAACATTCATGTTGTCAACATGAAAGGATGGAAGAAAACCTCAGAAGCAGAATGGATGAAGCAGAAAATTGAATATCAGACCTGCAGGATAGGACTGAAAAGTTACTATACTCAAGTAAACATTATGAAAAAAAAATTTTAAACACAACAATAGGCCAACCAAATCTCTGCATCATAGGGATAGAGGAAGGAGAAGAATCTCAAGACAACTATATTGATCAGATCTTCAACAGGATAATGTAAGAAAACTTCCTCAAACTGAAAAAAAGGCAAACCCATACAAATATAAGAAGCACATAGAACACCAAATAGACAAGACCAGAAAAGAATTTCCCCATGCCATATCATAGTTAAAATGCTAGATGCTCAAAACAAGACAAAATACTGAAAGCCACAAGAGAAAAACAAGTTACACATAAGGAGAAACCCAACAGAATTGCAGCTGACTTCTCAGTGCAAACTATGAAAGCCAGAATAACGTGGACCAAAGTATCCCTAGTGCTAAACAACTTCAGATGCCAACCCAGAAAAAATGCCAATTATAGGAGCTGGAGAGATAGCCTAGCGGTTAAGAGCACTGACCACTCTTCCAGAGGACCTGGGTTCAATCCCCAGCACCCACATGTTGGCTAAGAACCATCTGTAACTCCAATTCCAGGAGAACTCCAATTCAAGGGGAATCAGAGACCCTCTTCTGACCTCCATGGCATTACACGACATGGGTGCACAGACCTGCATGCAGACAGTACATTGATATACATACAAAAATAAAATGTTTAAAAGAATTTTTAAAAATGTCAACTATAGTTGAAGGAGAAAGAAAACTATTTCATACCATAACCCAAATGAAAGAAGAATACATTGCAAAAAAACAACACTTCAGTAAATACTCAATTCGAAGAATAGAGGAAAGGAGCAACTATCACCAAGTAAATACTCAATTCAAAGAACAGAGAAAAGGATCAACTATCACCAAGCAACTAAAGAGAGAAATTAATAAAAGCATAACAGAGTACATACAAACCTAGTCCAAGAATGCAAACAAAAAATAAGGTGAAAGGAAGCAACACACATCTCTCAGTAACAACCTTAAATATTAATATTAATGGTCTAAACTCCCCAATCAAAAGACATAGACTGGGAGAAAGGATTAGAAAACAGAATCCATCTATATGCTGTCTACAAAAATCCCATCTCACCCTCAAGGACAGACATGAACTTAAAGTGAAAGGATGGAAAATGTATTCCAAGCAAATTGTACCAAAAAGCAAGCAGGAGTTACTATTCTAATATCAGACAAAATGGACCTCAGAGTACAAGTCAATCAGAAGAGACAAAGAGGGACATTGCATTCTTATCAAAGAAGCAAGTAACCAGGAAAATTTCACAATCCTAAAGATTTATGCGCCAAGCTCAGGTGCACCAAACTGTACAAATACAGTTCTTTAGGTCCTCAAGACAATATTAACCCCAGCACACTAACAGTGGGGGATTTCAATACCCCACTGAGCTCCTTGGATAGATCAACTGGACAGAAATAAACAGAGAGACATTGGAACTGAACAATACACTACAGCAAATGGTCCTCACAGATATCTACAGAATATCCCACCCAAACACTAGAGAATTTATATTCTACTCAGTGCCCCACACAACTTTCTTCAAAATCAACCACATACTGGGACACAAAAGAAATCTCAACAATTACAAAAGGATTGAAATTATTTCATGCATTCTATCAGACCACAGTGCAATAAAGCTCAATATTAACACCAGGATAAGCCCTACTAACTATAAGAACACATGGAGACAAAACAACACAATCCTGAATAATGAATGAGTCAGGGAATAAATAAAGAACAAAATATAAGTATCCATGGAAATGAAAAAAAAAGACTATACAACACAACAAAACCTGGGGTTATACTTTAAAAGCAGTCCTAAGAGGGAAATTTATAACCCTAGTGCTCATTAAAAAAAAGGGAGCAAATAAATGATCTAACACTGCAGCTAAAAACACTTGAGAGACAACAACAAATGCACCCTAAACCCAACAGACAGGAAGAAGTAACAAAAATCAGAGCAGAACTCAATGGAATAGAAATAATGAAAACAATACATATATCAGTCAATGAATCCAAAAGCTGGTTCTTTGAAAAGATAAATAAGATATACATATATGTAGCCCAGTTAACCAAAAGAAAAACATCTCCAAATCAATAGTATTCATGAGGAAAAGGGAAACATCACAACAGATAAAGAAAAGATCCAGACAATCATATGAGAATACTTCAAAAACTTATACTCTACTAAATTTGAAAACCTAAGAGAAATGGATGAATATCTAAAATCCTGGGAATCAACAAAGCTTTACCAAGAAAAGATTGACAGTTTAAACAGACCCATAACATTTGAGGAAGTTATAGATGTAACAAAAAAAAATCTCCCAACTAAAAAAGCCCAGGCCCAGTTGGTTTCATAGCAGAATTCTGTAAAACATTTACAGAGGTCTTAAAACCACAACTACTCAACCTGTTCAAAAGGATACAAACAGAGGGAAATCTCCCAAATTCTTTCTATCAAGCCAGCATCACTCTAATACCAAAACCAAGCAAAGACACAACCAAAAGAGAAAACTATAGACCCAACTTATTAATGAATATAGATGCAAAAATTCTCAACAAAATACTTGCAAATAACATACAGACCCACATCAAAAATACCATGCATCATGACCAAGTTAGATTCATACCAGTGATGCAGGGATGGTTCAACATATATAACTCTATACATATCATAAAACACATAAATGGACTGAAACACAAAAATCACATGATCATGTCAATTGATGCAGAAAAAGCCTTTGACAAGATCCAGCATCCCTTCATGCTTAAAATTCTGGACAGAAGGGAACATTCCTCAATATAAATAAAGCCATATAGAAGAAACCAACAGCCAACATCATCCTAAATGCAGAAAAGTTAGAAGCATTCCCCTTAATGGTGGGAACCCAGCAAGGCTGCCCCTATCACCACTCCTCTTCAATATAGTGCTTGAAATGCTTGTCATGGCAATAAGGCAAGAAAGGGATATTAAAGAGTACTACTTGGAAAAGAGAAAGTGAAACAATCCTTTTTTGTAGATGATATGATAGTTTACCTGAGGGATGCTAAAAACTTTACTAGAAAACTTCTACAAAATATTAAGAGTTTCTGTAAAGTGGCAGATTAAAAACTTAACCTAGAAAAATCAGTAGCCTTTCTATACACCAACAACAAGAAACTGAACAAGGAATAAAAGGAGAATTTCTCAAATATAATAGCCCCCCCAAAAATAAAAATAAAATACCTGGGAATAAACCTAACCAAAGACAACAAAGATCTCTACAAGGAAACTTTTAAACTCTTGAAGAAGGAAATTAAAGATGATATCAAAAGATGGTAAAACCTACCATTCTCATGGATTGCAAAAATTAATATAGTAAAAATGTCCATACTACCCAAATTAGTAAACAGAGACAATGCAATCCCAATTAAAATCCTCAAGAGTTTCTTCACAGACTTGGAAAAAAAACCCTTAAATTCATTTGGAAAAAGAAAAGACTCCAAATAGCTAAAGCAATCCCAAGTGAAAAATGCAATACATGGGGGTTCACCTTACCAGACCTGAATCTATATTACAGGGACATAGTCATAAAGACAGACTGGTGCTGACACAAAAAACAGACCTATTGAGAAATGGAACAAAATTGAAGGTCCAAACTTGAACTCATACAATTTCAGCCACCTCATATTCGACTAAGGGGTCAAAAATGCTCAATGGAGGAAAGATAATATCTTCAGCAAATGGTGCTTGAAAAACTGGATCACCATTTGTAGGAGAATAAAATTAAACCCCAATTCTCATCATGTACAAAAATCAACTCCAAATGGATCAAAGACCTCAAAGTGAAATGCAAAACTCTGAAGGTGATAGAACAAAATGCTGGTAGCAACCTACAAGACATAGGAGTAGGAAAAGACTTGTAAATCAAACAGCTGCCACACAGGAAATAAGGTCAACAGCTAATAAGTGGGACCTCACCAAACTCAAAAGTTTCTGTACAGTGAAAGAAACAATCAAGGAAGTGAAGAGAAAACCCACAGAGTGGGAGGAAACCTTCATCAGTGATACGTCTGGCAGAGCATTAACATCTAGACTATATAAACTACTCAAAAAACAAAAAAAGAAAAGAAACGACTCACTCAAAATATCGAGTAAGGAGCTGATCAGAGACTTCACCAGTGAGGAAATAAAGATGGCTGAGATATATCTTAAAAGTGTTCAACATTTAAATGCACAAAGCATCAATAATAAAAAAAAAAGTTAATAAAAAAATAAATAAATAAATAAAATTCCAAAAAAAACAACAACAAAAAAAGTGTTCAACATTGCTAATAATATGAAATGCAAATTAATACCACTGTAAGATATTGTCTCACTCTAATAAAACTGGCTAAGATCAAGAAAATAAAAGACACCAAATACTGGAGAGGTTGTGGGGAAAGGGGAACATTCATCCACTTCTGGTGTGAATGCAAACTTGTACAACCATTATGGAAAGCAGTGTGGAGAACCCTTAGAAGATTCAAAATGAGCCTACTACCTGACCCAGCAATACCACTCTTGGGTGTATACCCACAAGACTCATCCTACCGCAAATATACATTCACATCTATGTTTATTTGAGCTCTTTTCACAATAGCAAAGAGCTAGAACCAACCCAAATGCCCCTCACTTGACCAGTAGATAACAAAAATGTGTTACATCTGCACAATGGAGCTTTATGCAACAGTAAAGAAAGATGACATCATGAACTTTGCAGGTAAATGGATGGAACTCAAAGATATTATGATAAGTGAAGTAACACAGCTCTCCCCCCAGAAGAAAATGAGAAATGGTTTCCTTCATTTTGTGGATGCTAACACCAAATCCCCCAGTTGAAAGACAAGCTGAGCAATGTTATTGTTGTATTTCTTTTTATCTGAAAGCAACTGTGCTGTTATAATGTGAATCTCTTAATGGGTCCTAGAATTAACTTACCACTTATTTTCAAGCATCATTATTACTTTATATGGTGGAAGGTATGTATTCATATTTTAGAGTAATATAATATTAAAGGGAAAATGTGAATTCTTAACGTATTTCAGAATTAATATATACTTTATTTCCAGGTGTCATAATTCTTGTACATATGTGATGTTTATATATGCATATTTTTGAGCAATACTAATGGGATGGAAGAACAACAACATAAGGACTGGGTCAAAGAACTGATTGATACAGTTAAATTCTGCCCCAAACAATAAGCCTCTGCAAAGATAAACTTTAAAAAGACTGAAAGATGCAGGACATGTATGGCAGAATGCATGAAGTGGGGTGGGGTGGGGGCAGGGAAGGGGGAATATGTCTAAATTGAACTGAAAAATAACCTATGAAATACACAAAACATCAATAAAAGTATTAAAAAAAGAAAGAAGTATCTCTTTGAGACGACATAATCAAGGCACTTCTAATTCTTCCGATAAAGAAGACATTATTACTTCTGGTGTTTACACACACACACTCATAAACACCATATATAATATATATAATATATATATTATATATAATATACATATATAAAATATAAAAACATATATATATATAATATATATTTATATATATCTATATATATATCTATCTCTATATATATATATGTGGCTCATTGTTAGTGTAGAAATATGTAAGATAATCTGGTTTCCTGTATTCTGAATTGGAGCCCTTATTTCTAAACTAATGAGGTTTTCTGCATTTTTCAGCATGGAAAATGATGGAAGCACATATATTATGAAATGGTAGCTTGAAAAGAATTTAGAAACCCACAGATTGTATCACTCTCATAGAGGTTTTCCATTGACTTAGAGTTAAATCTGTGCACCTGTATGTATTATCTATGATTCCCTTTTAACTTACATTTTAAACACATTCAGAGTCCTTTTTATTTTCCTTCAAAATCCAGTCTTTAATTCTCTTTTGCAATAGACATCAGAGGACAAGTGAAGGCACTTCTCTTACCTTAATTAAATGTCCTTGAGGAAGCTAAATGGCACTCTTCTATTTATGCATGTCTCAAGTAAAGGATTGTTGGAACCAGTATTTACTAAATTTAAAATTTGAGCACAAGTTATCAGTCAACACTCAAACTCTTTATCAGTCCTTAAAATCCATTTCTAAATGATCCAGTAACGTTACTGTTTGTAGATTATCTCCAAAATCAAAAGTATTTCAGAATAAAATGTTCAAATTTTAAACAGACTTGATAATTTTTATTTAATTTTGATCATCTGTCTAAATATAATCAGAAAGGAATTTTGTCTTATGTAGACCAAATTAATGGTTGTAAACAGAGACTGGAATTGGAACTGGTAAGTGACTATAGTACATGTACCTAATTAATCACATAGTACATGGATAAAAGGTAGTTTCACAAGGTAGCAAGTTTCCATGTAAAAGTATCAAATATGGGCTGGAGAGATGGCCTAGCGGTTAAGAGCGCCGACCGCTCTTGCAGAGGACCCGGGTTCGATCCCCAGCACCCACATGGCGGCCGAGAACCGTCTGAAACTCCAATTCCAGGAGAACTCCAGTTCCAGGGGAATCCGATACCCTCTTCTGACCTCCGCGGCATTGCACGACACGGGTGCACAAACTTGCATGCAGACAGTACATTTACACATACAGAAATAAAATTTAAAAAAAAAGTATCAAATATGATGAAAAAGCAAAAAGCCATACTTTAGGACTCATGGCACCACACTGATAAGAAAAAGAATTAGACACTGGGTTAGATTCTATGATTGTTGATTGATAAGTAGATTGAGTGTTAGTAGTGCCAACTTTTGGCCTAGGATTAAAGTACTTTCCCCAATATAAGAAATCACAGTTAGGAGCTGGAGACATGCCTCAGTGGTTAAGAGCAATGACTGCTCTTGCAGAGGACCCAGCTTCAATTCCTAGTGCCCAAATGGTGGCTAACAACCATCTGTAACTTCTGTTCCAAGGGATCCAATGCCTTCTTTTGACCTCCAGGAGCACTGCATAAAAATGATGCACTTACACATATGCAGGCAATACACTCATATACATAGAAAAAAATAATATATACAAGAAAGAAATAATTTTATATGCTTTTATTGAATTTTTATATATTTCATACACAACATCTTAATCATCTTTATATCCCCGTTTACCATCAGCACCCTCCCATATCCCCCCCCACTGTATTTCACACATTTTGATATTCATGTTAAGGCCTATGGAGTCAAGTTAGTGTCCCTAGACATCCCCCAGTGCAAGTTAATCCACTGGGGTCTAGTCATTCTGTCTAGAATCTCTCTGGTAAAGATCAGCTCTTCCTCTAATGCACCTCTCAACTTGCATCAATGAAACTCCCTTATGCCACAGAGGGAAATGAACAAAATGGGCCACAAATGGTCAAACCTTACTTATTTTTCTCAAATTTGCTATTTGACAATTTCGCATATATACATGATGCATCCTGACCACTCATGCACACTTACTATATGAAATATGCAGGAGGAGAGCCACATGAAAACTTAAGTTGGATTATTAGGACTATAGAAAGGGAGACATTGTGGAGAAAGGTCAAAACCAGGGTAGTAGCCAAGGTTATTTCTGGAGGATTTCAGACAGAATCTGCTTCTAGGATCCCCCAGATTATCTGCAGAATTCAGGCCTACACAGTAGGAGGACTGAGTTCCCATATCTTTGCTGCTGTCAGGAGCACTGTTCTCTGCTTCTAGAGGCTACCACATTCTTTGGCTGGTAAGTCATTTGATCTTGAATGACATTAAATGCTGGCAAAAATTTATTTTGCTACAAAACTCTCTGACTTATCTTTTGACACCTTACTACCTCCCAGACAATACAGGATATCATCCTTACTTTAAAACCAACTGATTCATAACAGCTATGGCAAAGTCTCTCTAGTCATAAAAGGTAAGTATGTAAAGTGTATACTTCTGGGGATTGATGACACCTCTGGAAGCAACATTTCTTCCTACCATAAGCTTTCAGTTTAAATGCATTCTAGTAACATACACTGAGCGCCTCTGCCCGCGTATCTGCCACCCGTTGTTCTTACTGATTCTTCACATCCATGATGATGTTAATGCTTGAGAAGTGAAAACAATGAATGGAACACTGCACTGCTCAATTTCCCATAATGCCACTCATTTGTGAGAGAAATATTGAACACTTATTAAGAATCAAATTATCCTAAAGTGCCAAATTATTAAATATATTGTGTCTGACTGTAGATGACCATGTCAATAGCTTTTTGGTATATACAACTCTGGAAAAGTGCTTGAAAAATGATAATCTCAAATAAAATCTATGGTGCTACTAAAACCAGATACATTAGTAGTAGAGGGAACTCTAATTTTAAATTCGTGTCTTGGAAGGAGAAACATGTTGGCCATAAGTTCACATAGTCACATAAATCATAAGTGAACGACTACTCTAGTGACAAATTCAAATGCCTGCTCCCTGTCCTGGAAGAGGACTAGTGATGACTCTGAAATTTTCTATGTACATCAATTTGCTAAAGAAAAATAATCGGGCAGGAGAGATGGCTCAGTGGTTAAAGTGCAGAGGATCTGGGTTCAATTCTCAGCACCCACATGGCAGCTAACAACTGTCTGGAACTCCAGTTCCAGGAGATCCAGCACTCTCTTCTGACCTCCGTGGGCATTGCACAACACAGGTACACCTACCTACATCCAAGCAATACACTTTTACACATAAAATAAAAATACTAATAAACACAAAAATGATTAGCTTTCTTTTAAAAAAGAAAAAAATCAAAAGCTTAATCTATCTCATCTTATATACCTCTATAATTGATTTTTCCTTCTGCATTTTTTATGAACTGACTATAGAATGCAACTACAAGGATAACCTACTGACAGAACAAAAAAAAATCTTATAAACCATACACAAAACATAAGAAATCACTGTTTCTTCCAGAGATGTTCCAAAGTACTAATCCCATAGCTATCTGATCCAGGGATCTCAGCTGAACATTTTTGGCATTTTAAATGTAAATTGATTCAGTGAATCATTTAAATGTACTTTATCTGATTTCTATTAATAGTGCAATAAAAGGATTAAGAATGTGGAAATTAAAATTCTTTTAACTCTGTCTGAAGACCAATGTATTCATTTGCAAGGATTTGCCTACCAACAACTGCTATTGTCCTGTTTATGGTATTGGGTAGAACTTTCACTTCCTGAAAAAGCGATGGGATTTGCCAAGGAAAAAACACTTCACTTCTCTTACAAATCACTCTTCTGCAAGAATGCATGTACTCTTCCATTTGTATAGTTTCTTCTTTTAAAAACCTACCCATTAACAATGTGTATATAAACAGACATATTTACTTAAATCTAGAGAACCCTTGTTTTAAAGGATTAAACGGTGTTTGTGTCTTTCATTAAAATAACATTTGGTGGGGTAGAGAACTGGCTCAGCTATTAGAAGCACTGACTACTCTTACAGAGGACCTAGGTTTGAATCTTAGCACCCACATAGTAGGTAAGAACCTTACAGCATAATGCATGATCTGGGTTGGGTAGGGGTGGGGTGGGGGGAAGGGAAGGGGATATATGCCTGAACTGAATTGGAAAATGATGTATGAAATACACAAAGCATCAATAAAAACAATAAATTGCAAAAAAAAAAAAAAAGAACCTTGCTTAACTCCATTTCCAGAGGAATCAGACACCCTTTTCTGATCTCTATGCCATCGTATGTCATGGCTACACTCACATACATGCAGGCAATATACTCCTATGGATAAAAATAATAAGTATTTTTTCCTTTTTTTCCCACAATGTTTATTGATAGATACAAGTAAATAAAATCAGGGCATGAACATGATTTTTTAAAAAAATAACATTTCTCTATGTTTATGATTTTCATTTATAATTGTTTTCTCCATATTGCCTTAATTAATATTAAATTCATATACACCTTTTGATATGTCCTATGCCAGTGAATATTTCTCCTCTAACACTTTTCAAGCCTTTGTGTTTAAATACAATAACTCAAAATGCTTGATTCTATAAATACAGATAGCAAATCTTAATCACATGTTCAGATTGCAGTATATGTTTCCAGCTGTGAATATGAATGTTTCTGATCAGGATGTATCCTCCAATATGTTTATTTTTAATCCCAAATTACATCCTTCAGAAGCCAAGTCTAAATGTAAAGTGTTCAACTTTCATTTATAGACATGTGTCAACTGCTTCATTATTGGGAAGATGAGATGACTGCCAAGCCTGATGACCTGGATGCAATCTGAAGCACAAACATGCTGGAAAAAAGAACTAACTCCTGCAAATTGTTCTCCAACCTATACATGCATGGCCTGGCACTCATGCACATACATACATGAGCATATGCACATACCCATACATGCAGTAAATAAATGTTTGTTATAAAAATATTTCCTCTTCGGGCTGGAGAGATGGCCTAGCGGTTAAGAGCGCCAACTACTCTTACAGAGGACCCAGGTTCGATCCCTAGCACCCACATGGCGTCTGAGAACCGTCTGAAACTCCAATTCCAGGAGAACTCCAGTTCCAGGGGAATCCGACACCCTCTTCTGACCTCCGCGGCATAGCACGACACGGGTGCACAAACTTGCATGCAGACAGTATATTGATACACATACAGAAATAAATAAATGTCTGGCGTGGTGGTGCATGCCTTTATTTTTTTTTTTTTTATTTTTATTTATTT
>VZQC01008131.1:620313-691931 GCA_009823505.1 Rhizomys pruinosus
TTTTTTTTTTTTTTTTATTTTTAGCTATAAGTGATAATCCATGAGTACAAGCATCCTTCATGCAAAACCTATCTGCAGGCTGTTGTGCTGTAGGTGCATGCCTTTAATCCTAGCACTTGGGAGGCAGAGGCAGGCGGATCTCTGTGAGTTCGAGGCCAGCCTGGGTCGACAAAGTGAGTTCCAGGACAGCCAGAGCTACAGGGAGTCCCTGTCTCAAAAAAATATATATATTTCCTCTTCATATTTTTATTCATATAACTTTCTAAGAGTTTCCCTTTGCCAATAGTCTGAAAGATGTGACCCTGAAGAATTTCTCACTGAAAAAGTGGATGTGCCTATAATCTTTCCCAAAATTTACCAAGTAAGGCATCCTGTCTTCATCAGGTGTCCAGTGTTTCCATATGCTTCTGTGGAACTTATCTATTTATGATAGATTTTGAGAAATATGAACTTTTAAGAACATTCTGGGCTGACAGGGTGCTCAGATGCACTTCCTTAGGATCTTCAAAATATTTTCAGCACACAGAATATAAGTTTCAACCATCTCCTAATGTGGCTTAAAGCTAAGGAAGGGAAGGATGGAGGGCGAGAAAGAGAGAGGGAGAAAAAAAGTGAGGGGAAGGGAAAAGGAAGTTGAGGAGGAAGGGGGAAACTATAAAACACATCTAACCAGAGTATGCTTAAAATGTATTTGAGGGCTGGAGAAATGGCCTAGCGGTTGATGACTGCTCTTGCAGAGGACGAGGGTTCGATCCCCAGCGCCCACATGGCGGCTGAAAACCTTCTTTAACTCCACTTCCAGGGAAGACTGACTCTCTCTTCTGACCTCCATGGCATTGCATGACACGGGTGCACAAACCTACATGCAGACAGTACATTCATACACATACAAAAATAAATAACATTTAAAAAAAATATGTATTTGAGGCTCCTTAGCTCATTTCTTTCCTATTCACAAATGTTTAAAACTTTGGTACACAGAGGAAAAGAATGAAATGAAGAAGTTTCATATTGAATTACTAGTCAGGAATATTGGAGTATTTATTACTATAAATTCATGGACCCAAAAAGAATCTGTAACCAATGTTACCTATGCTATTGAATTATTGGTAGCAATCTGTGGCTATAATGAATGTTTACAAGGGATATTAAAGGTGTTTAGCTAAAGTAACATTAATAATAGAGTTTTTGGTTGTAAATGGATATTGTTGTCTGATAGAAGAATGTAGAAGGTTGATTTTTTGATGGCTATCTCATGAATAAAGGCATCTGTAAGTAATCATGCTCAACAGCCAAATTTAAGTTTAATTAAAAAGAGTAGTTAAATTGCTTATACTGAAAAATCTCTTTGACATATGTTAATCTCATGTCCTTTATAATCTCAGTATTTCATTTGTAAATTCAGCATTTAAAGTTATAAAATCAGAATTATGTTATCGGAAAGCATGCCAAATTACAATTGAACTTCATTTCACTTGACCAAGATTTTGAGGATACAAGATTGGCATTTTAAAATGTAATGTCTGCCAAGCATGGTGGTGCATGCCTTTAATCCTAGCACTTGGGAGGCAGAGGCAGGTGGATCTTTGTGAGTTCAAGGCCAGCCTGGTCTACAGAGTGAGTTCCAGGACAGCTGGAGCTATAGGGAGACCCTGTCTTGAAAAGACCCCCCAAAAAAATGTAATGCCTGCATAGCAGTCTAAATGGGTTTCAGTGTGTCTGAAGGTATTAGCAGAGTAAGATAAGGACAGTACTTTGTGTTTAAATCTAACTATGGTTTTGAAATTGGCACCTAAATTTAACTTAACATAAAGAAATGATAGATAACTAAGGATTTTATTGTAATTCAAATAAAGGTCTCCTGTCTAGTTTGCCCCTAAGTAAAGAGTATCATTAAGTCAATTTAAAAACCTGTGTAGGTCTGGAGAGATGTCCTAGCGGTTAAGAGCACCAACCACTCTTACAGAGGACCCGGGTTCGATCCCCAGCACCCACAAGGCGGCCGAGAACTGTCTGAAACTCCAATTCCTGGAAAACTCCAATTCCAGGGGAATCTGAGACCCTCGTCTGACCTCCGCGGCATTGCACAACACGGGTACACAGACCCGCATGCAGACAGTACATTCATACACATACAGAAATAAATAAAATAAAAAAAATCCTGTGTGTATTCTGCCATACATGTCTTGCATGTTTATCTCAGTCTTTTTAAAGTTTTTCTCTGCAGAGGTTTATTGTTTGGGCAGAGATTAGCTGTTTCAGCCAGTTCTTTGATCCAGTCTTTTTGTAGTTGTTATATGGCAGAATGCATAAACTGGGGTGGGGTGGGGGACATGGAAAAGGGAGCGTGTCTAAATTGAACTGAGAAATGATGTATGAAACACACAAAACACCAATAAAAATATTTTATTAAAAAAAGAAATAAATTCAAGATAATGGATAATTGCTAATCAAGCCAATTGTGATTTGTAAATTAGTAATCCAAGTTTCATTCACCAACATTTATTAAGAATCTATATTTGCTAGGTCATGTTCATGTTGTAGATGTGACATCATATGAACAGGAAAAAAAATACTGGCAGAAATATTCCAGTTGCCATTCTATTCAAGGAATTACACAAATATATCTCTAATTGTTGAAGTTGAGTCATATTAAATACTGCTCTGTTGAAAAAAAAAAACATATGCTGGGGTTGGTAAGATGGTTCAAATGTACAAGTGGTTGTCATACAAGTTTGACTGCCTGAGTTTGATCCCTAGATCTTACATAAAAGTAGGAAGAGAGAACTGTTTCCACATAATTTTTCTTTGACCCCCACGTGCATGCTATGGCTTGCTCAAGTGTACAAATACACACACACACACACACACACACACATGCATGCACTTAAACAGTTTTTTTTACAAACCTAGATTTTATTGCTGTTTTCATTCATCCTCTTATAAAACCCCTTCACTATGTAACCTATCAGCAGGTCCTGTTTATCTCCATTCACAATGTAAACTGGATTTCATCAACTATCCTGTCTAACTTCTAATGCATGCTGCCATAATTTCTCATTTTTCCATCAATTATGTATCATTTATTTGTGCTACAAAGATTCATAATCCTCTTTTTAGTGTGTGTGTGTGTGTGTATGTGTGTGTGTGTGTGTGTGTATACTTATATGCTTTTGTAGGTTTCTTTTACCTGGGAATGGGAGTATATGTTTGGTGCATGTGTGTGTGTGTGTGTGTGTGTGTGTGTGTGTGTGTGTGTGTGTGTGTAGGTGAGAGGGTGATGAAGTCAGGTGTCTTACTTGATAGCTTATAATCTTACTTTCTGAGGCAGGGTCTCTCACTAAGTCTGGACCATGTAGACTTGGGCATGCTGGAGTATGATCTCCGGGAATCTCCATGTCTCTGGCCTCTCCCACCAAAGGGAGTAATAGCAATGCTTTTTTTGTGGCTTTAGGGTAATTTTATTGGAAATTTAAAGAAAGCTCCTCTGGGAAGGCAAGCTGGGAATCTCAGAAGCTGCCTTGAGGAGGAGAAGAGGTGGGGGCAGAGAAGGACAAAGGAAAAAAGCCATGGGGCCAGGCAGGCTAAATCCTGCATGTCTGTCAGATGTGTGACTGACTGGGAGATGGAAGCCTTAGGAAAAAGTAAAGAAATACAAGAAGCTAGGGCAGCCCAAAGCAATAGAGAAGGCATGTTTAGAAAGGGGTTTGAAGGGGACTGGAGAGATAGCCTAGCGGTTAAGAGCGCCGACCACTCTTGCAGAGGACCCGGGTTCGATCCCCAGCACCCACATGGCGGCCGAGAACCGCCTGTAACTCCAATTCCAGGAGAACTGGAGTTCCAGGGGAACTGGAACTGGAGTTCCAGGGGAATCCAACACCCTCTTCTGACCTCCGCGGCATTGCACGACACGGGTGCACAAACCTACATGCAGACAGTACATTCATACACATAGAAAATAAATAAATAACCTTTTGATCCTAATAATTAAGCACATGCAATTAGATATATAGGTACTTAAACAGTATAATATATAGCCTTTCGATCCCACAAATGAAGCACACGCAATTAGATATATAGATATTTAGACAGTACTAACTGTTATGGTAGGTCACTTTGGTATAGACACAGATGCTTGGATGCTATGTCAATCCATGAATTACATTTTCTTCTGTTAAGTATGACAGGGTCTTCATGTGGATTATAACGTCTCCTAACCATTAGAGGATGTAAGCTTGTGGCATCAGCCGTGGGTTATTCCTCCAAGGAGAGAGCTAATAGCCAATTAGATTTGGGATATACAGACATATGGCTGCCACTGCTGCACAGTATTTCCAGGCAGATGAGGTGTAGCTGGTGCTGACGGAGGAGTCTTGCTTGACTCAAGGAGACCTATATTTGCTTTATTGGTTTAGTGGCCTTTGGTAACACTCTCTGGCATTCCAGAGACCATCTGTATACTTGCAAGTGCGGTCTCCATACATCTTTCCCATGTTTATATCAGGTCTTCAACAGCAGGGCCTTATCGCCTCTCTTCCTGCAGATATCCCAGTTTGGAGGCAAGGAGCCTTTACCTTTTGTGGGGGCTTGGATCCCCTGGCCAACATCTCCTTGGTAGAATAATCCATTGTTGATGTCAGAGCTCCTGTATTAATATATTTTGCTTTAGTGCGTAGCTTAAGAGACTTTAGCATTTGCTATATTTGGTTCGAATAGAGAAATACATTCCCCTTTTCACAAGTTCCTATGTCCATTAATCAAAGAAGGCAGATTTTAACGATTTTACTAAGAGATACTTCTATAAGAGTGGCTCCAAATTTACAGTCTGGAGAACTCCCTCATCATCCTCATATTTCTCCTTATTCTATGGGGGGAGTTAAGATAGTCTCTTGTATTAAAACTTTGTGGCCACCTAGAAGGTAGCTTCGTTAGGATCGTTAAAAATCGTTGTCACAGTAGGAATCCAGAGAGGGCCTGGTGTGCTGCAGCAATTTGAGGCATTTATGCCTGGACAGCCTAGCAGCCCATGAAAGAAAACAGCAAGAATTACTAGAGGCCAAGACAACAGCTCCGAGCGAGAACGTAGAGTGGTGTTTGCTTCTCATTCAACCTGTGCCCCTTTTCTAAGCCTACGGGAACAAATCTGCGGAAGAAGGGGCGTGGTCGAATGAATGGGCTCACGATTGGGTGAATGGTGAAGCGACAACAATATAGACGGACCTCATTTGATAACACTGATTGAACATACAGCCCCCCCCCCCCCCCCCGCTGGATGGTGGGACCCATGAGCAGTGTGGTTTGGCACAACTGCCGCCAAATTGGTTTTACATGAAGGATGCTTGTACTCACAGCTTACACTATTGTTAAAAAAAATGAAAACAAACAAAAAAAAAAAACAAAGAAAGATGCAGAAAAGTTAGCCGAGGAAGCATGATCTGGGTATGGGGTGGGTGGGTGGGGGGAAGGGAAGGGGATATATGCCTGAACTGAATTGGAAAATGATATATGAAATACACAAAACATCAATAAAAAATAATAAAAGAAAAATTAAAAAAAAGAAAATAAATAAATAAAATAAAAAAATAAAAGAAAGGGGTTTGAAGAAGAAAATAGAGACTATGCTTTCCTGAAGAAATCAGGCAGACTTACAGAGAGCTCCACGTCTATTACCAGATCCAGAAGCACTACACTGGGAGGTTGGATTCCAGGCAGGAAATATTCACTATATTTATTAACACACTAGGTATTTCACCCATCTATTTAGCACAACTTAAGGTGAGCCTACTTTTTGAGCCAGTGGTCTCATGCGCAGATGACTGGATGTTCTCATAACCACATGATTGGCCAGTGAAACTGGAACAATATGCATGCTTTTCATGAGGGTACTAGAATCCAAACTCAAGCCCTCATGTTTGTGTGTTAGGCACTTTGCCAAATGAGCCATGCCCCAGCACCTACGGCTTTTTTTATAATGTACAGTAGATTATAATTATATGTCAACTACCTTTATCTGAAATAGCATATCAGAGTTTCTTGGTTGAAATATCCATAATCATTATGCATTAATGTAACTTCCAATTCCTCCTTATTCTGTGCTCTCACCACCCTTTGATAACCAGCATTTTACTCTCAAGCTTTATAAGAGTCAATATGTTAGACTCCACATAAGAGTAAGATTAGGCAGCACATATCTTTGTATGCTGTGTGCATATGTATGAGCACTTAACATGATGGGGTCATGAACACTTAATATGATGGTCTCCTGGTCTCCAGTTCCATAAGTGTTGCTGCAAGTGACAGAATTTCATTCATTTATAGATGAATAGTATTCCATCATGAAACATGTACCAGGTATTGTTTTTCCATTCTTTTTTTAAAATTTTTTTATTAATTTTATTTCTTTCTGTATGTATATGAATGTACTGTCTGCATGCAAGTTTGTGCACCCGTGTCGTGCAATGCCGCGGAGGTCAGAAGAGGGTGTGGGATTCCCCTGGAACTGGAGTTCTCCCGGAATTGGAGTTTCAGACGGCTCTCGGCCGCCATGTGGGGGCTGGGGATTGAACCCGGGTCCTCTGTAAGAGCTTTCCATTCTTATATCAGTGTATACTCAGATTGATTCTAGGAGTTGGCTACTATAAAGGCAGTTCCTATGAACATAAGGATGAACAAATCACTTTTGAGACACTAATTTCAATTTTTCTCCATCTGCCCAGATTTGAGATTGAATAGTTCAATTTCATTATTAAGGAACCTTCATACATTTTTCATTTATAATTATACTAATTTACATTTCCAAAATCAGTGTCTAAGATTTTCTTTTCTCTACAACTGCACCATCACTTACTATCTTTATTTTGTGTGGTAATCATTCTAACTAAAGTTTTGCTTCACTGTGGTTTACAATTCTCTGAGTATTAGAGATGTGCAACATTTTATTGCCTACTGAACATTTCTGTGTCTTTAGAGGTCTAGCTATATTGGATGTATTGTATGTTTTTCACTGAGTTCCTGTATTACATTTTGAATGTTAAGCCATTGTTCTATAGGCAGTTTTCAAATGTTTTCTTACATTACAGAGGGTACTTTTTCATGTCACTTATTACATATTTTGTTCACATGAAGTTTTTCAGTGTGATATAATTTTGTCAGCCTTGTGTTTTGTTTCCTATGTTTAAGGGATCTTTGCACGCCCCCCACCCCAAATAGTCTTTGCTATTACGATATACGGTTGCTTTCTTTTAGTAGTCTCAAAACACAGGGTTGATACTTGATAAGTCTTTAATTCCTTTAGATAAAACTAATATTTTTTCATGTAATCCACATTGTATTTCCTTTTCCATGATATTTCATTCTTTCTGTTATCAGTGTACAGAGAGTTAAAACAAATACAAATCTCACTTCAGGGCTTTTAGATCTAATTTCCTGCCTTTGTCTTCAGTCTCATACTGTAAAACTCACATTCACCATACTGCAGCTATTATGGCCTTCATGCATCTCAAATATTCCTTCGTATACATATGCAGTGTCTTCAGCAATAGAGTCATGCCATCAATTTCTGGTGGGTAACCAAATGTAATAGATATAGCCAGTATTTTTTCAGTGTCTATGGCTCCACACTTCTCAACAACTCCAAAAGAGGGAGACCATTCTTCAGAATGGCCTTTCTATTTTTTAAAACATTTTTTAATATTTATTTATTTATTTATTTATTTATTTATTTATTTATTTATTTGAATGTACTGTCTGCATGTAGGTTTGTGCACCCGTGTCGTGCAATGCCGTGGAGGTCAGAAGAGGGTCTCGGATTCCCCTGGAACTGGAGTTCTCCTGGAATTGGAGCCACGTGCGGTTCTCAGATGCCATGTGAGAGCTGGGGATCAAACCCGGGTCCTCTGCAAGAGTGGTCGGCGCTCTTAACCACTAGGCCATCACTCCAGCCTCGGCCTTTCTATTTTTTATGAAATCCACAGGTAAAAGATGGAACTGGATAAAACACTTGTGAGTGAAGTAACCCAAACCCATAATGGAAAACACTGCATATTTTCTCACATAGTGGGTACAAGCTTTGAATTTTAGATATATATGTTTCTACTCCTCCCATTGGGGGGGTGCTCCATGAGAAGAATAATAGAATTCAATGATAGGAAGATTTAAAACAGGGATGGAGAGCTGGCCCTGGAGTTAAAAGCACTGGCTAATCTAAGCAGAGGACAAAGGTTCGGTTCCCTGTGCCAACATGATGGCTAGCAATCATCTATAACCATCTAACTCTGGTTTCAGAGTTTCTAATGCACTCTTGTAGCCTCTGCAGGCATTGTACAATACAGGTGCTTGTACATATATGTGGCCAAAACACCCAAACACATAAAATTTAAATAAATAAATAAATAAATAAATAAATAAATAAATAAATAAATAAGAATATTGAAATAGGAAGAGATAGATATCATAGGATATGGGAGGGCAAAGGAAGATCTATGTGGAGGGATAAGTAACACTAAAGGACTTTTAAAAAGTTTTATGGAATCTTACTTCTGCAGAAGTTTCTTAAAATATATACATATGAAATCCAAAATTATTTAAGTGGAGTCATAGGCTAGTAAAAAAAAAAAATGCAAGGAAGGACATATTTGTTTCCCACCTTATTTCCCCTGCCAACATTTCAAGTCAAATTAGAGTATAGAGTGGGACACATCTCAAGAACTTGAAATGAATTAACTTGAATTTCCATGTGTAGAAATTGTTACCTAATGTTTACCTAGAGAACATCACAAGTCAAAATCTTGGGGCTAGACAGACCTAGTATTGAAAAAATGCTTAAGGGAGATATGCAATTGGGGTTGAATCATATTTTACACATGTGTTAAGCAACTCTGTATTTTCCTGTGGGTGTTCTATATGTCAATCCCACCAAAGGAAATCCTGTATGACCTACCATCCAAAATACACTATGTACATTATTTCCTGCTGGTTGTAAGTTGCCATCATAGCTGGCATACTGGTACAATACACCTTCCTTTCCTGAAAAATATACTCAAATTTCTCCAGTAGAAAATTTAAAAGAAATCCAGACTGTTACCCATATAAAGAACATTTGAGAATATCAAGATATTGAATGTGAAAGAAGATAATGAATATTATTGTAATGATTTTGTCTGGAATCTTTACCAAAAAAGTAATTTGACTGGGGTCTAAAGAACTTGAATGATTCCATTGATCCCACTAATAATGCATGTGTAGAACCTCCTTTCTGTCTGTCCCATGCAGTAAATCTATTGATCACATTCACCAACAAGCAAAATGCTTGAATGCAAACCAAAGTGCAATTAGCTTTAGGATCTTGGAAGAATCACTTTGCCTCTCCAATCATCAAGATTGCTATCCATAAAAATGAAGGTTGAACCTCAGTGTTTCATTGAGCCCTTTGAAATTTTGATTTATAAAATCCTAAAATAGTTCATTAGAATTAGAGGAATGTTGAATAAGAGACATTTCCAATTTTCAGTTATTGTCTGAAATAGTCATTATTGATTTACGGATGTATAAGTGATAAAAGTAAAGTATAATAAGACAATAATTAATTGCTGAAAAGCGGTACTAATGACATCATTGAAAACATGCCTGTAGTTTCACATGGACTTACTCAGTTAGTCATTCCTATACCAGAATGTATAATAAAGGAAAGAACTTTATTGGGCTCATGGGTTTAAAGGCTACAATTCTGAGATTTGGCAGGATTATTTAACATCTTCTGACAAGAAGCTTGTGGTGCATAATAATGTGGTTGAATCATAGAATAACAAATAGGCATATACAAATGATAAAAAGGGTTGTTTCACTTCATAATCACCTGTTAATTCAGTAAGAGTCTTGTGTTATGAGAGAAAAATAAATCACTCAAAATAAAAGCAATCTACAATCAAAATCAGTATTCATCTATTCTGGGTGGCAGTGCCCCTATGACCTGTCAAACTTTTAAAGGGTCCTAGTACTGTTGCACTGGGAAATCATTTTCCAACACATGATTTCTGAAGCAAATATTGAAACTACAGATATGAAGAAATCAAAAAAACAATGCAGTATATACTGACTCATGTTGTACCTTGTATCTACTTTATGTCCATCTCTTTCTTCTCTAGATAACATAGTAGGAAACGTGTTTGAAATCAAATGGCATACCTGAACAATAGTGGAGAGGATATATGCCTTTGACTTCTCCAAGTTAAATCATAGATGTATTTCCATATTTGCCTCGTCATTGTTGTTTCTGAGTTTCAAAACTGCTGTTTGAACCCTGGCAGAGAAGCAAAGTGGAAATTGGGGGAAGTTTATACTTGAAGCAATTTCACTATAGTTTACATTTTTAGCATTCCTTCTCTTTGGGGGAAAGTATTTGGAACATTTAAGTGGGAATATGCACTGATTAAATTTTCATTCCAATTTATTCTTATAACACACACATTTGTATTTTATCCCACCTTTTGAAATACAGCTCCTAAAAACATGAGAATCTTTAAATAGTAAGAATGTCTTCTGTATGTTAATAACATGGCTAGGGACTAGGGTTCCTAGATAACTTCAGAGTGGGGAATAAGCCAGGAAAAGTCCAAGGCATGATTCTAAAGATGAGATCCTCAGTGCCACCCTCCAACTTCCAAGAATGGAAGAGAACCTGAAGGATGAATTGATCATTGGTCCTCAATAATGTAATTAACTATCCTTCTATAACCTTCCAGTAAGAAAATGAAAATGAAGACCAAGTGTGGTGGCCCATGCCTGTAGTCTCAGTACTCTGGAAGCAGAGGCAAGTCGATCTCTGTGATTTGAATCTAAGCTGGTCTGCATACAGATTTCCAGGCTTCCCCATTTAAAAACATGGGCTAGAGAGATATTCAATGGTTAAGAGTGTTTTCTGCTCTTAGAGGAGACCTGATTCCAGCTCCTAGCACCCATATTGCATGGCTCATAACTGCCTGTTCCAGGGATCTGACACTTGTGGCCCAACAGGCACCTACACACACATAAACACACACACACACACACACACACACACACACACACACACACACAGAGCAACTTAAATAATTAATATAAAAATACAGAAACATAAATAATAAAATAAGTACTTAATTGAAAATAAACCCAAGAAGACTGTGTTCATGGAGTGTCACTATAGCCGTAGATATGGAGGAGCCCACAGATTGGTGTGCCCAGATAGTGCATGGAAGTTCTGAACACATCCATCACTCTCAACTAGATATGTATCTATAGACTTTGTAATGTCCTTTATCATAAATAAGTACATATAAGCAATGTATCTCCTTGAGTTTTGCAAGTTACTCTTCAAAGTGAACTAAGTAAAGGGAACTCAGGGTTCTACACTGTGTGTCAAAAGTGTAAATGGAAAGCTACACTTGAAAATTGTATCTAAAGTATGGAAAAATCGTGGGGGGCTGAGACCTCCCTGTCTCCAAAGTATCAGAAAGGAATTGAATTAAAGGACACTCAGCAAGTGTTTATCACAGAATCACTTTTCTACTATGACTATACCATTTACATTTTGACAACTGGGAGTTAAGGGCTCTCTCTCTCTCTCTCTCTCTCTCTCTCTCTCTCTCTCTCTCTCTCTCCCTGTGTGTGTAAAGAGACAGAGAGAGAGAAACAGACAGAGAGATTCCATTTTTTTCCGATTTAATAAGAACTCCCTTTAAACCAAAATAAGACACAGACCCATTGACCAATGAAACAAAATTGAAGACTCAAACTTGAGCTCATACAATTTCAGCCACCTCATATTTGACAAAGGGGCAAAAAAACCTCAATGGAGGAAGGATAGCATCGGCAGCAAATGGTGCTGGCAAAATTGGATCACCATTTGTAGAAGAACAAAATTAAACCCCTACCTCTCACCCTGTACAAAAATAAAGTCCAAGTGGATCAAAGATCTCAATGTAAAACCCGAAACCCTGAAGATGATAGTAGAAAAAGTTGCCAACAACCTACAATACATCGGCGTAAGAAAAGATTTTCTAAATCAGACAGCAGCTGCACAGGAAATAAGGTCAACAGTCTATAAATGGGACCTCATCAAACTCAAAAACTTCTGTACAGCAAAAAAGAAAACAATCACAGAAGTGAAGAGAAAACACACAGAGTGGGAGGAAATCTTCACAAGTGATTCATCTGACAGAGCATTAATAACAAGAATACATAGACTACTCAAAAAACAAAGAAAAAGACAAATAACCTACTCAAAAGATGGAGTAAAGAGCTGAACAAAGACTTCATCAGTGAGGAAGTAAAGATGGCTGAGAAACATCTTTAAAAGTGTTCAACATCATTAATAATTAAGGAAATGCAAATTAAAACCACTCTCGGATATCATGTCACTCCAATACAACTGGCTAAGATCAAGAACACAAAAGACACCAAATGCTGGAGAGGTTGTGGGGAAAGGGGAACACTAATCCACTGTTGGTGGAATGTAAACTTATACAACCATTATGGAAAGCAGTGTGCAGAATACTTAAAAGACTCAAAATAAGCATACCACTTGACTCAGTCATACCACTCCTGGGTATACATTAAAAAAATGACTGAGAGAAAGATGAGGACAGTTATGGCAGAATGCGTGATCTGGGGTGGGGTGGGGAAAGTGAAAGTGGAATATGTCTAAACTGAACTGAGAAATGTCTGAAATACACAAAATATCAATAAAAGCTTGTCACCCACTTGTGTCCCTTTTCTAAAGCCTAGGGAACAATCTGTGGAAAAGGGGGTGTGGTAGAATGTAAGGGATGTGATTGGGGTGAATTGTAAAACTACAGCAATATAGACTGGACTCTTATTTGATCAACATTGTTATACATATATCCTCCTCGAGCTGGACAATGGGGGCCTCGGGCTGTATAATTTTGGGCATAGCTACTTGCAAATTGGTTTTACATGAAGGATGCTTGCATTCATTACTTATTACTTTTTATTAAAAATAAATAAATAAAAAATAAGACAAACCAATAAATAAAAAATAGCAAAGAAAGAATTCCTTTCATAAAAGATAAAATGTCCTTATAGCAATAAAGGAGTGGAAACATGCATGCTACTTGGAGAAGAAACACAAGCTAACAATAATAGAATTTGCCATTTAGAGAGATCTCTACAATAAAAAATTTAAAAGCCTGAAGAAAGAGATTGAAGCAGACACTACACGCTGGAAAGAACGCCCATGCTCATGGATTGGAAAAAAAAATTATAGCAGAAAATGTCCATTCTTCCCAAACTATTATACAGATTCAATACAACCCCAATTAAATTCCCCATGAGTTTCTTCACAGACTTGGAAAAAAATCCTTAAATTCGTATGGAAAAAGAAAAGATCCCCCAATAGCCAAAGCAACCCTGAGTGAAAAGAGCAATAGAGGGAGGATCACTATACCAGACTTCAAAGTATATTACAGTGCTATAGTCAGAAAAAAAGCCTGTTACTGGCACAAAAACAGACCCGTTGACCAATAGAGCAAAATTGAAGATCCATACATGAGCACATATAATTTCAGCCACCTCATATTTGACAAAGGTGCCAAAAACACTCAGTGGAGGAAAGGCAGCATCTTCAGCAAATGGTGCTGGCAAAACTGGATCACCATTTGTACAAGAATATAATTAAGCCCCTACCTCTCACCCGGTACAAAAATCAACTCCAAATGGATCAAAGACCTCAACATGAAACCAGAAACTCTGAAGGTGATAGAAGAAAATGTTGGCAGCAACCTACAAGACATAGGTGTAGGAAAAGACTTTCTGAATCAAACAGCAGCTGTGCAGGAAATAAGGTCAACAATTGACAAGTGGGATCTCATTAAACTCAAAAGCTGCTTTACAGTGAAACAAACAATATAGTGAAGAGAAAACTCACAGAGTGGGATGAAACCTTCATCAGTGATACATCAGACAGAGCATTAACATCCAGAATACACAAACTACTCAAAAACCAAAGATCTAAGGAAACAAATGATCCTCTCAAGAGATGGAGTAAAGAGCTGAACAGACTTCACAAGTGAGGAAATAAAGATGGCTGAGGAACATCTTAAAAAATGTTCAACATCATTAATAATTAAGGAAATGAAAATTAAAACCACTTTAAGATATCATCTCACTCCAATAAGACTGGCTAAGTTCATGAAAATAAAAGAGGCCAAATGCTAAAGAGATTGTGGGGAAAGGGGAACACTCAACCACCGCTGGTGGGAATGTAAACTCATACAACCACTATGGAAAGCAGTGTGGAGAACCCTTAAAAGACTCAAAATGAGTCTACCACCAGACCCAGTCATACCACTCCTGGGTATATACCCATAAGACTCATCCTACCCAAAAGATACATGCACATCTATGTTTATTGCAGTTCTCTTCACAATATCTAAGAGCTGGAACCAACCCAAATGGCCATCAACAAATGAGTGGATAGAGAAAATGTGGTGCATTTACACAATGGAGTTCTATGCAGCAGGAAAGAAAGATGACATCATGAACTTTGCAGGTAAATGGATGGAAGTAGAAGACATTATGCTAAGTAACACAGTCCCAGAAAAACAAAGGACAAATGGCATCCTTCATCTGTGGATGCTAGCACCAAATACCTAGTGGTAAGGCAGACTGAGCAATATTTTCTTTAACCTGAATGCAACTGTACCATTATAATGTGAATACCTTAATGAGATCTAGAATTAAACAACCACTTATCTTCAGATTTTGTAATTGTGGTATATGGGGGGAGGGTATGTATGCATACTTTAGAATAATATAAAATTAAAGAGGAAAATGTAAATTCCAAAAATGGTTACCCTCATTTGTGGATGCTTACACCAAATCCCCAGTTAAAAGGCAAGCTGAAAAACATTATTGTTGTATTTCTTTTTATCTGAAAGCAAATGTGCTGCTATAATATTAATCTCTTAACGGGCTCTAGAATTGACCTACCACTTATTTTCAGACTCTGTAATTACTGTATATGGGTGGAAGGTACATATTCATATCTTAGAGTAATATAAAATTAAAGGGGAAAATGTAAATGCTTAAATATATTTTGGAATTAACATACAGTTTATTCTCAGAGGTCATAATTTGATACATATGTAATGGTTGTGTAGGCATATTTTGGAGCAATACAAAGGGGAGGGAAAAATAATAACAAAAAGACTGAGTCAAAGAACTGACTGATACAGTTAAATTCTGCCCAAAACAACAAGCCTGTTCACTGAAAATTTTTGGAAAGACTGAGAGAAAGATGCAAGACATGTATGGCAGAAGGTATGAACTGGGGTGGGGTGGGGGGCAGGGAGATGGGAATGTGTCCAAATTTGACTGAGAGTTAATGTATGAAATACATAAATCAGCAATAAAAAATAAAGAACTCCCTTTGAAAAAATAAGACAAACCAATAAATTAAAAAAATAGCAAAGAACGAATTCCTTTCACAAAAGATCAAATGTCCTTATAGAACGAAGGGGGTGGAAATATGCATGCTGCTTGGAAAAGAAACACAAACTAACAATAATAGAATTTGCCACTTAGGGAGTTGTTACAGTGAGCTAGGATCAGTTCAAGCCCTTTACACAGCAAGCATGGAAATAACCCACTCTACTAATCACAGCTTTTCTGTTGGTTTCCTGTACTTAGCCAATAGTTTCTCTACTTTCTTTGAGCATTGACTTCCTTTTGTAGAAAAATTTGTTCAAACCAATATTCCCTGCATTCCCCTCCCTATTATCAGCCACATAGGCATGCTACTGTCCTCATACATATGCTGTAAAATATTTCAAAGACTCTGAATATATTTTCAGCTTTCAGAGAAGAGGATTTTGAGTGTATTATTATTCCTGAATCTATAAAACATTAACCTTGCTTTATATTATTATTTCATCACCAAATAGACAGCTACTTGATCTTTCTATTTAAATATTATACCCTCCTCATATCTCAAGCCACATATATTGCTTTTTCTTGATACATTCATTCAATTTCTGCCTCTTACTTTAGCTTAAAAAATGGGTCATTTCCCAATAGACAATCATTATAAAAAATAGTCCATCCTCAAGTAGCAATTTCCTTCAGATTCCCAGATAATATTGGTTTTAATGGGAACTCATTGAATCCTTTATGAATATAAAGTTTGTGATTGTTTTATAATTCATGCAGTTCTGGTTCTTTAAACTGCCATAGTGAGCATTGTTAATAATACAACATGATGCTGTTGCCTTATACTGACTTAGTTTGAAAATATGCATCATTTCCTAGGCCTCAAGAAACATATTGATAAGCTATGAACTGAAAAGCCACGGTAACCTTACCTTGGTGCAAGAAAGAGGAGTTTGTTTATTAGGAGATATATGTGGTTTGCAGCCCTGGTTTTCTGTTAGCAGCAGCTTGGATTTTGTTCACATTCTCCCTATGAATACACAGGATATTATTCATCCATTAGGATGTAATTGCAAAGTAGCCTTAGTTATCTAACAATTGTGTTAATCAGGCACTCTCTAAATTACAGTGATTACATTTATTTCCAGTGGTGACATGTTCTTGAAATGTAAATGGACTCTGACACCCATGTTTGGCTCCCTTTGTGAAAAATAATGGAAGTATAGCTCTTCTCTCATTTTGCTCTACTTTACTTGGACACAAACCTCTTTGCCTTTGCTGTAAAGATTAGGATAAGTTAAGGTGCAAAATGAGAGAGCTCCTAGGTTAGTACCCATAAAATATATCCCGTGATTCAATTCAACCCAGGTGAATGCATTCTGAGGCTCCTTAATTCTGCCCAATGAATGCAATGCTCACTAAAAGGCTCCTCCAAGTTACTGAATTATTCAAGATGAGAGGGAAAGATGAATAAAGAATCTTCTTTTCTGTATGTATGATGTGCATGTATAAGCATGTTCATAGGTGTGTAAGATCACGTGGGTGTGTGCATGTGTGTGCAGGTATGTGTATGTGAATGTTTGTGTAATTGCATGTGGATGGTCAAGGTTAACAACAGCAGTGTTCTTTAAGACAAGGCCTCTAAATTGAATCCAGAGCTTACCAATATGTCAGATCTAATTAGCCATCTTACATCAGGAATCCAATGCCTCCATCTTCCAAGCACTGAAATCATAGTAAGACTGCTGGTTACACCCATCCAGCATTAGGTGGATGCTGTGGATGAAAACTCTAGTCTTCACACTTGTGTAGCAATCATTTCAATCATGGAGCCATCACCCCAGCCCAGCCACCTTAGTATATTTTTATTGAGGATGCCTGCCTGAGAATATTTGCTTCCTTTAACCCAGCCCAAACACTAAAATCTCGACTGTCCTCACAATCTTCATCTTCCACTATGAACATTTCTTTTACATTTGCCTTCCCACCCAGTGACCTCATATTTGTACCCATTCATTCTCTTTACTCTTCTATTCTTTGTCTTTTTGTGATAATTTCATGAACAATGTCAATTATCCACCTTCTATTATCTCCAGATCTAACTGTATCTTCATAAGGTCCTCTGTACCTCATACTAAGGAGTGATGTTAAATGCAGTTATTATAATTGTTTTTGACAAGCTAGCAAACTCATAAACTCTTACAACCAGAAGCGACATACCTGTTTATTTTTTAATATATTTTTAATTATTTATTTATTTTTCTCTATGTGTATGAATGCACTGTCTGCATGCAGGTCTGTGCACCCGTGTCGTGCAATGCTGCGGAGGTCAGAAGAGGGTGTCGGATTCCCCTGGAACAGGAGTTCTCCTAGAATTGGAGTTTCAGACGGTTCTTAGCTGCCATGTGGGTGCTGGGGATCAAACCCAGGTCCTCTGCAAGAGCAGTTGGTGCTCTTAACCGCTAGGCCATCTCTCCAGCCCCAGCAACATACCTGTTTCATGAAAAGAGTGTGAAGTTATTATCAATGAAACAGAACATGGGCTTCCTTTCTGACATTCATAGAAGCCAAAATTATTGTGACCCGAGTCCTAGACCAGATTTGTGACTCTATGAACAACTTGCTGCCAAAATTCTGTGCCACAGTCCTCTCATTGTCCATTTTCACGCATTGTATTCTACTAGCTGCAAGGTTGGGGGTCCAGTCAGATAGGCAACAGGTGGCAAAGCAAGAAAATAATTTATTTAGTCTGACTACACTGGTGAAGAATAAGTTTACGAGGATCCTAAATCCTTCCTCTGGGGTACTAATAAGAGAACCCTTAAAAGACTCGGAATAAGCTTACCATATGACCTAATCATACCACTCCTGGGTATATACCCCAAATATTCATCCTACCGCAAAGATATATGCACATCCATGTTTATTGAAGCTCTCTTCACAATAGCGAAGAGCTGGAACCAACCCATATGCCCCTCAACAGATGAGTGGGTGACAAAAATGTGGTACATCTACACAATGGAGTACTATTCAGCGGTAAAGAAGGATGGCATTATGAACTTTGCAGGTAAATGGATGGAGCTCTAAGCCATTATGCTGAATGAGGTGACACAGTCCCAAAAATACAGAGAATGGTTTTCCTCATTTATGGATGCTAACACCAAATCCCCCTGATGAAAGGCAAACTGAATGACAGTATGGTTATATTTTTGGTTTATCCGAAAGCAACTATGTTGTCATAATGTGAATCCCTCAATGGCCTCTAGAATCCACCCACCAATTATTTTCAGACTCTGTAATTACTGTATATGCATGGAGAGTATGTATCCATATTTTAGAATAATATGAAATTAATGGAGGAAAATGTGAATTCCTAAGCATAAAAGAAGACTGAGAGAAAGAGGCAGGACAGTTATGATAGAGAACATGATCTGGGAAGGTTTGGGGTGGGGTGGGGGGAAGGGATAGGGGAATATGCCTGAACAGAAATGAAAAATGATGTATGAAATACATAAAACATCAATAAAAACTGATAAAAAATAAAAAAGAGTTGCAGATATTATACAGGGGAAATACTAATAGTGTAGTGTGACAAAATACAACTATGTGTAGTCAAGTAGTCTCAATCAAACTGTAGCCCAATTGAACATTACCACATATCTTTCTTCTATAAATTTTCTAAAAGGCCAGGAAAACCAAGAAATCCATATTTCTTGAGGAAGAAATTATTTCACATTATGGTGACCCACCTGTAAAGCTCCTTGTTCCCAGAAGCTGAGATTCATTGAGGAAAAATAATTCAGCAAAAGAGTAGGCCCCCAAAGTAAAATGGGGCCAATTGGCCAAGTGGTTGAGATTTCTGTTAAATCCTCAGTTTTAAAAAAAGCCTTTGGACCAGGTTTTATAAGAAGAAAGAGGTGGGTTTTGTTTTTCTCAGCAAGGAAGGTAGATCCTGAGATGAAAAATCCTGTCAGACTAACATACTAGGTGGTTTTGATAACACTTATAAGAAGCAAGAAGAAGGAATTTTAAGTTTATTTTGTATATACAGGCAAAGAGGGCCACCATGCCTTGAATAGGTTATATTTTTGCTGTGGAGAGGAGAAATTTTTCCTATCCACTGCAATACATCTTGGTCTTGATACTCAGTGATCTGGTTTCTTTAAAGCAGGTCTATTCTTCAATAGCTGATTAATTTCAAATAGTCCCTGAACTAGTTGTATACATATGCGACTTTAATCCCAGAACTTGGAAGGGAAAAGCAGGGATATCTCTGTAAGTTTGAGGCCAGCCTGCTCCACATTTCAATTTATAGGCCAGCCAGAGCTACAGAGTGAGACCATCTCTCCAGCCCCTCTGTCTCTATTTTCTAAGAGGATCTCTCAATTAACCTTTTATCTTTATGACAAGGTTATATGTATGTATATACCATACCGTTTCTAAGACTATAACCCAGTAATATAAATTGAGGTCTGGATATATTTTTCTCCAAACATTGCTCTTTCTGCTTAGGATTTCTTTGGCTCTCAATGGTATTTTATGTTTCCACATGAATTTTGGAATAGATTTTTCTATTTTGGCAAAGAATGTCATGGGGATTTTTATTGAATTTGCATGGAATCTGAAAACTGTTTTTGTTAGGATGGTCAAATTCACTATATTAATTTTATCAATCCATGAGCATGGATTCTTTCTATCTTCTTTTGTCTTCCTTTTAATCTCTTTCTTCAAAATGTGAGGTTTTTACAGTGCTTTTAGTTGTATTGCCACCATCATACAGAAAACCATTTGCAGAAATGTGAAACCACAAAAGATTTTAGTTTGGACCACCATAACAAAATACTGTAGATTGTGCCTAAAAGAAAAGGAAATTTCTTTCTCTCAGTTCTAAAAAGCTAGTACTCTGAGATTACATTTTCTATCGCTATTGGTCTTACATATGGCCTTTTAAAAATATATAAATCAGAATCTTTATATATATATTCAGTTTGTCTTTGTGTGTTTACATGTGTACATGTGCATGTGATCATGTTTGTGAATCTGGAAGTACAGGTGCCACAGTGCTAGTGGGAAAGTCTGAGGACAATGTCAGGAGTTTGTTAGTACTTGCTTGCAGGGATTCTTGTTCACCACTGAAAATAGAAGGCTAGCTGGCCCATGACATTCTGTGGATTTGGTATCTATAGCTGCCATATTGTTGTAAGAGTGCTAAACTGCAGACATGTAAGACTACATCTGTTGTTGTAAAGGTGCTCGTAATAAACTCAGGTCCTTATGACTGCACAAAATGACTTTATACTTTATCCTATCCCTCCCAGCCACTTCCCACTGGCAGCAGATCAAGTGATGGTAACCTGCCTATTAGTAGATCCTTCCACTGGTTTCCCAGTTTTGATCTGCTCCCCAGACATCTGACAGATCTCATTGATTTGGGACCTTTCACACCTGATTATGCAGCCAATCAAATTGTTTGGAATTTTCAGATCATGAAAAGTAGTCTCAGAAGATGCAGCCAAACCTGCCCAATAGCCTTTCACCTCAGGAGAGCTGGATTCAGTGCCACTGAATCCAATGTTGTCATGTGTCATGGGAAAATGAGACTGTTGCTTTGCCAACTGGTGCAGCTTGGTCAAATCTGGCTGTGGAATGGCATACTATCCTTTTTTTTTTTTTATTTTTTTTTTTTTTATTTCCGTACGTGTATGAATGTATTGTGTGCATGCAAGTCTGTGCACCCATGACGTGCAATGCCGCGGAGGTCAGAAGAGGGCGTCGGACTCCCCTGGAACTGGAGTTCTCCTGGAATTGGAGTTTCAGACGGCTCTCGGCCGCCATGTGGGTGCTGGGGATCGAACCCGGGTCCTCTGCAAGAGCGGTCGGCGCTCTTAACCGCTAGGCCATCGCTCCAGCTCCTTGAAAGGTATAGGCCTCTAGAGGTGGTCGCTCCAGGTCAGGGTAAAGGCACATGGATGGGGTGGTGTGGGGAAAGTTCACACTGTTGTTACCTGTGAAGTACCTGTCCTGGTGACCACCTGCAAAAATGACTGGACATCTCAAGGGCTTGGGCCATTAAGGGATGGTCACATCTTTCAAGGGGGACTCCAACATGACCACACATATCTGTTTGACACCCTCGATGATCAATTGTGGAATGCCAGCAATAGCCATAGCCCGCTCAGTTGAGTTGGGGAGCATATCCCCTGCCACTTGGACCAGAGTCCCTAAACTTTCTCTTATCTCCTTGATCTTGCAACTACCTTGTCTGATGACAGATTCACACTGACTAGTAGGAACCACGAGTTGTAAGGTAACCAGAAGTCTGCTGGTGGTTGTGCTATTGGCTAGAACTACTTATATCCTCTTCTTCCAGTGTGTCAATGATCTTTGAATTTGGCATTAGTAGGTCCAGCAGAGTGAAAGTTCTCTCAGTACAATTCCCTTCTGAGATGTTGATAGGTGCACGTCTCTCCTCTCACATCTTCTTAACAGATTCTCCTTTCAGAGAGATGATACTACTAACTTCCTTTCCATGTATAAGTAGCCCAATGGTGAGAGTGACATCTAATCCACATTCAGTCACACTGGTGTCCATGCCTAGCAGTTACAGGGAGATGGACTTTGAGTGGTCTAGACGTTGGTCACTGGAGAGTGAAGCAACTATGGGGAAAACGGAAGTAGCCTGGATGGTGAAGGGCAGGAGGCCAAGGGCAGAAAAATAGGGGCAGGCAAGAAGGTGAGGTGAGGCAGGAGCTGACAGGTGGAGGAGGGTGGGTGGAGGAGGAGGAAAGAGAGCCCCGAGGTGGGGGGAGGGAGGTGGAGAGCTGGTGGGAGAAGGATATATATATATATATATATATAATATATATATTATATTTATAATATAATATATATATATATATATATATATATATATATATATATGTATTCACCAAGATGTGTTCCTTATAATCACTAAAATGTCTCTGGTATTGATGTAATTCACTCCAATTCCAGTACTGGTGCCATGATGTGTCCTACTATGACTAGTTTTTGCTTGAAAACATGTAATCATCACCTGACACTCTACCCTTCCTCTATGCATCCTCTAACATACTACTTTTTCGATCACATTTTTTTACTCATGATACTTTCCTAATTGTAGACAATAATATATGAACACAATTAACATGTTCTTTATCAAGCAAGAATAACCACTTCAAAACTGAGTAGGTCATCTCCCCTTCATATAGTAGACCTACTGCTTACCACCTGATACACTTACATACCACAAGCAAGATTTTTACCTTTAATTAGCTCTCCAGCCATTATACACACAAAGCCTATGGGTATTTGGCTCCCTCTGTGAAAATAGTCTGGTTTCAGTTTTCCAAAACTCCTGTGCTCCTTCTCTTTAAGCTTCTGTATGTGCATTTCCCTGCTCCCACTTACTCCCTTAGGGAAGTCTTCCTTGATCTTCATGAATCAAGCAATCCCTCTTATTATACATTCTTACAGCTTCTTTTAGGACTTATCACAGTTGCAATTTTAATTTATTTATGAGATTATTTGATTATTGTCTGCCTTTCCCTCTAGACTTTAGCCCCTTCAAAGTATTGCTGAGAGGACTGAATAAGATAATGAATGTAAAATACTTTATCCAAAGCACGGCCCTTCATAACTGCTAAATTGATTTTAACTTTTATCCTTACTATTAGAGTGAAGGAATTCTCAGTCATTATATACATTCAGTTGTTTAAGTTTAGCTTCAATTATAAATTTATCGCTTCCTAAATATCTTTTTTGAGAATGTTTCCCTACACTGCCCTGCTCTCTTTCACCATCACTTCTATGCTAGAACACTTGTGATTCCCCAGATCTGGGAGAATTCCTAAGACATTTTGTGGCAAGTTCTTTTTCACCTGCTGGTAGACTTCAGGAACTTTCCTTGACCTAGTCTCCTGTGTTTCCTTTCCAGTAATTCCCTGGGCTCTGCTATTTCAGCTCTGCCAGTATGCTTGAGTATTCCTAAGTGTTTTTGCACAACTCCCTTTCCCAAAACTGCCTTCTCCACACCACTATCTCTTCTCTGCTATGACTCATGTGAACAACCTGGTCTTGGAGATTTCTGAGACCTGCCATCACAAGTTTCCTTTGCCACATCCCCCTATGCTCCCCTATCATCACCTCAGCTTCGGCCAGATCATTGCTCACCTCTGGGAGCTTCCTCTGATATCCCTTGCTATCAGACCTGCTCAAGTTACTGGGTTTCTTGTACCTCAAGACTTGTGCTCTCTCCAGTTCTGACCTACTGTCCAACCTATTCACCTAGCCACCATCCATCCCACCCTGCTGTACCAAAAGATTAAGAAGTCAACCCTGGAATGTCAATTCAAATTTGCACCTATGTGTAGTGTAACTGAGAACACTTCTTATACTGCATTTGCACATCAACCCAAGGTGTCCCCCAAACATCTAGCATTTCTCCATTGTGTCATAACCTGACGAGTTGGAGAAACAGTAAATATATGCAAATAACCATTCAATGAAGATGAGATCACATACTGATACCAAGAATTACCATCATTTATATAAATCCAGATGCTTAATTCACATAAAAAGCCCACAAATAACATGAATAACCAAGATTTGTCTACTACAGACATTAACATTTCCATCATAATGCTTCACGAATTGCAACCTAGCAAATGCAAAAGACCCAAATTTCAAAATAGTGATTATAAATATGTTCAAGAAACTCAAAGAGGACATGAATAAAAGACTGAATAAAGACCATGAAAACATAGTTGAATGAAATAACTGAAACAAATGGAACATGAAATTAAAATTCAAACATCAGTTATAAATTTGTTCAAGGAACTCAAAGAATAAATGAGTAAAAGAATTAACACTGTGAAAATGAACTAAAAGAATTTAAAACAGGATCATTTTGAGTCTTCTAAGGGTTCTCCACACTGTTTTCCATAGCGGCTGCACAAGTTTACATTCCCACCAGCAATGGATGAGTGTTCCCCTTTCCCCACACCCTCTCCAGCACTTGGCATCATTTGTTTTCTTGATCCTAGCCAGTCTTACTGGAGTAAGTTGGTATCTTAAGGTGGTTTTAATTTGCATTTCCTTAATTATTAGTGATGTTGAACACTTCTTAAGGTGTTTCTCAGCCATCTCTAATTCCTCCTCTGTGAAGTCTCTGTTCAGATCTTTGCTCCATCTTCTGAATGATTCATTTGTTTTCTTTCTTCTTTGTTTTTTGAGTAGCTTGTATACTCTGGAAATTAATGCTTTGTCAGATGTATCTGCTGTGAAGGTTTCCTCCCATTCTGTGGGTTTTCTCTTCACTTCCTTTATTGTTTCCTTTGATGTACAGAAGCTTTTGTGTTTAATGAGGTCCCATTTGTCAATTGACGATCTTATTTCTTGTGCAGCTGCTGTCTGATTTAAGAAGTCTTTTCCTACACCTACGTCTTGTAGTCTGCTGCCAAGTTTCTCTTCTATCACCTCCAGAGTTTTGGATTTCACGTTGAGGTCTTTGATCCATTTGGAATTGACTTTTGTACAGGGTGAGAGGTAGGGGTTTAATTTCATTCTTCTACAGGTGGTGATCCAGTTTTGCCAACACCACTTGTTGAAGATGCTCTCTCCTCCAATGTGTCTTCTTGGCCTCCTTATCAAATATGAGATGGCTGAAATTGTATGTGCTCAGGTTTGGATCTTCAATTTTGTTCCATTGGTCAACTGGTCTGTTTTTGTGCCAGTACCAAGCTGTTTTTATAACTATAGCCCTGTAGTATATTTTGATGTCTGGTAGAGCGATCCCCCCTGTATTGCTCTTTTTGCCCAGAGTAGCTTTGGCTATTTGGGGTCTTTTGTTTTTCCAAATGAAATTGAGGATTATTTTTTCCAAACCTGTGCAGAAGCTCTTGGGGATTTTGATTGGGATTGCATTAAATCTGTATACAAAAATATTTTATGTGCTGTGCTTGATTGTACAGATCTTTATTTCCCAGTCTTCAGGGAGAAGACATAGGTGGTATCTCTGAGAAATTGAGGCCAGCTAGGAGTCTATATAATGAGTTCCAGGCCAGCTAGGGCCACAAGGATTCCTTGTCTCAAAATATGTTCTCAAGGGGCTGGAGAGATGGCTTAGCTGTTATGAGCACTGACTTCTCTTTCAGAGCACATGGGTTCAATTCCCAGCATCCACATCACCACTAACAAACATGGGTATATTGAATGGGTGTGTTTTTGTGTCTTTGTATCTTCCTTTTTCTTTATTTTGTCAACTTCCTAGGTTATGGGCAAGCTGAATGGTGCTTGATTTTTTAGTCTTAGGGCCACTTTATGTTGATGTGTGAATGGATGTAAGGTGTGGTTTCTCTTTGGTTTGGAACAGGCGATATTTTTACTCCGAGGTTCTGGGACTATTAACTTAAGGTCCTGGAAACCGGGGTGGGGGTAGCTGACAGATTACACTGGTGAAACTCACGGATCTGGAGTGTGCACATATCTGAGTGACTTGATCAGACCTGAGGCTGAGAGGACCTTGATAGGGAGGTCTATGGATAAGAGAAGACTGTTGGAGCCCAAGTGTCTGGAACATGTGAATATTTGACTGATCTGAGCAGGCCTGAGCACTGAGATGGACAGAGGGGTGAGCTATGGTGAGTGCTTGATAACTTTGCCACTCTTGTTGTTATGTAACTTCAGATTCTCTTGCAGATGTTTTCAATCTTGTGACAATGTAGTACATATTGTTACCTATAGATGACTTGGACACATTCATAGCTAACTTGGAATGCATGCAGAATATAGGTCATAGGTTGGATGTGCTCATTGGTCTTGTCATTGTCACTGACGATTTAGTTATGTCAGGCAATTTGATGACCTCCCCTCATAAAGAGGCTAATGTCAAACATCCATTATCAGATTTGGCCAAATATAATTATTTGGATATAGTTAAGGGCTGGGTAAATACTTTGTCCCTTCAGTAAGGCACTATGCAGAATTATACGATGGCCTTTCTTATAGATCTAGAAAGCAAAAGGCATCCTGGGAAGGGTACTTTTCCTAAAATCATGTCTTTTCTTCACTGTGAGAGTGGAGATTTCAGGTTTACTTTGGGAGTCTGAACAATTTTACCTCCTCAATTGTCTAATAAACAAACTTGTCCTTCAGTGATGTCACCATAGGGAGTGACAATATGAAAGGCTTTTTTCCTAATGGCAATATTCTAACCTAAATATATGCACCTCCATTTCCAGCTTGCCTTTGTCTTTTCTGGTTGACAGATGTAGTTTCTATAAGACAAGAACACATGAAACATCCAACTTTCAAAAACATCAATTTGGAAGTGATTATTCTCATTAATCAATTCTATCTTGACAAAAATGATAAAACCAGGGAACTACTTTAAAGAGTGGTCTCTCCCAGTGGTTTGAATGTCCATTTATACATCATTGACTAAAAGAAACGATGTTGTGCAGAGGAAAGCCAACTGAAAAGTAAGAGCAAACCACAGAAGTGGCAGCTTTGGAAACTAAGTCCTTTCAACAATAAGCAACTTTGAGATGATGAGGCTGGGGTGAGGAATGGGAAACAATTTGTAAACCAATTCATTTGTGCAGACTGCTGCAGTTTGCTTTGTTTCTTAAAGGAGAATTTTAGGAATGATGTATAATATGGGATGGGTCTGGACTAATGACTTTTACTTTACCTGGCACCAAAACGCTACAGTTTATGATTCAAACAAGCTCACTAAGCTATGTGTTATTGTGACATGGGTATGGGATCTTGATACTTCTGGACCCTACTTTGTCTTCCACCTAAGACAATGAATGAATTTGAGTGTGCTTGAATTAGCATATAGACACAGTGTAAGTCGTGTATTCATATTCTCCTTGAGAACACGGAGAACTGAAAAATATTATGACATTGTGTATGTGAGATATTTTAGGCCTACACATCAAAATACAAGATTCTTGGATAATACAGGGGTGGATGTAAGCTTGTAAGCTTGTGGATCCCCAACTCATTCTGGAGAGGATGTTTAATAAAATTTACCCAGTCTTTGCTCAGGAGCACAGTTACACTGAAACATCAGAAGGACATGTGATTCTCAGAGTTTGGATGCACTCTTAAAACTAACTTTACAAATCAGGCTGATTCTTTATTTGGGTATAACTGTAATGTGGCTGAGAAACACTGCAGAGAACATTGATCTAAAATATTTAGATTATAGAGACCTGCTAAAATCAATGAGTGCTGACGTTGAGAGGAACTACTGCACACCAAATACAACTCACTACAGTGGAACTGGAAATTCAACTGAACTTTGCTTTTATCTGAGAACATGACTGTCACACAGTAAGGGCTAAAATAAGAATGCATGCAGATCTGAATGAAGGGGAAATGAAGATATTGTGGAGTCTGTCATCACAGAATTGCTCACCTGTTCTTTGATTCTTTTTGTTATCATGCAACAACTGATATTGTGGAGTAGTTAACAATAGAAATTTTTACAACTGAATCCTCATTCTTACACTTTGTTTATAAGTTCTATGACACTGGGAAAACTACATTTGTGGTTTCAATTTCCTTACAGGTAAAGAAATAGTATATGTAGGAAGATAGCAAAAATAAATCCTCATTTACTAGTCACCACATAGTAGACACTTAACCAATATTTTATTAGTATTAAATATTATATGAGCATTAATATTAAATACTTCCTTCCCAAGTGTGACCTTAAAGAGTCCATATTAAATGTGATATGGCTACATAAATTATTTTCAGTGTCAACAATAAGTAATAGAAAAGGAACTACTTGGGACAAAAATGTATTTTCTTACCTAGAAAAAGATCATTTCCAAAAGCAAGGCAGAGATTCATAATAAAAGAATACAGTTGTGTTCAGATCATGAGGAATATAACATTAATGTTGTTGCTCAGTTTGCCTTACAACTAGGTACTTGGTGCTAGCATCCACAGATGAGGGATACAATTCGTCTTTTGTTTTTCTGGGACTGTGTTATTTCACTTAACATAATATCTTCTAGTTCCATCCATTTACCTTCAATTACATGATATCATCTTTCTTTTTTTCACATATGTCAATGCTTTATTACATTTACACTGCCAAGGCCAGCACACCAGGATATGTACCAACTAAACTGTGCTTAATAACTATGAAGATACCATCATAGAGAACTTCCAAAAGCCTACCAACACTGGAATATTTTACTCTCCAGTGAAAATTGAGGAAATGATCCCTTGAAGGAAGATTGTTATTATGAGGGCAGCTTTTAAATATTAGTCCAAATTTTTCTTCCTGTGTTTCACTAAGGATATTGCTGGTCCAATCACCACTCATGCAGCTACCAATCACATCTCACCTCCAAGTCTGATGACGAAGAGTTGTAAAGTTTTTAATGATGTTTTGATAGTCTTGATGAAAGCTTGACTTGAATGATAGATGCCTAGGAGACTGTGAGTTTGTCTATAAGAGAGTTTACAAAGAGGACTCGATCAGGAGGCTCTGAACTAATCAATACTTTAACATATTGATGGATTAGCAATGAGTAGATTCTTAGGAGATGGTGGAACTGTGGAAAGAAGGTTGAGTGGGAGGAAATTGGTCACTGGAGGCATGAACTTGAAGACTGTCTCTTGGTGCTGGACCCTTCCTTTTCTTTGTCTTTGTTCCCAAATGGCATGAAGTAAACAGCTTTTCTGCATCATTCTGTTTTGTCCTGACAGAATATAAACCTTGCCATGGACCTAAGAATGATGGTTCCAGTGATCATAGATTCAAACCTCCAAAGAGGTTTGAATCAAAAATAAGTCTTGCTACCTTTAAATTGTTTCTCTAGTTATTTGTCACAGTGACAAAATGTCTGATGGGCACAGCTCCCCCTAACAAAAATGAGAATGTGGTGTTGTCTTGGCCTTTCACAGTAGATAGGCATGCATCTTTACTTCTCTTAAACTAAAATGTGGAGGTCTGTTGAGTCTTCCACTTCCAGAAAGTGAGGGAAAAAAAGTTAAAGACTCACACACAAAGAAAGGAGCCATGCTGTCAATTCCAACTACTCACCTCCATATTGTTCCATAAAAGTGAGAAAGGGTTTGTATCTTTTAAATAAAATAAATATGATCCTGATTATCCTTGGATAGTTCCACCTGGCATAATTATAATCGGCATTTTTCCATTTCCAAAACAAAGTACATGGTCACCATATTCCAAATCAATGCCTCATGGTACCTCTTTACCATGGTATCTTCTTTCTTTACCACTGCATAGAACTCCATTGTGTAGATGTACCACATTTTCTTTATCCACTCATTGGTTGAGGGGCAATTGGGTTTGTTCCAGCTCTTCTCTATTGTGAAGAGAGATGCAATAAACTTGGCTGTACATGTATCTTTGTGGTAGGATGAGTCTTGTGGGGATATACCCAGGAGTGGTATGGCTGAGTCAGGTGGTAGGCTCATTTTGAGTCTTTTAAGGATTCTCCACACTACTTTCCATAATGGTTGCATGGGTTTGCATTCCCACCAGCAGTGAATTAGTGTTCCCCTTTCCCCACAACCTTTCCAGCATTTGGTATCATTTGTTTACTTTATCTTAGCCAGCCTTATCAGAGTGAGATGATATCTTAAAGTGCTTTGGACTCCAGTGTGGAGCATGGGAGCAGGATTAATGGTTGTTTGGACTTGCCACGGAGGAAACTTCAAGCACTTCCTTGGGGAAAACATGACATCTTTTAGCAAAAAAAAAAAAAAAAAAAGAAAGATCCTTCACCACTTCCAGGTGATTATGTTATGTTTTGTATGTATATATATACTCTATAAACTTATTATATATATATATAAAAAAAAAAAAAAAAAAAAAAAAAAAAAAAAAAAAAAAAAAAAAAAAAAAAAAAAAAAAAAAATGAAGAATTTCCATGTATAAAGTATCACTTGTATTTTGATGCTTTTTTTGGTATCATCAGTTTTCACTTATGTTATTTTGATGCTCTGTGTGTTATAAAGTTGAACTTAAAATAAAATAAGAAAGGCAGAGTGTGTTAGTACCTCCATAAGGTTGTATCTAGTAAAAGTGAAAGATGATGTCATCTTTCTTTTGAACTTTGCAGGTAAATAATGGGTCAAACCTAGAAGACATCATGTTATGAAAATAAGACGTCCCAGAAACAAATGGACAAATTTTATCCCTCATCTGTGAATCTGCTCGCAACCAAATACCTAGTAGTAAGGCAAACTGTGAGCAATTATATATTATATAATATAATATATTTTTTTTTATTTTTTCTTCCTTTTTACCTGAAAGCACTGTGCCATTATAATGTGATTACCTTAATGGGTCTAGAAATAACCTACCACCTATTTTCCGACATTCATGGTCATATGGAGGAAGGTGTACGCTACGCAATTTGTAGCAGTTAATATAAAATAAATGGAAAAATTGTGAATTTCCAAAAATGGTTGACCTCATTTTTGGATGCTAACACCAAATCCCTCCTTGAAAGGCAAGCTGAACAAACATTATTGTTCAATTATTTTTATCTGACAAAAACTGTGTTGTTATAAAATGAATCTCTTAAAGGCTCTAGAATCGAGGCCCCCGTTACACTAATATCAGACTCTGTCTCGTATATACTGTCTATGGGTGGAACAGGTACATTCATATCTCTAGAAGTCAATATAAAATTTAAAGAGGGAAAATGTGAATGCTTAACATTTTTGGAATTAACATACATTTTATTCTTGGAGGTCATAATTTGGTACATATGTGATGGTTATATAAAAATATAGGGCATAAAAGTAGAGTTAAGAGCACAAAAAAAAAAACAAAAAACAGACTGGGTCAAAGAAATGACTGATAGAGTTAAATTCTGCCCCAAACAACAAAGCCTCTAGAGTGAGAAACTTTGAAAAGACTGAGAGAAAGATGCAAAAACATGTATGGCGCAGAAGGCATGGAACTAGGGTGGGTGGGGGCAGGGAAAGAGGACATGTGTTTTAAATTGGACTGAAAATAATGTGTATGAAATACATAAATCATCAATAAAATTTTTAAAAAAACACAAGTAACTGAATCGATGACATACATAACATGTGACATTAGTTAGTAGTGACACTTTTTTCTTGGGAAAATCAGTGGTTACTTAATTAGGTGTAAATTCCATTCAATGGGAGGAAACATGTTTAGTACTGGAATACATACCAATACACATGGATGGATAGGTCATAAAATTTTCCAAGGCTGTCAGATCCCTAGAATAAATAAATACAATATATACTATATATATATATATATATATATCCTTATATTTACTTCAAATATCCTATACAGAATACCATAACTGTTCACATACAGACATTGTCTATGAATTGTCCAAGCCTAAGAGTTACATCTACAATGCCATTTCTACAATTCAGGCTCAGAGATAATAGAAAAAGGGGTAAAGAAGACACTAATGATTATCTGAATTCTCAGCAATAAAGCTCAATCCTACAACAGAAGGTCAGGAACACAGGTCACAATGGCCAAAGCATAGTGATTAAGAGTCTGCAGAATGCTGGTCCTTAGAATCCCTATTTTAAATTTCACCCACCCAGGACTCAGAGATCTGTAGGAAACTCCTCCAGGCCAGCTGGTGGGGTTCCAAAGTCCTGACCAAGGAAGAAGTGAGTAGGTGTGGAGTCAAACACCATAGACCACAGGAGTTGGAGGAAAAAATTCGAGCACCTGCCAACTTGTTTAATATAGGGACAAAAAGGATTTCTATAAGATCATCCTCTGCTTCTTCTGGAAACACCTCAGGTGCTGATCAAATCACCGACTCAGCTGTTACTTCCAAGCACAGGTTAAGTCAGTTCAGTAGATGAGGAGCTTAAGCATGCTCCAGGTGTGTAACACTCTACATATCCACCCCTTTGCTTTAAACAAAATAAAACAAAACAACCAAAAAAGATGACAAACATAGTGGGAGCCTGAGTGCATAGCTCAGACATTGTTGACCCCACCTCTAGCATTCCATCATCAGACTGTGCCTGTATTAGGTTGTCCTGATTAGCAGGAATTTACCTGTCATTAGCTAACCAGCCACTGAAGGAAAATGCTAGGAACAGTGTTTGTCTGGGTGGGAGTAGAGGCATTGAGATTGGCCAAACTCAAAGAAGATGATATTTTTAGGAATGCTCAAGTAGGTGTTCTCATCAGCATCAATAGTCATTCAGTCTTAAGGAAAATAATAGAATATTTGATGGATTTGCAACAGGCATTGAAATCACAAATCATGCAACTACAACACCCAAGGACAACTAGACTTCAACAACTGATCTGGAGGCCTATTTCCAGCATCTGATGTCAATATAGCAATGAAAGGTAACAAAACAATGAACACTTTGCAGCACAACTGAATCCCTTTCCCCAAAGAAAATCTTGCCATTCTTAACAAGTGATTTAGAGGCTCATTTTTGGCATCTGGTGTCAATGTAGTAATGAAAAATTACAATGTAACAATAAAAGTAATTAAATGTAACAATGAAAGATAACAAAACAATGAATAATCACTTTGCAACACAACTGAATCCCTTTCCCCAAAGAAAATCCTGCCATTCCAACCTTTTTTTTTAATCCATGAGTATACCAAAAAATAATAATAATTTTTTAACATAAGGTCTGCTGACACTATAAACCTCAAGATACAAAAAAAAATGACAATACATAACTCAGGATCTAGAAGCTGGGTGTTCCAGCATTACTGTGTAAAGACTTTTAAAGGGAACAGAAGTGAAAAAAAATAAGCTGTAATTTTGCAGTTACCAACTTTCTGAAAAGCCAGTGTCTCTACAATTAGCATTGAATGCAGTTGAACTTGCAAATAGACCAGTTATGATGATTTTTATGTTTTTATGCATAGCACTTTGGTTCAGCATGCAAAACAATTAGTAAACATTTGATATACGGTATCCAAATTTTTTTGCCTTTCAATACATTGTTAAGTACTCACATTTTAAAGTTTGCACATGCAAATCCATTCTGGCATGCCAAATAATTCTGTGCACATAATGAGGGAAACTTGAAGTGGCCACTTTGTTTGACAGAACCAACATAGAGGACACTAGACATACCTTAAACAGGAAATACAAGAGCCTGAGAAAGAGAAGGAGAGTCTAGAGAAAGAGCTCATGGTCCCCAACAAATCGGCAAATGAAGCATGTTCAAAGATGGATGCAGCCCAATCAGAACTTGTATCTATCTCAGTCGACACAACACTGCAGTGTCTCAGCTAAGCAAGTCAAAGGAAGCTCTAACTACATCTTCTGATATTCCCAAAGAAAGGAAGGCTGCAACTGGAGATATAAACACAAAACTCCCTCAAGCTCAGCAAGAGTTAAAGGAGGAAAAAAACGAACTTCAAAAATTGACACAAGAAGAAATAAACCTCAAAAGTTTGGTTCATGATCATTTCCAAAATGTTGAAGAAGCAAAGAGTTCCTTAGCAATGAATTGAAGTAGGAAAAAGTAGTTGATGCAATAATTCAGGAAAAAATCTGACAGGATCCCAGGAACATATGGAATATTGGGGGACTTGGGAGCTACTGATGAGAAGTATGATATTGCTATTTCATCCTGTTGTCATGCATCAGACCACGTTGTTGATCCTACTGATACAGCCCAAAAATGTGCAAACTTCCCCAAAAGATGCAGTGTTAGAGTTGCAAAATTTATAGGCCTAGATAAGATGGCAGTATGGACAAAAAGAAAAGAAAAAAAAAAAAAAAAAAAAAAAAAAAAAAAAACGACCAAAATCTAAACTCCTGAGACTACTCCCTGGTTATTCAATGGAGCCAAAGTGAACGATGAGGAAATCTGCCAAGCTCCTTATCCTGCTTTACAGGATAACCTAGTGGCTGACAACCTGGACCAAGCCAGAGAGCAGCCATCAGAAAGACAGAAGATGGAGGGCGTGACTCCATTAGCGGGAGATCTAGACCACAGGGTGTGAGGTACAATCAACTGGTGGTGATACTGAGCAAAGCTATGAGTTGGGCCAGAAGGGGCCTCAAGTCTCTGCAATCTCGCAAGAAGAGGCCCAAAAAGGTAGGGAAGGTGGCGCCTATCTCCATCATTCCACTTTGAAAATTCCCCGAAGATAGTATTAAGGAAGTACCCAAAAATAGAAAGAATACCCAGCTTGGGCAAGAAGACCGTTGACATCAGAATGACAAAGACCGTTCGCATATATCAAGGCTAAGACATACAGAAGAAAAAAGCACAAGTTATGAGAGGAGCGAAATTGTTAAGACATCGGATTATGAGGCACAATCATGGGGAGGAGATACACTAAAAGTTTACTGCCAAGCGGAAATCAGGGAAGCAACAAATGGAGAGGCCTTAAGAAGTGAGGTACAATAGAAGATATCTGGGAAGCGAATGTACTTGGATTCTAGCGTGCTTGACAAAAATAAAGAGTGCAGTGATTACCAGAACAAATGGTCAGTTTCTTCCAAGGATTAACATATGGTCAGACCCTTGCGGTCTTTTGATCAGTGTTGGCGAGAACAGACAGGTCAAGGAAACCTAGGGTGCTCAAAACCTCACACCATAACTACCATCTTGGGATATAGAATGTTCAAACGAGCAGACAACAACTCAACGGCTCCCGCTAAGACCAAACTTGACAGATTGAAACATCACTATAGCAGCCACATAATGTCCTCTGCTATCACGAAAGCCCAAGTAGCCATCAACAGCGTGCCATAGAAAGTTCTTTATAATATCAGGAACACTCTGTCTTTGCACCACAGAGAAAGAAACACACAAGCACACCCTCCTAAAAAACCCTAAACAATGAGGGCATTTAACAGTCAAACTANAGCAAGAAGAAGGAATTTTAAGTTTATTTTGTATATACAGGCAAAGAGGGCCACCATGCCTTGAATAGGTTATATTTTTGCTGTGGAGAGGAGAAATTTTTCCTATCCACTGCAATACATCTTGGTCTTGATACTCAGTGATCTGGGGTTTTCTTTAAGCAGGTTATTCTTCAATAGCTGATAATTTCCAATCGTCCCTGAATAGTCGCCCCCCCCCCCCCCCCCCTCACTACCCCCCCCCACCAGCGACTTTCATCCCAGACACTTGGAAGGGAAAAAAAGCAGGGGCTTCTATCTCTTGTAATTTGAGGCCAGCCTGGGCTCCACATATTTCCCAATTTATAGGCCAGCCAGAGCTACAGAGTCGAGACATCTCTCCAGCACATCATGTTCTAATTTCTTAAGAGCGATCTCTCAATTTAACCTTTTCTCTTTATGACAAGGTATGTATGTATATACCATACCGTTTCTAAGACTATAACCCAGTAATATACTTTGAAATCTGATGGTCTGGATATATTTTCTCCCACACATTGCTCTTTCTCTGCTTGGATTTCTTGGCTCTCAATGGTATTTTATGTTTCCACATGAATTTTGGAATAGATTTTTCTATTTTGGCAAAGAATGTCATGGGGATTTTTATTGAATTTGCATGGAATCTGAAAACTGTTTTTGTTAGGATGGTCAAATTCACTAATTAATTTTATCAATCATGGCATGGGATTCTTTTCTTTTGTCTTCCTTTTAATCTCTTTCTTCAAAATGTGAGGTTTTTACAGTGCTTTTAGTTGTATTGCCACCATCATACAGAAAACCATTTGCAGAAATGTGAAACCACAAAAGATTTTAGTTTGGACCACCATAACAAAATACTGTAGATTGTGCCTAAAAGAAAAGGAAATTTCTTTCTCTCAGTTCTAAAAAGCTAGTACTCTGAGATTACATTTTCTATCGCTATTGGTCTTACATATGGCCTTTTAAAAATATATAAATCAGAATCTTTATATATATATTCAGTTTGTCTTTGTGTGTTTACATGTGTACATGTGCATGTGTGATCAGTTGTGAATTGGAAGTACAGGTGCCACAGTGCTAGTGGGAAAGTCTGAGGACAATGTCAGGAGTTTGTTAGTACTTGCTTGCAGGGATTCTTGTTCACCACTGAAAATAGAAGGCTAGCTGGCCCATGACATTCTGTGGATTTGGTATCTATAGCTGCCATATTGTTGTAAGAGTGCTAAACTGCAGACATGTAAGACTACATCTGTTGTTGTAAAGGTGCTCGTAATAAACTCAGGTCCTTATGACTGCACAAAATGACTTTATACTTTATCCTATCCCTCCCAGCCACTTCCCACTGGCAGCAGATCAAGTGATGGTAACCTGCCTATCAGTAGATCCTTCCACTAGATTCGCAGTTTTGATCTGCGCCCCAGACATCTGACAGATCTCATTGATTTGGGACCTTTCACACCTGATTATGCAGCCAATCAAATTGTTTGGAATTTTCAGATCATGAAAAGTAGTCTCAGAAGATGCAGCCAAACCTGCCCAATAGCCTTTCACCTCTGAAGAGCTGGATTCAATGCCAGTGAATCCAGTGTTGCCATGTGTCATGGGAAAATGAGACTGTTGCTTTGCCAACTGGTGCAGCTTGGTCAAATCTGGCTGTGGAATGGCATACTATCCTTTTTTTTTTTTTTATTTCTTTTTTTTTTATTCCGTAGTGTCTGAATGTATTGTGTGCCTGCAAGTCTGTGCACCCATGACGTTGCAATGCCGCGGAGGTCAGAAGAGGGCGTCGGACTCCCCTGGGAACTGGCGTTCTCCTGGAATTGGAGTTTCAGACGGCTCCTGGCGCCATGGGTGCTGGGGATCGAACCCGGGTCCTCTGCAAGAGCGGTGGCGCTCTTAACCGCCAGGCATCGCTCCAGCTCCTTGAAAGGTATAGGCCTCTAGAGGTGGTCGCTCCAGGTCAGGGTAAAGGCACATGGATGGGGTGGTGTGGGGAAAGTTCACACTGTTGTTACCTGTGAAGTACCTGTCCTGGTGACCACCTGCAAAAATGACTGGACATCTCAAGGGCTTGGGCCATTAAGGGATGGTCACATCTTTCAAGGGGGACTCCAACATGACCACACATATCTGTTTGACACCCTCGATGATCAATTGTGGAATGCCAGCAATAGTGATAGCCCGCTCAGTTGAGTTGGGGAGCATATCCCCTGCCACTTGGACCAGAGTCCCTAAACTTTCTCTTATCTCCTTGATCTTGCAACTACCTTGTCTGATGACAGATTCACACTGACTAGTAGGAACCACGAGTTGTAAGGTAACCAGAAGTCTGCTGGTGGTTGTGCTATTGGCTAGAACTACTTATATCCTCTTCTTCCAGTGTGTCAATGATCTTTGAATTTGGCATTAGTAGGTCCAGCAGAGTGAAAGTTCTCTCAGTACAATTCCCTTCTGAGATGTTGATAGGTGCACGTCTCTCCTCTCACATCTTCTTAACAGATTCTCCTTTCAGAGAGATGATACTACTAACTTCCTTTCCATGTATAAGTAGCCCAATGGTGAGAGTGACATCTAATCCACATTCAGTCACACTGGTGTCCATGCCTAGCAGTTACAGGGAGATGGACTTTGAGTGGTCTAGACGTTGGTCACTGGAGAGTGAAGCAACTATGGGGAAAACGGAAGTAGCCTGGATGGTGAAGGGCAGGAGGCCAAGGGCAGAAAAATAGGGGCAGGCAAGAAGGTGAGGTGAGGGCAGGAGCTGACAGGTGGAGGGAGGGGGGGTGGGGAGGCGGCAGGAAAGAGAGCCCCGAGCGGTGGGGGAGGGAGGTGGAGCGCGTGTGGGCAGAAGGTATATATATATATATATATATAATATATATATTATATTTATAATATAATATATATATTATATCTATATATATATATATATATATTATTCACAAGCTGTCGTTCCTTAAATCACTAAAATGTTCTGGTATTGATGTAATTCACTCCACTCAGTACTGGTCCATGATGTGTCCTACTATGGACTAGTTTTGCTTTGAAAAATAGTAATCATCACCGACACTCTTACCCTTCCTCTATGCATCCTCTAACATACTACTTTTTCGATCACATTTTTTTACTCATGATACTTTCCTAATTGTAGACAATAATATATGAACACAATTAACATGTTCTTTATCAAGCAAGAATAACCACTTCAAAACTGAGTAGGTCATCTCCCCTTCATATAGTAGACCTACTGCTTACCACCTGATACACTTACATACCACAAGCAAGATTTTTACCTTTAATTAGCTCTCCAGCCATTATACACACAAAGCCTATGGGTATTTGGCTCCCTCTGTGAAAATAGTCTGGTTTCAGTTTTCCAAAACTCCTGTGCTCCTTCTCTTTAAGCTTCTGTATGTGCATTTCCCTGCTCCCACTTACTCCCTTAGGGAAGTCTTCCTTGATCTTCATGAATCAAGCAATCCCTCTTATTATACATTCTTACAGCTTCTTTTAGGACTTATCACAGTTGCAATTTTAATTTATTTATGAGATTATTTGATTATTGTCTGCCTTTCCCTCTAGACTTTAGCCCCTTCAAAGTATTGCTGAGAGGACTGAATAAGATAATGAATGTAAAATACTTTATCCAAAGCACGGCCCTTCATAACTGCCTAAATGATTTTTTTAACTTTTATTCTTTACTATTAAGTGGAAGGAATTCTCAGTTCATTATATACATTCAGTTGTTTAAGTTTAGCTTCAATTATAAATTTATCGCTTCCTAAATATCTTTTTTGAGAATGTTTCCCTACACTGCCCTGCTCTCTTTCACCATCACTTCTATGCTAGAACACTTGTGATTCCCCAGATCTGGGAGAATTCCTAAGACATTTTGTGGCAAGTTCTTTTTCACCTGCTGGTAGACTTCAGGAACTTTCCTTGACCTAGTCTCCTGTGTTTCCTTTCCAGTAATTCCCTGGGCTCTGCTATTTCAGCTCTGCCAGTATGCTTGAGTATTCCTAAGTGTTTTTGCACAACTCCCTTTCCCAAAACTGCCTTCTCCACACCACTATCTCTTCTCTGCTATGACTCATGTGAACAACCTGGTCTTGGAGATTTCTGAGACCTGCCATCACAAGTTTCCTTTGCCACATCCCCCTATGCTCCCCTATCATCACCTCAGCTTCGGCCAGATCATTGCTCACCTCTGGGAGCTTCCTCTGATATCCCTTGCTATCAGACCTGCTCAAGTTACTGGGTTTCTTGTACCTCAAGACTTGTGCTCTCTCCAGTTCTGACCTACTGTCCAACCTATTCACCTAGCCACCATCCATCCCACCCTGCTGTACCAAAAGATTAAGAAGTCAACCCTGGAATGTCAATTCAAATTTGCACCTATGTGTAGTGTAACTGAGAACACTTCTTATACTGCATTTGCACATCAACACCAGGTGTCCCCAAAACATCTAGCATTTCTTCTCCATTGTGTCATAACCTGACGAGTTGGAGAAACAGTAAATATATGCAAATAACCATTCAATGAAGATGAGATCACATACTGATACCAAGAATTACCATCATTTATATAAATCCAGATGCTTAATTCACCATTTAAAAAAGCCCACCAAATAACATTGAATAAACCAAGATTTGCTACTACAGACATCTAACATTTCCATCTAATGCTTCACGGGAATTGCAACCTAGGCAAATGCAAAAGAACCCAAATTTCAAAAATCGTCGATTATAACTATGTTCAAAGAACTCAAAGAGGACATGCATAAAAGACCTTGAATAAAGACCATGAAAACATAGTTGAATGAAATAACTGAAACAAATGGAACATGAAATTAAAATTCAAACATCAGTTATAAATTTGTTCAAGGAACTCAAAGAATAAATGAGTAAAAGAATTAACACTGTGAAAATGAACTAAAAGAATTTAAAACAGGATCATTTTGAGTTTTCTAAGGGTTCTCCACACTTGTTTCCATAGCGGACTGCACAAGTTTACATTCCCACCAGCAATGGATGCGTGTCCCCTTTTCCCCACACCCTCTCCGCACTTGGCATCATTTGTTTTCTTGATCCTGCCAGTCTTACTGGAGTAAAGTAAGATTGTATCTTAAGGTGGTTTTAATTTGCATTTCCTTAATTATTTAGCGAGGTTGAACACTTCTTAAGGGTTTCTCAGCCATCTCTAATTCCTCTCTGTGAAGTCTCTGTTCAGAATCTTTGCTCCATCTTCCTCTGAATGGATTCATTTGTTTTCTTTCTTTTTGTTTTTTGAGTAGCTTGTATACTCTGGACATTTTACTGCTTTGTCAGATGGATCTGCTGTGAAGGTTTCCTCCCATTCTGTGGGTTTTCTCTTCACTTCCTTATTGTTTCCTTTTGATGTACAGGAAGCTTTTGAGTTTAATGAGGTCCCATTTGTTCAATTGACGATCTTATTTCTTGGCAGCTGCTGTCTGATTTAGAAGTCTTTTCCTACACCTAGGTCTTTGTCTAGTCTGCTGCCAAAGTTTCCTTCTATCATTTTCAGAGTTTTAGGTTTTACACGTGAGGTCTTTGATCCATTTGATTGACTTTTGTACAGGGTGAAGAGTAGGGGTTATTTTATTTTCTACAATGGTGTGATCAGTTTTCCACATCTTTTGAAGGCTTCTTTTCTCCATGAGTCTGTCTTGGCCCTTTGTCACATACAAGGTGGCTGAAATTGTATTGCTCAAGGTTTTGGATTTTTCAATTTGTTCCATTGTCTAGATGCTGTTTCTGTGCCACTACCACCGTGTTTTTATGACTATAGCCCTGTAATCAGTTTGAGTCTGGATAGTCGCATCCTCCCCTGTATTTTTTTGCCAGCTGTACTTTCGCTACTGCGGTCTTTTGTTTGCCAAATGAATTATTTAGGATTATTTTTTCAAACTGTGAAGAAAGCTCATGGGGATTTTTTGGATTGAGGCTTGCATTAAATCTGAACAAAAATCTTTATGTGCTGTGCTTGATTGTACAGATCTTTATTTCCCAGTCTTCAGGGGAGAAGACATTTAGGTGGATCTCTGAGAAATTGAGGCCTCTAGGATTCTATATAATTGAGTTCCAGGCCAGCTAGGGCCACAAGGATTCCTTGTCTCAAAATATGTTCTCAAGGGGCTGGAGAGATGGCTGAGCTTGTTATGAGCACTGACTTCTCTTCAGGGCACATGTGTTATGGGTTTCAATTCCCAGCCTCCACATCACCACTAAAAACATGGGGTTAATATTGAATGGGTGTGTTTTTGTGTCTTTGTATCTTCCTTTTTCTTTATTTTGTCAACTTCCTAGGTTATGGGCAAGCTGAATGGTGCTTGATTTTTTCAGTCTTTGGGCCATTTTATGTTGATGTGTGAATGGATGTAAGGTGTGGTTTCTCTTTGGTTTGGAACAGGCGATATTTTTACTCCGAGGTTCTGGGACTATTAACTTAAGGTCCTGGAAACCGGGGTGGGGGTAGCTGACAGATTACACTGGTGAAACTCACGGATCTGGAGTGTGCACATATCTGAGTGACTTGATCAGACCTGAGGCTGAGAGGACCTTGATAGGGAGGTCTATGGATAAGAGAAGACTGTTGGAGCCCAAGTGTCTGGAACATGTGAATATTTGACTGATCTGAGCAGGCCTGAGCACTGAGATGGACAGAGGGGTGAGCTATGGTGAGTGCTTGATAACTTTGCCACTCTTGTTGTTATGTAACTTCAGATTCTCTTGCAGATGTTTTCAATCTTGTGACAATGTAGTACATATTGTTACCTATAGATGACTTGGACACATTCATAGCTAACTTGGAATGCATGCAGAATATAGGTCATAGGTTGGATGTGCTCATTGGTCTTGTCATTGTCACTGACGATTTAGTTATGTCAGGCAATTTGATGACCTCCCCTCATAAAGAGGCTAATGTCAAACATCCATTATCAGATTTGGCCAAATATAATTATTTGGATATAGTTAAGGGCTGGGTAAATACTTTGTCCCTTCAGTAAGGCACTATGCAGAATTATACGATGGCCTTTCTTATAGATCTAGAAAGCAAAAGGCATCCTGGGAAGGGTACTTTTCCTAAAATCATGTCTTTTCTTCACTGTGAGAGTGGAGATTTCAGGTTTACTTTGGGAGTCTGAACAATTTTACCTCCTCAATTGTCTAATAAACAAACTTGTCCTTCAGTGATGTCACCATAGGGAGTGACAATATGAAAGGCTTTTTTCCTAATGGCAATATTCTAACCTAAATATATGCACCTCCATTTCCAGCTTGCCTTTGTCTTTTCTGGTTGACAGATGTAGTTTCTATAAGACAAGAACACATGAAACATCCAACTTTCAAAAACATCAATTTGGAAGTGATTATTCTCATTAATCAATTCTATCTTGACAAAAATGATAAAACCAGGGAACTACTTTAAAGAGTGGTCTCTCCCAGTGGTTTGAATGTCCATTTATACATCATTGACTAAAAGAAACGATGTTGTGCAGAGGAAAGCCAACTGAAAAGTAAGAGCAAACCACAGAAGTGGCAGCTTTGGAAACTAAGTCCTTTCAACAATAAGCAACTTTGAGATGATGAGGCTGGGGTGAGGAATGGGAAACAATTTGTAAACCAATTCATTTGTGCAGACTGCTGCAGTTTGCTTTGTCTTAAAGGAGAATTTAGGAATGTGTATAATATGGTATGGGTCTGACTAATGACTTTTACTTTACCTGGCACCAAAACGCTACAGTTTATGATTCAAACAAGCTCACTAAGCTATGTGTTATTGTGACATGGGTATGGGATCTTGATACTTCTGGACCCTACTTTGTCTTCCACCTAAGACAATGAATGAATTTGTGTAGTGCTGCCTTTGAATTAGCATGTATAACCAACGTGCTAAGTCGTGTATTCATATTCTCCTGAGAACACGGAGAACTGAAAAATATTATGGACATTGTGTATGTGAGATATTTTAGGCCCTACACATCAAAATACAGATTCTTGGAAAACAGGGTGGATGTAAGCTGTAAGCTTGTGACTTCCCCAACTCATTCTGGAGAGGATGTTTAATAAAATTTACCCAGTCTTTGCTCAGGAGCACAGTTACACTGAAACATCAGAAGGACATGTGATTCTCAGAGTTTGGATGCACTCTTAAAACTAACTTTACAAATCAGGCTGATTCTTACTTGCCTGGAAGCTATAACTGTACATGTGGCTGAGAAACACTGCAGAGAACATTGATCTAAAATATTTAGATTATAGAGACCTGCTAAAATCAATGAGTGCTGACGTTGAGAGGAACTACTGCACACCAAATACAACTCACTACAGTGGAACTGGAAATTCAACTGAACTTTGCTTTTATCTGAGAACATGACTGTCACACAGTAAGGGCTAAAATAAGAATGCATGCAGATCTGAATGAAGGGGAAATGAAGATATTGTGGAGTCTGTCATCACAGAATTGCTCACCTGTTCTTTGATTCTTTTTGTTATCATGCAACAACTGATATTGTGGAGTAGTTAACAATAGAAATTTTTACAACTGAATCCTCATTCTGTGACACTTTGTTTATAAGTTCTATGAACTGGGAAAACTACATTTGTTGGTTTCAATTTCCTATACAGGTAAATGAAATATGTATCATGTAGAAGATCGCAAAAATTAAATCCTCATTTACTAGTCACCAACTAGTAGACACTGTAACCAACTATTTATTAGTATTAAAAATATATATGAGCATTAATATTAAATACTTCCTTCCCAAGTGTGACCTTAAAGAGTCCATATTAAATGTGATATGGCTACATAAATTATTTTCAGTGTCAACAATAAGTAATAGAAAAGGAACTACTTGGGACAAAAATGTATTTTCTTACCTAGAAAAGATTCATTTCCAAAAGCAAGGCAAGAAGCGATTCATAACTAAAGCATACGTTGTTTTCAGATCATGAGGAAATATAACATTAATGTTGTTGCTCCCAGTTTGCTTCAACTAGTGATTTGTTGCTGCATCCACAGTGAGGGATTACATTCAGTCTTTTGTTTTTCTGGGCCGGTGGTATTCACTTAACATAATATCTTTAGTTCCATCCACTTACCTTCAATTACATGATATCATCTTTCTTTTTTTTCCACATATGTCAATGCTTTATTACATTTACACTGCCAAGGCCAGCACACCAGGATATGTACCAACTAAACTGTGCTTAATAACTATGAACGATACCCTCATAGAGAACTTCCAAAAGCCTACCAACACTGGAATATTTTACTCTCCAGTGAAAATTCGAGGAGGAAGAACTGATCCCTTGAAGAGAAGATTGTTTTATGAGGGCAGCTTTTAAATTATTAGTCCAATTTTTCTTCCGTGTTTCACTAAGATATTGCTGGTCCAATCACACTCAGCAGCTACCAATCACATTCACCTCCAAGTCTGATGCCGAACGAGTTGTAAAGTTTTTAATGATTGTTTTATAAGTTCTTGATGAAAAGCTTGACTATGAATGATAGATGCCTAGGGAGACTGTGAGTTGTCTATAAGAGAGTTTACAAAGAGGACTCGATCAGGAGGCTCTGAACTAATCAATACTTTAACATATTGATGGATTAGCAATGAGTAGATTCTTAGGAGATGGTGGAACTGTGGAAAGAAGGTTGAGTGGGAGGAAATTGGTCACTGGAGGCATGAACTTGAAGACTGTCTCTTGGTGCTGGACCCTTCCTTTTCTTTGTCTTTGTTCCCAAATGGCATGAAGTAAACAGCTTTTCTGCATCATTCTGTTTTGTCCTGACAGAATATAAACCTTGCCATGGACCTAAGAATGATGGTTCCAGTGATCATAGATTCAAACCTCCAAAGAGGTTTGAATCAAAAATAAGTCCTTGCTACTTTAAATGTTTCTCTAGTTATTTGTCACAGTGACAAAATGTCTGATGGGCACAGCTCCCCCTAACAAAAATGAGAATGTGGTGTTGTCTTGGCCTTTCACAGTAGATAGGCACTGCAGTCTTTATTCTCTTAAAACTAAAAGTGGAGGTCTGTTGAGCTTCATCCACTTCCAGAAAGTGAGGGAAAAAAGTTAAAGACTCACACACAAAGAAAGGAGCCATGCCTGTCAATCCCAACTAGCTCACCCCATATTGTTCCATAAAAGTGAGAAAGGGTTTGTATCTTTTAATATAAAAATAAATATGTTTTCTGATTATCCTTTATTCCACCTTTGGCATTAATATAATCGGCATTTTTCCATTTCCAAAACAAAGTACATGGTCACCATATTCCAAATCAATGCCTCATGGTACCTCTTTACCATGGTATCTTCTTTCTTTACCACTGCACCTAGAACTCCAGTGCGTAGATGTACCAATTTTTCTTATCCACTCATTGGTTGAGGGGCCAATGGGTTTGTTCCAGCTCATTCTCTATTGTGAGAAGAGATGCAATACAACTTGGCTATGCATGTATCTTTTGTGGTAGTGATGAGTCTTGTGGAGGCATGTACCCAGGAGTGCTATGGACTGAGTCAGTGTGTAGGCTCATTTTGAGTTCTTTTTAAGATTTTCGTCCCACACTACTTTCCATAATGGTTGCATGGGTTTGCATTCCCACCAGCAGTGAATTAGTGTTCCCCTTTCCCACAACACTTTCCAGCATTTGTATCATTTGTTTACTTATATCTTAGCCAGAGCCTTATCTGAGTGAGATGATATCTTAAAGCTGCTTGGACCTCCCCAGTGTGGAGCATGGCACGCAGGATTATGGTTGTTTGGGATTAGCACGGACTTGGGAAATACTTCAAGCACTTCCTTGGGGAAAAACAGACATGCTTTTACAAAAAAAAAAAAAAAAAATAGAATAAGCTCCTTCACCAACTCCAGGTGATATGTATGTTTGTATGTATATATATATCTATAAATATATTATATATATATATAAAAAAATAATAATCAAAAAATAAAACACTAAAAATTTGAAAGCATAAAAGGAGAAAAGAACAAAAAAAAGAATTTCCATGTTAAAAGTATCATCTGTATTTTGATGCTTTTTTGGTAACATTCAGGTTTTCACTTATGTTATTTTGATGCTCTGTGTGTTATAAAGTTGAACTTTAAAATAAAATAAGAAAGGCAGAGTGTGTTGTACCTCCATAAGGCTGTATATAAAAGTAAAGTGATGTCATCTTTCTTTTGAACTTTGACAGGTAATAATGGGTCAACTAAGAAAGACATAGTTATGAAAATAAGAGTCCCAGAAAACAAATGGACAAATTTTATTCCCTCATCTGGAATCTGCCACCAAATACCTAGTAGAGAAGGCAAACTTGAGGCAAATTATATATATATAGATATATATATATTTTTTTTTATTTTTTCTTCCTTTTTTACCTGAAAGCACTGTGCCATTATAATGTGATTACCCTTAATTGGGTCTAGAATTAACCTACCACCTTATTCTTCCAGACATCATGGTTATGGAGGAAGGTTAGTACGCAATTTTTAGCAGTAATATAAAAATAAATGGAAAATATGTGATATTCCAAAAATGGTTGCACCTCATTTTTGGATGCTAACACCAAACCCCTCTGATAAGGCAAGCTGGAACAACATTATTGTTCAATTATTTTTATCTGAATAAACTGTGCTTGTTATAAAATGTACATCTCTTAAAGGCTCTAGAATTGAGCCCCGACCTAATTTTCAGACTCTGTCAATTACTGTATATGGGTGGAAGGTCATTCATATCTTAGAGTATATAAAATTTAAAGGGAAAATGTGAATGCTTAAACATTTTTGGAATTAACATACATTTTATTCTTGGAGGTTATAATTTGTGTACATATGTGATGGTTATATAAGCATATATTGGAGCACATACAAAGGGAAGAAAAAAACAACAAAACAAGACTGGGTCAAAGAAATGACTGATAGAGTTAAATTCTGCCCCAAACAAACAAGCCTCTAGAGTGAGAAACTTTGAAAAGACTGAGAGAAAGATGCAAAAACTGTATGGGCAGAAGCATGAACTAGGGTGGGGTGGGGGCAGGGAAGAGAGGGGACATGTGTTTTAAATTGGACTGAAAATAATGTATGAAATACATAAATCATCAATAAAAATATTTTAAAAAAACAAAGAACTGAATCGATGACATACATAACATGTGACATTAGTGTAGTAGTGACACTTTTTTCTTGGGAAAATCAGTGGTTACTTAATTAGGTGTAAATTCCATTCAATGGGAGGAAACATGTTTGTACTGAATACATACCAATACACATGGATGGACTAGGTCATAAAATTTTCCAAGGCTGTCAGATCCCTAGAAGAATAATATAATTCATATCTATTATAAAATATATATATATATAATATATATATCCTTATATTTACTTCAAATATCTATACAGAATCTTCCATAACTGGTCACATCAGAATTGTCTATGAATTGTCCAAGCCTAAGTTATACATCTACAATGCTGCCATTTCTACAATTCAGGCTCAGAGATAATAGAAAAAGGGGTAAAGAAGACACTAATGATTATCAATTCTCAGCAATAAAGCTCAATCCTACAACAGAAAGGTCAGGAAACACAGGTCACAATGGCCAAAGCCATAGTGATATAGAGTCTGCAGAATGCTGAGTCCTTTTGCTGGTCCGTTAGAATCCCTATTTTAAATTTCACCCACCCAGGACTCAGAGATCTGTAGGAACTCCTCCAGGCCAGCTGAGTGGGTTCCAAAAGTCCCTGACCAGAGAAAGTGAGTATAGTAGGTGTGGAGTCAAACACCATAGACCACAGGAGTTGGAGGAAAAAATTCGAGCACCTGCCAACTCGTTTACATATAGGACAAAAAGATGATTTATAAGATCATCCTCTGCTTCTTCTGGAAACACCTCAGGTGCTGATCAAATCACCGACTCAGCTGTTACTTCCAAGCACAGGTTAATCAGTTCAAGTAGAAGGAGCAAGCATGCTCAGGTGTGTAACACTCTACATATCCACCCCTTTGCTTTTAAACAAAATAAAACAAAACAACCCCAAAAAAGATGACAAACATAGTGGGAGCCTGAGTGCATAGCTCAGACCTGTTGACCCCACCTCTAGCATTCCATCATCATGACTATGCCTGTCTTAGGTTGTCCTGATTTACAGGATCTTACCGGTCATTGACTAAACCAGCCACTGAAGGAAAATGCTAGGATCAGGAAAGGTTTGTCTGGGTGGGAGTAGAGGCATTGAGATTGGCCCAAACTCAAAGAAGAAGATGATATTTTTAGGAATGCTCAAGTACAGTATGGTGTTCTCATCAGGCATCAATAGTCATTCAGTCTTCTTTAGGAAAATCAATAACTAGAATATTTGATTGGATTTGGCCAAATGCTTGAAATTACAAAATCATGCAACTACAACACCCAAGGACAACTAGACTTCAACAACTGATCTGGAGGCCTATTTCCAGCATCTGATGTCAATATAGCAATGAAAGGTAACAAAACAATGAACACTTTGCAGCACAACTGAAATCCCTTTCCCCCAAAGAAAATCTGCCATTCTTAACAAGGATTTAGAGGCTCCTTTTTGGCATCTGGTGTCAATGTAGTAATGAAAAATTACAACTGTTGAACAATAAAAAGTAATTCAAGTGTAACATGAAGTAACAACAATGAATAATCATCTTTGCAACACAACTGAATCCTTTCCCCAAAGAGAATCCTTTTCCTGCCATTCCAACCTTTTTTTTTTTTTTAATCATATTTATAACAAAAAATAATAATAATTTTTAACATAAGGTCTGTGACACCTATAAACCTCAAGATACAAAAAAAAATGACAATACATAACTCTAGGATCTAGAAGCCTGTGGTGTTCCAGCTATTACTGTGTAAGACTTTTAAAGGGAACAGAAGTGAAAAAAAAAGCTGTAATTTTGCAGTTACCAACTTTCTGAAAAGCCAGTGTCTCCTACATATTAGAATGAAGCAGTGTTGAACTTGCTAAACTGACCATGTTATGATGATTTTTATGTTTTTATGCATAGCACTTTGGTTCCTTCAGCATGCAAAACAAATTAGTAAACATTTGATATACGGTATCCAATTTTTTTGCCTTCCAATATTCATTGTTAAGTACTCACATTTTAAAGTTTGCACTGTTTATCTAGTTTGGCATGCCAAAATAGGATTCTGTGCACATAAATTGATGGAAACTTGAAGTGGCCACTTTGTTTGCACAGAACCAAACATAGAGTGACACTAGACATTACCTTAAACAGGAAATACAAGAGCCTGAGAAAGAGTATGAGAGTCTAGAGAAAGAGCTCATGGTCCCCAACAAATCGGCAAATGAAGCATGTTCAAAGATGGATGTCAGCCCAATCAGAACTTGTATCTATCTCAGTCGACACAACAGTGCAGTGTCTCAGCTAAGCAAGTCAAAGGAAGCTCTAACTACATCTTCTGATATCCCAAAGAAAGGAAGGCTGCAATGCGAGATATAAACACAAAACTCCCTCAAGCTCAGCAAGAGTTAAAGGAGGAAAAAAACGAACTTCAAAAATTGACACAAGAAGAAAAAACCTCCAAAGTTTGGCATGATCCCCTCCAAAAATGTTGAAGAAGCAAAGAGTTCCTTAGCAATGAATTGAAGTAGGAAAAAGTAGTTGATGCAATAATTCAGGAAAAAATCTGACAGGATCCCAGGAACATATGGAATATTGGGGGACTTGGGAGCTACTGATGAGAAAGTATGATATTGCTATTTCATCCTGTTGTCATGCATCAGACCACACTGTTGTTGATGCTATTGATACAGCCCAAAAATGTGCAAACTTCCCCAAAAGATGCAGTGTTAGAGTTGCAAAATTTATAGGGCCTAGTAAGATGGCAGTATGGACAAAAAAAAAGAAAAAAAAATAAAAAAAAAAAAAAAAAAAAAAAAAAAAAAACGACCAAAATCTAAACTCCTGAGACTACTCCCTGGTTATTCAATGGAGCCAAAGTGAACGATGAGGAAATCTGCCAAGCTCCTTATCCTGCTTTACAGGATAACCTAGTGGCTGACAACCTGGGCCAAGCCATGAGAGCAGCCCATCAGAAAGACAGAAGATGGAGAGCGGTGACTCCATAGGGGCAGATCATAGAACAGTCAGGTACAATAACTGGTGGTGTAAGCAAAGCAATGAGAGGAAGAATGGGCCCATCAGTCATCATTGAAATCTCAGAAGAAGAGGTACACAAAATGGAATCCCAGTTGGAAAAGCACTCCAAACAAGCAGTCCAAGTCCAAGAACAGAAAGCACAAGTTGATGAAGCAGTAGTTAAGACATAGTGAATGAGGAATGAGGAATACACTAGAAAAGTTTGCTGCAAGCATCAGAGCAACAAGAGCATTTGAGTGTACAAATTAAAGAACCTGAAGCGAATGTACTTTTTGCTCTTGACAAAAAAAAGCAAAGATTACCAGAACAAATGTCAGTTCTTCCAAAATAGAACATGATGTCATGGCTGAGAAAGTTGGCAAAGCAGAAACCTAGGTCAAAAGGTCACATAACTATCATTATAGAAATCAACAGCAACAAACTCAAGGCCCAACAAGACAAACCTGACAAAACAACTAAGCAGCCACATAAATGTGCCTCTGCTATCACCAAAGCCCAAGTAGCCATCAAGACTGCCAACAGAAATCTTTAAAAGTCACAAGACTCTGTCTTGCACACAGAGAAAGAAACAAAAGACACCAAAAAATAAACATAGGATTTAACAGCAGAGCTAAAAAGCATTGAGGACAAAGCAGCAGAGGTCACAAAAAATACAAACACTAGAGAGGAGTCCCCTCCAGAGATCCAGAAATGCCTGCTTCAAGAGCCAAAAGTTATTCAAGAAAATGAATATTCTCTTCAAAAAGATGCACTTAGTATTAAGTTGAATTTTGAGCAAATAGATGGTCACATAGCTGAACATAATTCCAAAATAAAATACTGGCAAAAATGGAGAAGGTTTCAGTTCCAAGCACAGAGGACCCTGAAGCAACCAAGAATCCAGACTCCACAGCAAATCAAACTGCGCTTTTCGTAGCCCAGTGTCATGAAATGAAACCAAACCCCAGCAGCATTGCAGAGAAAAAAATAAAAAGAAAAATCACACCCTGAAACCAGTAGCAGAATCGGACAAAATCACCTCTGAAAGAGACAGTTTTAGACAGATGCATGAAGATCTTTGAAAATAAAGGCTGAACAAATTCATAGCAAGTTTTTTTTTGTTTTGTTTTTATGCCTTTTATGTTTTTATGTTTTTGATTTTATCTATGATATCCAAATTTTTGGTCTTTCAATGCATTTTTAACTATTAACATTTTAAAGTTTGCATGTACATATCTAGTCTGGCATGCCAAATAATTCTGTGCACATAAAGATGAAACTTGAAGTGGCCACTTTTGTCTGAGAGAACATTTACAAGGACTGACAAACACATACAAAAAGTTAGACTGAGAGGACACTAGACACATCTTAAATGCAAAACCTTGGCAGCATGAAGAACACGACTACATGAATCTCAGACACGGGGAAGAACAGTCACCATAACCAGAAAACATAGTTATTGCCTTCAACTCTGGAAAATTCTTCGTCTTTAAACTTTTTGAAGGGCATCCACAGTGGCCTCTCAGAGAACTCTGGAAAGACATAAGCAAAGTCTAGGTCCTGCATTTAACAGGGAGTCAGCTGTGCAAGTAGGCTCTGGCTGTGCTCCCACAGGCCCCAGGAGCTCCTGAAGTTTTCTCAACTCTCCCAGGAACCCGATGTTTAACGGGGTTGCAGTGCCCAGAGAGCAGAGGTGATATGGCCACACAGGCTTCTGTTTTCCACAACCAGAAAGAAGGAAGCCACGGCCCCCAGGAGCATAGACACCCAAGCCCGGCCACGGTCCTCAGGCCATGGCTCCCTATCACTCCCTTTCCAGTTCCCGGCCTGCCCTCTCCCCCAGCAGCACTGTGCTCTATGAGTGCCCGCCCTGGGAGTGGAGCCACAGGGACCAGAGGTGGTCCAGGCAGAATGAGCAGGCACAGGGGAGAATTCTGTGTTTCTACCACAGGCGGAGCCACGTCTGTGCAGAAAGTCCATGCCAAGGAGCTCGCAAGGCTTGCAACCCTGGCAAAGAGGATCAGAGGGCAGCCATCTGAGGGTGGAGGTTATCCATGAAGGCAGAAAAGGAAATTAGGACAAAAACAGTGGGCCATTGTTCACCCTCGCATGGCTACAGACATACAAAAGAAAGGGGGCCTACTCACCAAATACCATATACCATACCATGTACCATTCACCATGTACAGCACCAAAAAAGGTGGTGCTTCTTAAACACTGAAGAGGATTTCTACACATGCCAGGGGCCATAAGCCAAAACCACAGAAGGGACACGTTTTTAAATTAAAATGCTGGGGGGGGGGGGTGTCACAGACCACGCTGGGTGCCAGACATAGGAACCTCCTCCAGACTAGCTGGCAGGGTTCCAAGGTCCTGACCAAGGACACCAAGGAAGAAGTAAGTGTGGAGTCAAACAGCACAGACCCCCGAGTTGGGTGAAAGGCAGGGAAAATGCGAGCACCTGCCAACTCATTTAATATGTGAAATATAAGGATTTATATATGATCATCCTCTGCTTCTTCTGGAAATGCCTCAGGTGCTGATCAAACCACGGACTCAGCTGTTACTTTGGAGCATAGGAGCACAGGTTAAGTCTGTTCAGTAGATGAGGAGGTTAAGCATGCTGCTGCAGGTGTGTAGCACTCTACAGAGATCATCATGGAAGAGGGGGCAAGAAAGAAAGATTGCAAGAGCCAGGGAGGTGTATGGCCATGTAGAAATAGACTCCTACAGTCTCCTGGGATCTTGCTCACATGAACCTACAGCAATGGTGTCAGCATACACAAGATCTATGCAAACTCGAACAGAGAACACCCAGCATAGAACTCTTGAAATGGGCATGAGGTCTCAGTCTTAGCTGAAGATGTATTGGTGGTTGAGGAAGAACCGATTTTTCTAAAGCAAAGAACTCTAGATAAGCTGACTAGACATCAGAAGATGAACTTGCATTGAGGAAGATCTGGGGACACTAACAACATAATAGGCCTTAACACAAATGACAAAATGTCTGAATTCCAGTTGGGGGTGCTGAGAATGTACCAGTGCTGAAGGGGATATAAAGAGGGTTAAGAGTGATTGAAATAGTCTATATGAATTAAACAAAAATTCAATAAAAATTTCACTCATTTTGTGTTAACAATGAATGGTAAATGAAAAATTTATAGCATATTGAAACTATTATAACAAAATGAAGATGAGAATAGCATGATATTTGCTATTGTTTTGCCTCAATCACCCAGAAATAAGATTCTACACCTTTCTAGTTATGAGTAAAATTAAACATTGTTTCTCAGTATTTACCTAGTGATTCTTTGACAGCTTGAATTTCTACTTCCAAGACAGAATACTGTAATCATCAATTTGGCTCAATCATTGGCCAAATATTACGTTAATACAGCAAATGATCTTTTTGATGTTTGTTCTAGTCACTTTCAATTGCTGTGACAAAACACTCTGACTGATTCCAACTTGGGGGAGGGAGAAATGGTTTATTTGGTTACATCTTCTGGGTCAAGAAAATATCCCATAGACATGGCCACAGGCCAGTCCAGTGGAGGTAATTCCCCAATTTCGGACCCCTCTAGCCAGGTGAATCAAGTTGACAATGAAGGCTATCAAGAAAAATTGGCCCTTTGTCAACATGACACACAAACACATCACTATTAAACCACACAATTTCCATTTATCTACAAAGTATGATATAAATATAGCAACATAAAAAGGTAGAACTTTAAGAGGGGTTTCTTTGGTTTACATCTCCTGGGTCACAGTTCATCACTGAGGAAACCCAGTATAGGAACTGGAGGCAGAACCCGGAGGCAGAAGCTGAAGCACAGGTCATGGAGGAACGCTGCTTACTGGCTGGGTCTTCCCACCTGTGCTGGACCTGGTTGTTTTTTAAGTTTTATTGAGTTTTTGTCCATTTCATACAAACTTTCCCAATCAAATTTGGACCCATTTCCACATCCAGACGCCCACACCAGAGCTCATGCATTCTGCCATATGTGTTAAGTTCTGTCTCGGATCTTTTCTTACTCTTTTTTAACTTTTTCGATGTAGAAGTTTACTGTTATGGTCAGATCTTTGAACAAGTCTTTTGTCTTTTTGTTCCCTTTCATTTTATATTACTCCAAAATATGAATATATACACTTCACACATACCAAAATGACAGAGTATATAAAGATTTAGTGCTAGGATCGAAAAAATGAGGGACATACGCCGTTTGTTCTTCTGTGACTGTGTTACTTCACTTAGCATAATGGCTTCTAGTTCATCCATTTACCTGCAAATTTCATGATGTCTTCTTTCTTTATTGCTGCGTAGAACTCCTTCATGTAGATGTACCACATTTGCATTATCCACTAATCAGTTGAGGGACACTTGGGTTGCTTCCAGCTCTTCACTATTGTGAAAAGAGATGCAATGAACATGGCCGTGCACATATGCAGTAAGATGAGTCTTTGGGGTATACACCCAGAAACGGTATGACTGTGTCAGGTGTTAGGCTCATTTTGAGATTTTTAAGAGTTCTCCACACTGCTTTCCATAGGGATTGTACAAGTTTGCATTCCCACTACCAGTTAGTGAGTGTTCTCCATTCCCCCAGAGCCTCTCTAACATTTGGTGTCATTTGTTTTCTTGATCATAGCTAGTCTTAGTGGGGTAAAAAGAAATCTTAATGTAGTTTTATTTTGCATGTCCTTAATCATTAGCTATGCTGAACAGTTTTCAAGATGTTTCTCAGCCATCTTTTCTTCTTCATTTGTGAAGTCTCTGTTCGGCTCTTTACTTTTGTTTGGGCCATTTGTTTTCTTGATCCTTTGTTTTTTTGTGTAATTTATATAATCTGTATGTTAAACCTCGGTCAGATGTGTCACTAGTGAAACTTTCCTCCCAGTCTGTGGGTTTTCTCTTCATTTCTTTGTTTCTTTCACTATACAGAAGCTTTTTAGTTTAATGAGGTCCCATTTGTCAATTGTTGATCTTATTTCTTGCACAACTTCTGTCTGAATTAGAAAGTCTTTTTCTACACCTAAATGTCATAAAGCACATAAAAGGAATGAAAGACAAAAACCACATGGTCATCTCAGTTGATGCAGAAAAGCCCTTTGATAAAATTCAACATTCTTTCATGTTTAAAGTCCTGGCAGGAATTTGACTGGAGAAAACATTCCTTAACATAATTAAACCCATATACAACAAACCCACAACCAACATCATTCTAAATGGAGAAAAATTAGAAGCATTCCCCTTAAAATCAGGAACCAGGCAAGGCTGTCCCCATCTCCACTCCTTTTCAATATACTGCTTGAAACTCTTGCTAGAGCAATAAGACAAGAGAAGAGAATTAAAGGAGGATGAATTGGAAAACAGGAGGTCAAAATATCCTTCTTTGCAGATAACATGGTAGTATACATAAGGGACATCAAAAATTCCACCAGAAAACTCCTAGAATTGATTAACAGTTTCAGTAAAGTGACAGGTTACAAAATTAATCTAGGAAAATCAGTATCATTTCTTTATGCCAACAACAAGCAATTGGAGAAGGGATACAGGGAGACCTTCTCATTCACAGTAGCTTCAAAAAAATATCTTGGAACAAACCTGACTAAAGACACTAAAGATCTGTACAGTGAAAATTTTAAATCCTTGAAGGAGATTGAAGAAGACACTAGAAGATGGAGGGACATCCCATGTTCATCGATTGGAAGAATTAATATAGTAAAAATGCCCATCCTATCCAAAAGTAATATATAAATTCAATACAATCCCAATTAAATCCCCATGGCTTTCTTCACAGATCTAGACAAAAAATCCTAAAATTCATTTGGCAAAACAAAATAATCCTGGTAGCCAAAGCAATGCTGAACAAAAAAGAGTAATGTAAAGGGATTACTATACCAGACTTCAAACGGTATTACAGGGCTATAGTCATAAAAGCAGGCTGGTAGTGGCACAGAAACAGATCAATGGAACAAAATTGAAAATCCAAACTTGAGCATATGCAATTTCAGCCACCTTGTATTTGACAAAGGGTTCAAGCAGACTCAATGGAGAAAAGAAGCCAAAAATCCTGGAAAAACTGGATCAACAGTTGTAGAAAAATAAAACTAAACCACTACCTTTCACCCTGTACAAAAATCCACTGCAAATGAATCAAAGACCTCAGTGTGAAACCTGAAACTGTGAAAATGATAGAAGAAAATGTCAACCTGCTTTCTTATACAATACAAGACCACCTAACTTCCCTGGGGGTGGCACTACCCACAGTGGGCTGGACCCTCCCATATCACTCAACAATCAAGAAAATGCCCCCACAGACTTGGCTACAGGTCAGTCCAATGGAAGCAATTCCTCAATTTCTGCCGCCCCCCACCCCGGCCCAGGTATGTCAAGTTGAAATTAAACTATCCAGCACAAGGTTGTAATATCATGAGACATCTTTTTAACTGAATTGGTCATAAGAAATTGAGCCAAGCAGGCATACATTCACCCTGACAGCTAGAGAATTTAAAAAAATCATATCTCTCACATAGCTTGCACTACACAGAACCAAGCTTACCACCTACAAAGTCTTACCTATGGAATAATATTTTGCCCAATTAAACTAGGAGTATCTCTCCATTCATAGGACAATATTAAGCAAATCACAATTTTCTTGCTTTCCCAGAGCAATCTTTTTTTAATGAGAATACAAGAACTTTATTACAAGTGCAATGAAACCTGTCAAAAGCTTAATAGAAAGGGGAAACTAAGCCACCACCACCCCTCAAGCCCAGGAGCAAGCACACAGAGGATTTTTCTGGATGTTGTATTGAGAAAGGTACGTCCATCTTCCTTCGGTTTAATAATCTCAGTGTTGGCACTGGGCTCGACCTCCACGGTGATTGTCTTGCCAGTCAGGGTCTTCACAAAGATCTGCATCCCACCTCTGAGCTGGAGCACCAGATACAGGGTGGACTCTTTCTGGATGTTGTAGTAGGACAGGGTGCAGCCATCTTCCAGCTGCTTGCCTGCAATGATCAGCCTCTGCTGGTCAGGAGGGATGCCTTCCTTGTCGTGGAACTTTGCCTTGACATTCTCCATCTTGTTAACAAGGTTTAGTTTTAAAATTTACTGTTACCTGTGAAAAGCAGGGGTTGCATTGTCTTTCTCTGTAGGTCAAACCTTCTAAGAACACTAAAGCATTTAGCTATGCCTTACTTTGTCCATGCATTTCACTCCCATCCTTCAAGCCTATGAGGCCCCATACCCCTACAGATAAAGCAACTTGCCCCTCAGCATGACCTAAAATGCCCTTTGTGATCTATTTACCTGTGACTTAATTCATATGTGATGTTCGCCAAAAATAAAGCTTCTCAAAATCTCCAATCATCCCTTTGAATATTTGTATGTCCTTCTTTTTGAGAACCAATATCTAGTTATGCTATAATTTCCTGACTCCTTCCATTTAAATTGTTAAAAAATAAAAATATATCAATAGAACAAAGGAACAAATGCATAAATACGAGGTTTATCATTTATCCAAATATTTATGCATATATCACACACAATTATGCCCAGAAAACTAGTTTTGGAATACTGTATGCATATAAATATATATATATATATATTATATTCATATATATATATATACATACATACACCATGCACACAGCATATATACCCCATTCACATAGAATACACACATATACAGACAGACGACAGATAGACAGAGACAGACAGAGAGTAAGATTCACTTATTTAACTTTGCAAGTAACTTTTTTCAGTCAATAAAGATATTTTTACTTCCATTCATGAGATAATTACACTTAATTCACAAATATTGTATGGTCTATCCAATTCTGCATCAACTGACATTTTAAACCACATCTGACTTCTCTCTGTGTTATGCTAAGCAATCTTGAACAATTCACATTATACACATACATAAAATATTTTCTAGCAATCTGAAAGTGTTTAGGCACATTTTCAAAGTTACTAAATTTTACTTTATCTCATTTTTTCTCAAACAACTGTAAAAGTATGTATTAGTCACTTTTCTGTTGCTGTGATAAACCACCATGATCAAGGGAACTTATAAAAGGAAGAGTTTATTTGAGCTTACAATTGACGGTTCCAGGGAATCACAGTCCATTGTGGCGGGAGGCATGGTGGCCAGGACTGGAGCAGCAAGACAAGGGGTTCATATCTCAGAATAAGCACCATCAAGAGAGAGAGAGAGAGAGAGAGAGAGAGAGAGAGAGAGAGAGAGAAAGAGACTGGAGACCACAAGGCTTGTTAAATGCACTAAGCCTGCCCCCAATGACATACTTCCTCCAACACAGCCACACCTTCTAAGACCTTCCAGAACAGTGCCACCAACTGGCAACAAAATATCTGAATACTTAAGCTTATGGGGGACATTTCATTCAAACCACCACAAATATATTCCTACTATTATGTCTAAATATTAATCTTTTACATAGCACTTTCTCCACATTTCATATTTCCAGATACGCCTTTTTATTTTAAATAAAGTTTAGCCAGCTGTTGTGATGCACATCTTAGGGCAAGAAATCAAGAAACAAAGACAACAGGCTCATAAAATAAAACCAGCTAAGACTCTATTTCATTTTTTTCAATATGTTTTATGGAACTTTTTTGCATTTCATGCATCTTAATCATATTTAGAAACCCTCCCCTATCTCCACCTCCCATAGGAGGTGTCCACCAGATTGCATGCATTCTGTCCTATATGTTAAATCCTATCCAGTCAAGTTTGTGTACCTAGAGGATCCTTGCTGTGAGTTCATTCACTGGAGCCTGTTTAGCCTATCTAGCATCACTCCCTTAAAGATGACCAACTCTCCCTCACCCAGCAGTGATCAGCTGCCAATAGATCTTCAACTAAGGTTGGGGTCTCCTGTCCATTTCCCCACTTAAATGTTGGGTTTTTGTTGATTGAGTTCGTATGGGCCTTGTGCATGCCATTGCCTTTGCTGTAAGTACATGTGAACAAGTTTCCCTACAGTCATGCACCAAACCTGGCCCTAACAGTCTTTCCAATCCCTCTTCTAAAATGGTCCCTGAGGTGTCAATGTGTAAAGTTAAATATAGGAGTCCTACCCAGGAACATATACTCTGCAGTCTCTTATTCTCTATACTTTAGCCACTAATGTCCTTCTGTGCTCATCACCCTTGGTTGCATGCTCAACCTTCCCTGGTGGGAGTTGAGAGATGCAGTAGTAGTCTATCTACACCCCCACCCCCCGCTATACTGTGTCACATGAGCCTTAGGTGTACAGGCTCCATTTTAGCTGCATCACAGGGCTAGGCATCTCACAGACACTTATTCTCTATTTGACCACTTGTGGAACACTCAAAAATTCTAATGAAGTGAATATATTACAATTTATTTATTACTTTACACATTGGTGAGCATTTGAGAGGCTTAATATTTTGCCTTTTATGGATAAAATTGTAAGAATGCACATTAAAGAGAGTAAGGCATCTTGTTACTGGAAATCAAAGACAAAAGGAATGAGTTCATTTCTGCCACATAAGTATTCTTGTTTCTTAGTTTCTTTCTTTAAGCCTAGATTTAACCTAACTTTAGGGTTTTTTTTTTTTTTGAGAATTTCACACCTATATTTACATCTTTTCCATACTTCCCCCTAACTCTTCCCATGTTTCCCAACTCTCTTGCAAATTTATTATCTCTTCTTTAATTGTTATGATGAATGCATTGAATAGCCTCATTTGTCAAAAGGGAAATGCAGTTGTGGAATTTCCTCTATTGATCTGTATTTGGGCCAAAACCATAGACATTATGTTGATTGTTGAGTTATGTGGGAGGGATTATCTCACTGTGAGTGGTAGGTTCTGGTTAGTGCAAGAAAGCTTGTTGGGCACAGCCCAGAAGAGCAAGTAAGGAAGCACCATTCCTCCATGGTCTGTATTTCAGTTTCTGCTCTGAGCTTCTGCTCAGATTAATTGTAAGCTTAATGTTAAATATACCATTCCCTCCCAAAGTTGATATTGGTCATTGTTTTATCAGAGCAATAGAAAGTTAAGTAATACAGAAATTGTTATTAAGGGTGGTTATTGCTATGATGTACCTGAGAATGTTGTTTGGGGGAGTACTGTACAGGCATTTAGAACTTTGCCTTGAAAAAGCCTATGCACTCATGGAACTTTGTGAGATGTTCTATGAGAGTTTGTTTAAATTCACATGATGGAGGCCTGACTTGCAAAGATTCAGAGAGAAGTTTGAGACTACATTAGATACTAACAAGGCTATTTATGTGATATTTTAAACTGAGAATCTGTGATTTCTGTTTGCAGAGGCTGAAGAATCAGCTGTGATTAACAACAGACCAGAAACAATGAAGTGAAACCTCTGCTTTACTCAGACAATTAATTCAGATTACCTGGGGCTGAAAGATCAGTTGTGATTAAGAAGACATCAACATCATCGAGGTGAAATCTTCTGGAAAATATTTCCTCAGAGTCAGCATACAAAAGATGTGATCTCGCTGGGCGTGGTAGCGCACGCCTTTAATCCTAGCACTTGGGAGGCAGAGGCAGGCGGATCTTTGTGAGTTCAAGGCCAGCCTGATCTACAGAGTGAGTTCCAGGACAGCTGGGACTACAGGGAGACCCTGTCTCGAAAACAACCAAAAAAAAAAAAAAAAAAAAAAAAAAAAAAAAAAAAAAAAAAAAAAAAAAAAGATGTGATCTAGTGGGGAGCCAAGGCTGCATCTCAAGCCGGAAGCAAAACTTGGTAAAGAATAAGGTATCTACCTGATACTAATTTTGGAGAAATATAGGTATCATGGACAGAAGCCAAGGTTTTGCACCCTGAAAGCCAGGAGAGGTTATTAGTGTAGGTATAATTTTAGTTGCAGTGAAGACCTCTAGGATCTGTGTCCTCTGCAGTCACAAGTATCTGGCTATGTTTATAGGATTATGCTTGTACTACCTCCTATTGAACAGTCCTTAAATCCAATTAGACAACTTTCATTTATTCCCAAGATAAAAGTGCTGCTAATTCCCAATTAAGAATATTTTTACTAGGCTTGGCATTGTAATTCATAGGGTTTTTAGCTAGGGAGGACCACTGATTGCTTTTTATTTTGGAAGACTGCATAGTACCTTCCACTATGAGAACTATTACTCAGAAGGCTTCCAGGTCATTTCGAACTGAATTCCTTAGTTTGAAGTACTGAGTCCTGTGTGCTCTCTTCAGCAATATGATCTTGCTTCCAAGATCTGAGAGGTAATATGAATAGCCTGTATTGTGTTGGGAGTCCCTTAGACTGTCTTAGGGAACAATAGGAAGTAGGGTTACTCATGTTTGGCCCTGGGATTCTTTATTATGTAGCCTATGTCTACTAGGGGGAGCATTAGCAACTCATGTGGCAATCATTGTAACTCCATTTTACACACACACACACCCACACACACACACACACACACGCAGACACACATACAAACATATGCACACACACAAGATATCACTGTCTTTTTCAAACATCCTTAATCTATTTTATCTTTTCCCACTCCCTCTCTCTCTCTGTATTGCCTCCCTCGCCTGTTAAAGCCTTTTTATATTTGAAAAAGATGCCCAAAATACACACCGGAGAAAAGACAGAAAACTGCATGTCCATATATTGAAAAATGAAATCAACCCCTGTGTCTCTTCTTGAAAATTAATCAACTCCAAATATATCAAACACCCCAATGTGAAACCTCAAACACAAAAATGTTTACAAGAAAATGTAAACAGCACCCTGCAAGATATAAGTACAGGAAAAGGCTTTTTGAATAAGACTTCATTTGCTCAGGAATTAAGGCCAGTGATTGACAAACAGGACCTCATTAAACTAAAAATCTTCTGTAAAGCAGAGGAAGCAATAAATTTGAGGGAAGAGGAAGTCTGTAGATTTGCAGAGAATCTTTGCCAGCTATGCATCTGATAGGAGATTAATACGCAGAATATATAATGACCTCAAAATACAAAGACTGAAGTAAAGCAACCAAATAAAAAGTGTTCAACATATTTAGCCATTAGTGGAGTGCAAAGAAAAAGTATGTTAAGCTTTCAACTTATGGGGCCTGGAGAGATGGCTCAACTTTTCTGAGCACTTAGTGGTCTTGCAGAAGACCCAGGTTTGAATCCCAGCACCCACGTGGCAGCTAAAAACTGTCAGTAATTCCAGCTCCAGAGGATTCAACCTCCCCTCCTGGCCTCTGGGAGCACTGTGTAACATGGGAGCACTCATATACATGCAGGCATTATACTCATACATAATACATATAAAATCCTCATACATAATACTCATAAAAATAAATAAATAAAAAATAAATATTTTTGCTTACTGCAATTAGCGTGACTAAGATTAACTAAAAATCAATTGACTGCAAATACTGGCAAGAAGTGGGGAAAGGGGGAAACCCCATTCACCTCTGTTGGGATTCCACATTGGTCCAGCCTCTATTGAAAAGAGTATGGAGAATTCTCCAAAAAAACTAAAAGTAGATTTACCATACAACCCACCTATATTATTTGGATCTTCTGAAAGTGCTCAATTTCCTACTTCAGATGTACCAGCTCAGCCATGTTTATTGTCACTACTTTCATGATAGCCATGAATGGAAAGCTCCTCAGTGTCTTCCCTGGATGAATGGATAATGAAAATGTGGTACATATACATAATGGAATTCTATTCCCCTTTAAAGAAAAATGAAGTCATGGACTTTGCAAGTAAATGGATGGAAATGGAGGACCTAGTAGTGAATGAGTTAAACTTGACCCAGAAAAACACATGCCACATGTTCTCTCTTATTTGTGGAGCCTAGTGTTGAATCTTTAGATTGGGACTTAATGCCCTGAAATAACTACAGAAGTCAGTATAGGAGAAAGAGACTGTGAGAGTGGAGGAGTGAAAGAACTCTAGAGAGGGATATAATAGAATGCAGGTGCTATGAAGGGGGAAACATGGGCAGATTGGAGTGGGGTACCTAACCTATTTTTCATATGGTGATGATCTTCATTCATCATTGCCATTATTAGAGAAGAATGTGAGATAGACATCCCAAGTATCATGAATATATTATTTGGAAATTTCCTTTCCCTTTCTACTTCTTCACTTGGGTACTACAAATATGTTGTTCAGATTTGTTAGTCAGAAATCCTCCCCTTAAATTCTGCTATTAATGTGGTGCCTGTCAGTTGTAAGCTGTACTCCTCTGTGCTTACCTGAGTCCAAACACTTGTTACATTGTTTTATCTCCTGCCTAAATCAAGAGGTCTTTAAACAAAATAGAATTTCATTCACTATTCTGCAAATGCCTAAAACTAACAAGATCTCCCTCATGCAGTAGAGTCTCAAAATTTGTGTTTTAATGAAACATTTAAGGAATATCAGCATGTATTTCTACTGATTCTTTCTGATCAAAATTCCAAATTATAAACAGGAGCAACAATTCACTGACTCCAGATATATGGCAAAATTAAACTGTATTTAAAACAAAGCAACAAAACCTCGCCAGGAATGATTTGGTCTTTCTCACTAACCTATAATCACCATCTTTTCCACTTCACTCTAATGATTTTTTTTTTTAATGACTCACCAAATCTGAATGGCAGAAATTGTCTTCAAAAGCTTTCAACCTGCTGGAACTATGAAGGAGTATATTTCACATGACTAGATGTAAATTGCTATAATTAGACATAAAATTTTTATAAGACACAGGAGAGCAGGAAGAATATCAGTGCACCGAAAACGACTGCTTGTTTTATTTGAAAACAAAACTCAATACAAATCAATAATGATACTTGGCCAGCAAATATTAAAGTCTATTATTTTGTTATGTACTAACACTTCAATATCAATTGAAATAGGTTTTGAAACAACAAAACACTGCCTTCATTTCAAGGTACTGCATTAAAAGATCATATAAAATAATAAAAACATATATTAATCTAATATAAGCAGGGAAGAAAGACTAGAAAGTTGAATAATTTTGATGTTGTCTTAAAAGAGTGGCAGTTGAAGGAACTAATGTTATAAAGTATTGTATATAATATATACACATCTATACTACTTGAAAAATACTAGTTTTAAATTATCAATTTTCAGAGTTTGGACAGCATGTGCATACGTGTGTGTGTGTGTGTGTGTGTGTGTGTGTGTGTGTGTGTGTTGCAATTGGCAATGAAAATGGGCATACCATTTTTCCAAGGATTAGCTCCTTAGGACCAAATTTTAAAAACTTCTAGGTAATTATAAAACAAGCACCCAAACAAACAAAAATTTGATATGCTGGAATTGAGAAAAGCTATTAAAAAATCCTAGCAACCCAGCTGCCAAGTCAATTAGGCTTGAAAATCTCTAATATGACAACAATAATACCATTTTTCGGTGGCAACAAAAAAAGATTTCTTAGTTCAGTTGCTGGTTCCCAAAATTTCCTATATAGTGGAGTGACCTGCCTCTTACCTTGACACAGTATAATTTAATTGATAATGGGATTCAATTTAAGCAGCGGGAATTTGTAAAGCTCCCTCTGTGACTTGAATGTGTAGCAAAGTTTGAAAATCATTACTTGATAATAGTAGTAGTATTATTACATCCACCTTTTATTCTCATTGACTACTTTCCAGGAACAGAAAGCAAGTCTTTGTGTTATACTTAATATCACAAAACCAATTTTGTACATGAAGCTTCCACTCCTAATAATAATGATCAAAGGTGAAACCAATTTAGCACTTCAATTTAGCACTTACTAAGATGACTTTCCCAGGATCACAGCCATAGTCAGTAATACTGGATTTAGTATATAAAATAAAGTTTATTTAATTTGGTAGTACCCCATGCATGACACTTTATATACTATGTTAACATAGTAACAATCTAGTAGCCATGTTATTGAAAACTTGTCAGAAAATACTATCTTAGTATATAGAATGATATTTTAAGTGCACCTGGGAAGTTGTTATTTATAACGATCAAGTAGTGAATTCATATTCATCTTCCACATTACTCTCAGGAAAATTTCTGACAAGAGAAGCTGCCTTCAGAATTCAATACACAGTAAGCTCAGACTGATTCAGTAACTCTAGTACAAATACAGAAACAGTTAATGTGATTGTCCTAGGTTGCATTAATGAAACTATGCTCTGTATATTGAAGTAAGTAATTATATGGGCTCTAATTTGGTCAGAGTATGTGAAAGACTTGTGCGCATTTTCTGAGCTCTACCTCTCATTTTTCCTATTATAGTGAAGTATTTCAGGCCCCAAATAACATATGTAAACTACTTTAAAGCCAGACATTTTTCAAACATTCAATTTTTTCACTATTTATATTCCTAATGCCATACATTGTATGCTACATAGCACATCCAATGGCATCTAGGATGTCATACCATAATCAAGCAGTAACATTTCTAGAGGAAAATATATGAATAAAGATATTACATGGCAATATTTAAAATATATATATATAATCTGTATCTGTTCAGATTTCAGTGCCAAATAATTCAGGTTACATGATGTTTAAAAATCAGATGATTTGAAAGAATGTGTCCATTGTTCACTGGATTTCAGGGATGTTTCTGAGTTGCATAGAAGACATTGTAGAACTGTACACATTTGTAGATTGAAAATATAGAAAGAGTCAAAAATAAACAAAAATATAACTGTCAATGTCAACTTCCCCAACAGGCCCATGACCATAGATGTCACCACTGTTTGTTTTATTTTTTAAAGGAACTAGGGCTTTTATTCTTGACCAAAGAATGGTTCAGTGAACTTCTGCTCAAAACAGTCAACTTCCCCATGGAAAATATTGAGAAAGACTAAGAGATGAAAAGCATGTTTGGCAGAATGCATGAGCTCTGGCGGGGTGGGGGAATGGGCGGGAACACGGGTCTAGATTTGTTAAAAATAAATAAATAAATAAATTAATTAATTAATTAATTAATTAATTAATTAATTAAAAAAATAAATAAAACCAAAATTGAGCAGTTTAAAAAAAAAAGAATGGTTCAATTTTATACTGTATGATGACTTTGTAGGCTATTGGTATGAACAGAGCTTTTCAAATATATCTGACTACTCACCTGATATTTATTATATATATTTATTGAATATATTTTACTGAATGTCCATTTCACACAAAACTTCCCAATCATCTCTATACCCCATCCTTCAAGAGCTCCTGACACACCATGCATCATGCACGTTATCTTGTATCTCAAGACTATTGAGTGAACTTAATGTATTCAAATGTCCCTCAGTGTAAGTTCATCCACTGGAATCTAGTCAGCCTATCTAGAGTCTCTCCCTTAAAGAAGATCAACTCTCCCTTAGTCAGCTGTCAATAGTTCTTTGGCTAAGGTTGGAGCCTGCTGCCCATTTCCCCAATTCTATGCTGGGTTTTTGTCTCATTCAGTTTGCATAGGTCTTGTTCATGATGATACAATTGCTGCAAGTTCATATGAGCAAGGTCCCAAGAGCCTATAAAACTGTTTCCTTGTGGTCATGCGCCTCCTCCCCTGGCTCTTAAAATCTTTCCACCCCCATTTCTCATGGTGGGTCTCTTGATAGTTATTGCCATAACTGAAAATTACATGTTTATACATATCTTTCCTCAGTTGGCCACGTTTACATGTTATATCAACTTTCTGCTAATACATTATTTTATTCTATTTACCCATTTCTTTCTTAAACTTCCACTGCCACAGCCATTCTACACAAAGATATGGCTGTTACAGATAAATATGCACCTTCATATTTGAAAATGCCACATGTGGATGTATTCCTCTCAAGAATATTTATTAATAAAGGGAAGATAAAGTACAATTAAAATGTGGGAAAAGGCCCTAAAACTACCTCCAAAAAAGAATTATCTTTTTCTTTATTTCCTTTCTTTATATTTTAATGAAACAGCTTTAAACAAAGCCCACTAAATACTTAAATCTCAAAAAAAATCACAAAAGATATTTGTCTTATTATGTTTCATTTTGTAAGTAAGTTTAAGTTAAATTTCAAGTCTCAGTTTTATTTCACATATTCCCACAATTTCTCCTAAATATTTGCTGTTATTGAATCATAGGAGGAGAAATATCTCACACTGAGTGACTGGCACACCCATGTAACATGCACATCATTTGGACTTTGCAATGAATATAAATGTATACGTATTCAGAAATTCATGAGTGAAAATTAAATGTATGCAGTGAAATATTTAAAAGAAAATTTTAAATATTTCCAATGAAACAGTACAGTTTTCAGTAAAGTAACAGAAAAGCTAAAGCAAATTTTCTCAATTATTTTATTTTCTAAAGGAACTTTCATAATTTCTTAAAATCTACATTAAGTTCTCATACCATAATTACCACATATATGTGTACATGCATGTAAACATACACCTAATCCTGTTCAGATTCAAAAGTACTTCTGCACTCATATATTTTTAGGCAAGGAGCAAATGTATAACACAGACACTTATTTATAGATGCAGGTATGATCGTAAATTATTTTCATGTAAGCCTAGAGAAATAGATCTAAGTTGACTGAAAAAGAGCCTACTTTAACTAGAGAAACAAGGACTGAGAGAGTTGACTAGTGGTTTCTCATAAATTCATCAAATTGTACAATCTGGAACTAGAGAATTAATGCACAACAATAAGAAATTATAGGTACTAAGGGTTTATTATCAAGCAAAGTACTCTTGTAGCATATAGCAATGAGAAGGAAAGGTTAGCTGGATTTTCCACTTTAGGAGGCTGTCCCTTCCCAAGTTTCAAAAACTATTGCAGCAATATGTAAACAGACACAATATCATATTCACCACTCATATATTGTATAAGTTAAATTTTCATGGATTGAATTTATTGAGGTCAGTTTTGTGCTATGATATAGTACTATGGGCTAGGTAATTTTCAAAGAACAAAATCTTATATCTTACATTTCTAGTTAATAAAAAGCACAAGAACATAGGATTATCAGGTTTGATGTCTTCTAAGAACTTCTATGATGGCACCTTGAAGACTGAAGCCTCTAAAGTTACTAAATGTTTCTCTTCATGGTGAAGAAGCTTGGAGGAGCCAGAAAAAAGTGACAGGAACTTAAACACAAAAAAATTAACTCATGCTCTAATTGCCTATTGTAGATTTCTGGTTTTTTGTGTGTTTTTTTGGACATCTATTTATTTTATGTGTATGACTTTTGTTTTCATGTCTGTAAGCACACTAAATGTATGCAATGTCTCCAGAGGACAGAAATGGGTGTTAGAGCTGGAACTGGACTTCAGACAGTTGTTAGCCAGCATGTGGTTACTAGGAACTGAAGCCTAGGCCTCAGCAAGAGCTTTGAGTATTTTGAACTGCTGACCTCTGTCTTAAGACTCTCCTTTTTTAGAGACAAAGCCTTAAGGTGTAGCCCTAGATGGTATGGCACTTGCTCTGTAGAACAGGGTTGCCTCAAACTCACAGAGCTCTACCTGCCTCTCTCTGCCTTTCAAGTGCTGGGATTAAAGAGTAAGCCATCACAACTAGTGCAGATTCCATATATAATCACTGTTACAATGGCAAAGAGTTTTGCAGACATAAGTATTCAAGCCAAAGTGAAAGTCATTTTTTAATATGTCGACTCTCAAGAAAATTCGCATTCTATACATTATTTGATCTATTTGATGCTATCTCTTTACAAACTAAAATCTTATGATTGCCTGAAAACATATGATATGTAGTAAGTAGTATTGGCAAACTTTAACCAATTATTGATACACTATTAGAATATCCTGTGCCTTATAAATGTGCCCAAATATCCCCATAAGGATATGATGGGAAAATAACACAGCCTAAGGTTCTATATGAAATAAATTTGATTGAAAGAAGAAATAAATCGATCCACAGTTGTGAGAAACTGAGTAAAGGATACATATGAGCTCTCTGTACTACTTTTTGCACATTCCTGTAAATATACTATTATTATTATTTCAAATTTTAAAATATTTCACTTTGATAAACAGCCTCACTCTGTAGCCCAGCCTGGTTTAAACTGTTGATTCGCTTGCTTCAGTTTATGGACTGCAATGATTACAACAAGCCTGTTCCATAATATTAAGCTTTTAAAAGTAAAAGGTTTAAAAAGTATATCAAGAAGGAGAAAACATTTGATCAAACATGGAGAAATTAAGAGTAATCTGTAAATAAGGAGAATTCTTGCCCAGAAGGCGTCAGGATGTATATATCAAACACAGTGGACTGTTTTCAATCTGTGTAGGACTTAGCAGAGGAATGATCTAACAGGCCTTTCTTCCCCAATTCTCTTTTTAAATATTTATTTTTAATATAATGATTTTATTTATGTTTTATGTATTTCATACATCATTTTTCAGCTCAATTTAGACACATTACCCTTTCCCTTCCCCCACCCTACCCCAGTTCATACATTCTGCCATACATGTCCTATATCTTTCTCTCAATATTTTTTTTTTAATTTTTATTGATGGTTTGTGCATTTTATACATCATTTTCCAATTCAGATCAGGCATATTTCCCTTTCCCTTCCCCCCCACCCCCACCCCATCCCAGATCATGTATTCTGCCATAACTGTCCTGCATCTTTCAGGTTTATTTTTTTTCATTTTTTAGCTATAAGTGATAATCCATGAGTATAAGCATCCTTCGTGCAAAACCAATCTATAGACTGTTGTGCCCAAACCCCCACAGTCCCACCATTCAGTGGAGGTTGACAGGTTGTTTGTTCAATCAAGTTGATCAAATGAGTGTCCAGACTACATCGCTGTAGTTTCACCGTTCACCCCAATCGCAGCCTTTACATTCTACCACGCCCCCTCTTCCGCAGATTGTTCCCTAGGCTTAGAAAAGGGGCACAGGTGGATGAGAAGTAAAACTGTCCTCTCTCTCTGGAGCTGTTGACTTGGATTCTGGTCAATTCTGGCTGTTTCCTTTCATGGGCTGACAGTTTGTTCAGGAGTAACCTTTCGATCCTACTAATGAAGCACAAGCAATTAGATATATAGGTATTTAAGCAGCACTAATAGTTATGGTAGGTTACTTTGGCATAGACACATATGTTTGGATGATATGTTAATTCATGAATTACATTTTTACCCCCTGATAAATATAACAGGGTCTTACTGTGGCTTATGACATCTCCTAACCTGTAGAGGATGTAGGCTTGTGGCATCAGCCATGGGTTATTCCTCCAAGGAGAGAGCCAACAGCCAATTAGATTTGGGATATACAGGCACATGGCTGCCTCTGCTGCACAGTATTTCCAGGCAGGTGAAGTGTAGCTGGTGCTGATGGTGGAGTCTTGCTTGACTCAGGGAGACCCGTATTTGCTTTATTGGTTTAGTGGCCTTTGGGAACACTCTCTGGCATTCCAGAGGCCATCTGTACCCTTGCATGTGCGGTCTCAATACATCCCTCCCATGTTAACGTCAGGTCTTCGGCAGCAGGGTCTTATCGCCTCTCCTCCTGCAGGTATCCCAACTTAGGGGCAAGGAGCCCTTACCTTTTGTGGGGCCTTGGATCCCCTGGCCAACATCCCCCTGGTAGAACAATCCATTGCTGATGTCAGAGCTCCTGCATTAATATACTTTGCCTAAGTGCATAGCCCAAGGACTTTAGTATTATATTTGGTTCTGAACAGAGTATAATCCTTTTCACAGTTCTTATGTCTATTAGTCAATTAAAGAAGGCATTTTTACCGGTTTTATAAGAGATTACCTCTATAATAGTTGTCTCCAATTTACAGTTGGAAAATGACATCATCATCGTCATATTTCTCCTTGTTCTATGGGGGGGGAGGCAAGAAAGTCATATCAAAACCTTTGTTGCACCTAGAAGGTATAAGTTTCATTAGGACTCATTATAGATAGTTGTTACATGTAGGATCCACAGAAGGGTTCGATGTTTATGGCAATCTGAGGCTTTTCTTCCTTTCAGTGTTCAGACGGGTCAACCTTTCAGTTGCCACTTTTTGGTACATCCTACTCAATGCAAAGCTGTATCTTTTCTTTCTCAGCCGTTAAGTTGGTGACATTTTGTCCTGTTGGAACAAACAAATCTTTTCCCATAGTTAGTTTTAAGATTTGAATTGCAAGGTT